>CM033641.1:15992553-16465096 GCA_019512145.1 Engystomops pustulosus
GAATGTGTCCCCCCAGAGTCTTCTCTGCAGGTGGAGCTCCTCTAGATCTAATAGCCATGCGGAGGTACTCCATGACGGTACATAAAGGATAGCCAAAAGACAATCTGCAGGTGGACTCGCTATGGGTCAAATGCATGCATGGGAGGTAATCCATGTTGGTGCTTGAAGAATGTGGCCAAGAGACGGTCTGCAGGTGGAGCTCCTCTAGATCTAAATGAGCCATTCGGAGGTACCATGATGGTGCAGAAAAGAACGTGGCCAAGAGATGATCTGCAGGTGGACCTCCTCTGGGTCTATATGAGCTATGTCAGAGTATCCATGATGGTGCGTGAAGAACGTGGCCAAGACGGTCTGTAGGAACTAAATAAGCTGCTGCCTGCCTTATGAGCCGCCCGTGTGCTCCTGTTTCTCAGCTCCCTAGCATTGTGCCTCTGACGTGAATAAAATGAGCACCTGCTTACATGACTGACCAATGTATACTCAGTGCCAATGTCAACTCTGACTGCGCCAAGCCAAGGGCATTCTTTCTCATTTCTTTTCAGAAATCCAGGGCATGAGTCTACCATGTGTCGGAGGACACAGAAGGAGTCTGCGCTATTTGACATTATTTGGGTCTAAATGAGCCATGCGGAGGTATCCATGTTGGTGCGTGAAGAATGTGGCCAAGAGGCGGTCTGCAGGTGGAGCTCCTCTAGATCTAAATGAGCCATGCGGAGGTATCCATGACGGTACATAAAGGACGTAGCCAAAAGACAATCTGCAGGTGGACCTCCTATGGGTCTAAATGAGCCATGCGGAGGTATCCATGTTGGTGCGTGAAGAATGTGGCCAAGAGACGGTCTGCAGGTGGAGCTCCTCTAGATCTAAATGAGCCATGCGGAGGTATCCATGATGGTGCAGAAAGAACGTGGCCAAGAGATGATCTGCAGGTGGACCTCCTCTGGGTCTATATGAGCTATGCAGAGGTATCCATGATGGTGCGTGAAGAACGTGGCCAAGAGACGGTCTGTAGGAACATAAATAAAGCTGCTGCCTGCCTTATGAGCCGGCCCGTGTGCTCCTGTATTCTCAGCTGCTCCGTAGCATTGTGCCTCTGACAGTGAATAAAATGAGCACCTGCTTACATGACAGGACCAATGTATACTCAGTGCCAATGTCAACTCTGCGCCAAGCCAAGGGCATTCTTTCTCATTTCTTTTCAGAAATCCAGGGCATGATGTCTACCATGTGTCGGAGGAGCACAGGAAGGAGTCTGCAGCTATTTGACATTCCACAGCTGCAGAATCTAAAGCCGGCACATATCTTGTAAGGAGCTCAGGACGTATCATGACTGCGCTCACTTGTTCTCCTTTCTCAAAAGATATGGCAGTAAAAATGGGAATTGTGGAGCGGGGGGCCCAGAAATGTGGCTCATTGTTGCATCTGTAAATGACACACATTATCTGCTATAATAGTGATGCTATAAAGGATTTGTTGCCTGAGTGAAAAGTAAGATGACCCCTCAGTGAACTAGGGGGTTGTAAAATGCAAGAGCAGCTGGCTTGAGGTCCAAACTGGAGGCTCTGTCATTAATCTTACTTTCACATGACATTTTTGAATTTTTTGGTGGTAAACCAGTCCGAAAGTTAGGATCCCATTTGCTGCACAGCTTCAATAAGTGACTGGTATAATATTTGACTTCAGAACATAATGGGGCCTAATCTGGATCGGAGTGTCATGGAATTCATTTTAACCAACGTCGCTTCCATTTAGATGCACTTCACTTTCTGCATTGTCCCCTAGTCGGAAGAGGCAACTAATTGGATGAAGGTGACACTGGGAACCCCCTGGAACTTCCGGTTAAACACGAAATATAGATTTTTTCTTGATGTCTCAAAAGTTACAACAGCAGTAGTCACGTGCTGCTAACGTAATGTTACTGTTTCAGTCCACTAGGGCCATCAGTGAAGAGTGTTGAAAAATAACAAATCTTAAACCCCATGTCCTCTATATTCCGATCCAGCATAATGGCTCCCGTCATTGCTTGATCAGGTATGTCCCATTGGCAGCACATGACTACTGCTGCCTATCAATGGCCTCAGAGCTGAACACTGTTGAGGTTGTTTGGCCCCTACGATAATGCAATATTTTGCCCTCAATGTTCCCCCTTACGTGCCTTGAAGGTTGACTTGAAGCTGCCATGAAGTATACTATGCAGCACAATGTAGCCACCGAGATGTCATCTTATCCATTGTTGGTTTCTACTCCATCCCTGTTGTGTTTTCAGTTCCATTGCCTGAAGTATTTCTTCCTCTCAATCTGCTCAATCAATGATCCTTATCCAAACATTTTAAGCATGGATTTTCTATAATATGTTACTAATCACAAAGGAAGTCATTGTGCCGAGTAAACTGCTATTCAGACTCTCTGTCCTAACAAAGATTTGACCAAAGTCTAATGAGAACATTCCCTTTCAATGTTGTGAACACAGAACGTGATCAAAAGAGTCTTCTCTTTAGACCAGGTGCAGTGAAATGGTGCGGCACGCCAACCACTCGAGTACCTTGATCCATGGACTAGATTCGTCCTACAAAGGAACAATTAGCCAGCTCAGAAGAAAGTGTATGAAAACAGTCATAATGTCATCATTCTGATTGTGTATCATCTCAAGCCAAGGTTCAAGAAGAGACAATAGAGTGAGATCTCTGAGTATCACATTACCATTCATGTAAACTGAAATGGGAGTAGGTTTCAAGGTATCTTTTCACTAAGAACTGCTTCTATATTATGGAACCACCTAGAAATATGAAAGGTAACTACCCCACCGTATCAATCTACATATATTACCTATGTAGATAGTTTCATATTGTCTAGTTGAAGGGGCTTGTCCAGATAAGAAAGTCCTCAATCTTAATCCCCTAGTGATGCTAACATAATAATGATAACTTTTAACCACTTACTTTGCAATTTTGCTCAGTTCTTTTGCTGCTCTTGCTCCTATCACTGCGTCGTTCCTCATTGTAAGTTTCAGCTCGGTGGATAGGCATTAGCTGAGCAGACACTTTCTGGTTCCTGTAGCCTTTTGCCGTGTGCTAACAATGTACTTAGATTATCAGGGTGCAGGTTTATCTACACTTTCATTTAGCGTCAGAAGATTCTACTAGTATTAGTAGTAGTATCTGACACATAGAAAAAGAGATGAGACAGATCGAAGTCATGAGATGGATATAAGATCACTAATAAACTTAGCTCTGATCTCTCACCTTACCAATAAAACACACACTCATCTCTACTATCTCACCTAGCCAATCACACACACACTGCTCAATGCCCATCCCCCTCGGATCAAAACACTTACCAAGTTTGTAGAGCTAGTTCCTCTTCACACTGCTGGACATAAAGTGCCTGCATGTTCATGCCAGAGGAATCTGAGCAGACAATTAGACCTGCCCGACCATAGTCAGGACTGAGTTCATGGTCAGATCCATGGGCAACCAAAAAATACAACAGCAGGACTGATGGAGAAGAGTTAGAATTATATCTGTGAAATTCTGCATTTCTGTTAGTAACATTGAATTAGAGAATGTGCCATCTATTTAAGATATTTTTCTTCATGGGAATACCATTTAAGGAAGGTCCTACGGTCCTATCTCAAGAAATTTCAAACTCAACCTTAGCTGGTAATACACTTCCAATAGCTGTCAGCTGATCTATATCTAAATATATGTTCCCGATCAACTTTATATATAGTGTATATTGGTTTTTAATTGGAAAAAGAAGCAAGAAAAGACATATCCTCTAATCCTTGGATAATTTTGCAGGATTCTGCAGACAGTGACTAAATTTTAAAGGGGAAGGATTAGTCTTAGCAATGATTAGTAAAGATCAAATTGTTACATTTCAACAAATTAAGAGTTTCCAGATCGGGAAAGAAGTCAAAAACTATCATATTCTAACCTAAAAATAAAGCAAAAATCCACATAAAAGATAATCAGCAACATCTTTGTATACAGAGGAAATGGGCTCTTAATTCATAGCAGCAGGATAAGGGAGCAGCGGGACACCGGAGTGATACGTCTGAGAATGTCAAGACAAACAAGAACAAATCTTTACTAACCCAAGGAACACAAGAGGCGAATCGTCTTGTAAGGGGTGACCAGTATAAAGGTGACCCAGCCATGTTGTAGGACTCTTTCATCATTTATCTCAAGGACCAGAATTTTATATATATTTGTTTTTGTATGTTGTCATGTAAGTACACAAGGACTCTGCAACATCCCCACTGGGGCCTAGCCTTTTTGGGCTTGGGGGCATTGGTACCTAAGTGGCCAAGTCTGATCGCGGCCTGACGCTTGCCTGGGTCACTTTCGCTAGATACCAGAGGAACAGGCCTCACTCATGCCAGGCAGGTACCCGGCAGGTCGATTTGCAATAAAAGAGCAAGATGCTGCGGATGGAGGAGAATGCCTACATAATTCTCTCCACAACCCGGATTGGCCCACCCAACTGCCCCTTTAACTCCAACCAGAAATGACCAGCATTTAACTTTTAAACTTTGTGGTATGACAACTAGGAAGTCGGCCACAGCTTTATTAAGACTTTATAACAAATACCTTCTACTCATAGAGTAGCACTGTTAAATCTAACAGATAAACCCGGGCACCTGTATGCCAGCCTGAGGGCATGTAGGTCACAAACCCAATAAAAGACCGCTAGCTGTGACATTACGTAGAATTGCAAAAGAGTGACGGAAGGGTTGGAAGAGTCACAGGAAAGGGGTTAAGCTCCCCCAGAAACCTGCTTTTATCACTGTTAGCCCACCCCTTGATGCCACCCACACCTGTAGTCCACCCCCAGTCACGTAGCCCATGTAGCCAGGGAACAAACAACTTTTTCTTAAAGGGGCCTAGCGGCCGTCAGTGGTGAGTTTCATCTACACTCCCTCTGTGCCACAAATTTAAGGCCGTATATAAGCCCCCCATAGTTGTATATGGTGCCTGGGTTCGGTATGAAGCTTGGTGAATTCCTTTCTTAAGATCAATGTTGCAAACCTCTGGAAAGAGAGGGCTTCTCCATCAGCATACACCTGTCGGGACGGTTCCGGCCTTTCTTTCAGAAAAGGAAAGCAGGAGGAAAAGTGAAGGAACTCTGCACACTGCATGCACATCTTCCGGCTTACACCACCCCACTTCTGAAGGTGATTCGCCGGTGGGGTCTGGGAATGTGGGAGATCAGGACTCCGTTGAGGAAACTGCTTGACAAGCGGATTCTGTTGACCAGGGATTGCCCAAGTCGGGATCTTGGGGTGAGTTTGAGTTTATTGAATTCTATCAGGATCCCCTTGAAGTTTTGGGACTTGGCTTGGCGCTGCTTCCATGGAAAGCTGTGTGTGAGGGACAATCTGAAGTGTAGGAGCTCTGAGGAAAGGGGTTGTCCCCAGGAGGAGTGCGGTGGCCTGCTGGAGAGCATGGACCACTTCCTGCTTCAGTGCCCCTTTAACACAGAGGTGTACAACCGGGTGGGCGCTTCCATCCATTGGCCCGGGTTGGCCGGTCTCTCCTATGCGGAGTGGGTCTATGGAGCATTCAGAGGCCTGGGTGGCCTGGACCGCTGCATATTCTGAGTCAGTCTAGTGGTCAGGTACCACACGTGGAACGCACAGTGCTTGACGCAGCGTAAAATCCTCCCGGTGGATGAGGTGGTTAGGAACATTCTGTGACCTGGTGAAGGTGCGTTCTCTGGGGTATGAGAGGCTTGCCAGCTGGTGTTGGCTGATGCTGTAGATTTTTGTTTTATGTATTAAGTATATAGAGATGTAGGACTTGCAAGCGCGGATCCTGAGCTTTGTGTTTATAGATGTTGCTTAGTTTCTGCTTTATTTTATTATGTTTAAGCAGAAAGTATAGTGGTTTAAGAGGTATATTGTCAGTTTGGGAGGGGGACAATGGTGGTAGGATTTATTTACAGATCTGTCCCAGTAGATTCTGACCACATGGAGGAAGCACACAAGAGGAATTAGAGACGAGAGATCCCTAATCCTGTCATTCTGCTGTCCCTTTCCTTTCCCCGACATTTATCATCTGAGCTTACCTATTCATGATGTGTACTGTGGAAGATGTGCACTGTTATATACATGTTATGCTGTGCAGTGTACAGTATGTAATGGTACGCATCCTCCATTCTTTAGTGTGTCATGTGGGATGATGGGCCATGATTAAGGGCAGGTTGTCTGCCTGAAACGCGTAGGCCTTGTGACCATCTGTCTGAGTGGATCTACTCTTATGATGCAATTTGAATAAAGATACCTGGTGTTTGGAGACTGGCTGGACCGTATACTTCTTTCGCTTAATGGGATGATGGGCCCCCCTGACACTGCAGACCCCATGGCTGCTACCTCTGTACTTACGCCCCTGGACACTGGCCTGTTCTACTTTCAGCAAACCTTGGACGTTCAGCAAACCAGTGTCTGAGGGGTACGGTATGGGCGTATGGTTTAGTTTAGTGTGTTTTGTGTAGTTATGCATTTATGAGTGTGAGATATGTTATTAGTGGGGTGGGGGGCTGTTATTTGTGAGTGTGGTTTATGTTATTTTCAGTTTTTGATGGGTTTGGGTTTATGCTGTGATAATTATCTGGGTGGGGTTTTGTGGTACATGATTTAATTATTTTTGGTGTATTTTACATTATTATTTATTGTTAGTATTATTTATATTAAAAAATGTGCTAGTTGTGAATGGATCAGCAGGTGAGTTATTGTAAATATTTGGTTTATATTGTATATAATAGACGAGGGATTATCAATATTTGGTTTATGTTGTGTACTTTATGATTATTGTTTTATAAAGTTTTATGTGTTAAATTTTAATAAAACATCTACAGGATGTAAACTCCGGATCAGTGCAGGATGAGTATTTATAAAGTGGTTAAAGGTTTCCATATAAAATATCAATTAGAAATTGAGGTTGTTTTGCCAAGATTCATTTTGCAGATTAGATGGAGGATAATCTGTTTGTACTCAATGAAAAGAATAATAAGTAATTCATACAACATGTGTGTGTGTGAGATCCAGTGCAGATAATTGTGATGTGATCGTCTATCCTCCCACTCTTTGCTATGGTTCTTAGTTCCAGCCAAACAGACAATACTTACTTTAAAAACAGGAATTGAGCAACAGGAAAATGTCTGCCTTTCCAAACATGAAGACATTCCTGCAGGGAGCACACGCTCCCAACACACGCGGGAGGGATACACAGCACAATGGTTAGTAAACATTCCCTAGTCCTTAATCCCATTTATATATAGCTTCTTCCAAATCATGAATGAAATGCTCAATTTGGGACAACTGCACCCAGCATAACTCGTGTAGCCCGCCGTCTGTAGCCTTCGGGTATGTTGTTCTAGATAAGTGGCCGATTTGTGAGATAATACAGAACTGACTACTAGGGCAAAATTGATTTTGATCGGATTAAAATATTTCATGGTGGAAGATGAAGCAGCGCTCATTTGGGTACACTGACTATTATACGTCTCAATGATGGACACTCATCTCCAAGAAGCATCCAAGTCACTAGCAGGAGGGACAGTCACACCATTCGATGTCATCCATTTGGAAATTTCCTTTTTTAATGGATTAGGATATGGCGAGCTACCGATAAATCCAATTTAGTTTGGTTGCCGAAGGCACCTCCTTTCGTGAGAGATCAATTGACCGTAGAAGACCCAGCTTCTCTAGGCCCAACAGAAGGGAATACATTTTATCCAATTTATAGGCATGTCTAACTATCGCAACCCTTCTTTTGTTAAGCTTGCCATCTTTTTCTATGGCCTCTGCTGTGGGTTGCACTCAAGACTCACTGAATCCTTGAAGAACAGGAGATGTTGGGGCTCATTTACTAAGGGCCCGAATCGCTCTTTTTAGCCGGATTTCCTGAAAATTACCGCTTTGCGACGTTTTGCACCGAATTGGCCTGGGTTTTTGGTGCAGGTGATCGGATTGTGTCGCATAGGCGCCGGGTTGCATGCAACAGAAATGGGGGGGGGGGGGGGCGTGGCCGCCGGAAAACCCAACAGATTCGGAAAAACCACGATATTGGTTAAATAAAATAAAAATGTGTCTCTTAACACGCACTTACATGCACCAGGAAGAGGATGGTGAACTCCGACCTCGGCGCAGCAGCGACACCTAGTGGATATCGGGCGCACGACCTTAGTGAATCCCGGCAAGCTCCGAATCAACGTCGGACAACGCGCCGCGGGATCATGAATGGACCGGGTAAGTAAATGAGCCCCATTGTTGTCGATTTTCCCCAGATCATGCACCCATGTAATATATGAATATTAACAGATAATTTTAGAATCTCAATGGCTCTGGAGTCTAAAGCAGGGGGTCCTATGGAAAATAATTTGGATGATTACCAGTGGCTTGTGTGCAGAAGTCATAGCCAAGCCATAGACAGAGAATGTAGGAAGGCAGAATACAGTTGAGGGATAGATGGTCACACGCCTTATGAGTAAGGACAAATGATGCAGACGGTAAAAGTAGGGTTGGTTAAGGGTGAGTTGTTGCAAATATGGCAGAGGTGGAGTGGGTCAATTTTGGATTGGGAGCCTGTGGGTGTATGGGTCATGGATTCATCAAGCGGGTTAGCGCCAGCACTGGATTCTAAAATAAGTGGTTTGGGCGATGGCCCAAGGTTCAAGACTTCTAGGGTTTTCATAGCCACCCAAAAGCACCCACTAAGCAGGGGCGTAACTACAGTGGTAGCAGCCATAGCAGCTGCTATGGGGCCTGCAGTGTCTGGGGGCCCCATCATCCAACCTGACACTTAAGAATGAAGGATGTGCACCATTATATAAATATTATGCTGCACATTGTACAGCATAATATGTATATCATATACATGTGATGTACACTCACCGGCCACTTTATTAGGTACACCATGCTGAGTCCGGGTGGACCCCCGTTTGCCTTCAGAACTGCCTCAATTCTTCGTGGCATAGATTCAAAAAGGTGCTGGCAGCATTCCTCAGAGATTTTAGTCCATATTGACATGATGGCATCACACAGTTGCCGCAGATTTGTCGGCTGCACATCCATGATGCGAATCTCCCGTTCCACCACATCCCAGAGATGCTCTATTGGATTGAGATCTGGTGACTGTGGAGGCCATTTGAGTCCAGTGACCTCATTGTCATGTTCAAGAAACCAGTCTGAGATGATTCCAGCTATGACATGGCGCATTATCCTGCTGAAAGTAGCCATAGATGTTACAGGGACATTGTGCTCATAAAGGGATGGACATGGTCAGCAACAATACTCAGGTAGGCTGTGGCGTTGTACCAAGGGGCCCAAAGAGTGCCAGAAAATATTCCCCACACAGTGTGACACCACCACCACCAGCCTGAACCGCGTGATACAAGGCAGGATGGATCCAGCTTTCATGTTGTTGACGCCAAATTCTGATCCTACCATCCGAATGTCGCCGCAGAAATCGAGATCCATCAGACCAGGCAACGTTTTTCCAATCTTTACTGTCCAATTTCGATGAGCTTGTGCAAATTGTAGCCTCAGTTTCCTGTTCTTAGCTCGAAAGGAGTGGCACCCGTGTGGTCTTCTGCTGCTGTAGCCCATCTGCCTCAAAGTTGACGTACTGTGCTTCAGGATAGATGCTCTTCTGCCTACCTTGGTTGTAACGGGTGGCGATTTGAGTCACTGTGCCTTTCTATCAGCTCGAACCAGTCTGCCCATTCTCCCTGACCTCTGGCATCAACAAGGCATTTCCGCCCACAGAACTGCCGCTCACTGGATGTTTTTTCTTTTTCGGACCATTCTCTGTAACCCTAGAGATGGTTGTGCGTGAAAATCCCGTAGATCAGCAGTTTCTGAAATACTGAGACCAGCCCTTCTGGCACCAATAACCATACCACGTTCAAGGCATCAAATCACCTTTTTCCCCATACTGATGCTCGGTTTGAATGCAGGAGATGTCTTGACCATGTCTACATGCCTAAATGCACTGAGTTGCCGCCATGTGATTGGGCTGATTGAAATTAAGAAATTAACGAGCAGTTGGACAGGGTACCTAATAAAGTGGCCGGTGAGTGTATATTGCTGTATATGTGGTGCGTTATCTGTGTATACCGTATGTTTTTGTGCATATGGTATGGTGTGTATATACTGATGTGTTATATGCGCATATATTGTGCGTTAGTGTGGTAAGAGTGATAAATGTGCGTATATCGTGAAGAACTGTATGTTTATGTAGTATAACGAATAGAAAGTAGTTGTATATATAAGAGTCGGCTGCACATCCATGATGCGAATCTCCCGTTCCACCACATCCCAGAGATGCTCTATTGGATTGAGATCTGGTGACTGTGGAGGCCATTTGAGTCCAGTGACCTCATTGTCATGTTCAAGAAACCAGTCTGAGATGATTCCAGCTTTATGACATGGCGCATTATCCTGCTGAAAGTAGCCATCAGATGTTACAGGGTACATTGTGCTCATAAAGGGATGGACATGGTCAGCAACAATACTCAGGTAGGCTGTGGCGTTGTACCAAGGGGCCCAAAGAGTGCCAAGAAAATATTCCCCACACCGTGACACCACCACCACCAGCCTGAACCGCTGATACAAGGCAGGATGGATCCATGCTTTCATGTTGTTGACGCCAAATTCTGATCCTACCATCCGAATGTCGCAGCAGAAATCGAGACTCATCAGACCAGGCAACGTTTTTCCAATCTTCTACTGTCCAATTTCGATGAGCTTGGCAAATTGTAGCCTCAGTTTTCCTGTCTTGTCTGAAAGGATGGCAACCCCTGTGGGTCCTCTGCCTGCTGTAGTCCATCTGCCTCAAAGTTGGACGTACTGTGCGTTCAGAGATGCTCTTCTGCCTACCTTGGTTGTAACGGGTGGCGATTTGAGTCACTGTTGCCTTTCTATCAGCTCGAACCAGTCTGCCCATTCTCCTCTGACCTCTGGCATCAACAAGGCATTTCCGCCCACTAATGCCGCTCACTGGATGTTTTTTCTTTTTCGGACCATTCTCTGTAAACCCTAGAGATAGTTGTGCGTGAAAATCCCAGTAGATCAGCAGTTTCTGAAATACTGAGACCAGCCCTTCTGGCACCAATAACCATACCACGTTCAAAGGCATCAAATCACCTTTCTTCCCCATACTGATGCTCGGTTTGAACTGCAGGAGATTGTCTTGACCATGTCTACATGCCTAAATGCACTGAGTTGCCGCCATGTGATTGGCTGATTAGAAATTAAGAAATTAACGAGCAGTTGGACAGGTGTACCTAATAAAGTGGCCGGTGAGTGTATATTTGCTGTATATGTGTGCGTATCTGTGTATACCGTATGTTGTATGTGCATATGGCTTATGGTGTGTATATACTGAATGTGTATATATGCTCTATATTTGTGCGTATGTGTGTAAGAGTGAATAAATGTGCGTATATTCGTGAAGAACTGTATGTTTATGTATATAAGAATAGAACTGCGTGTATATATAAGAGTGTAGTATGTACATTTTGAAGCGAGAAGGGGGGCCTGATTCAGAAGTCTGCTATGGGGCCCTGTCTTTCCTAGTTACACCCCTTCCACTACTACCTTGGAGGGATAATAAACAAGTGACTTCCATTCTGATACTTTAGAACTGAAAGCTGGCAAAAGTCCTCCCAGCTTGGTTCTGGTGTTGTATGTAGAAAATAATTGGGGAACCATTAAGAAAATCATCATACAGCCCAGAGTCCATGGCAGACTCACTCCACCCCTGGCTGGTGAGCACCTAAGAGCAAATTCTAGTACCTCCCAGAGAGTTTTCGGAGGGAGGACAAGCAATAAATCGGAAGCAGCTAAATGACTACTGTCTGAAGATTATAATAATAATAATAATAATAATAATAATAATAATTCCTTTATTTATATAGCGCACACAGATTATGCAGCGCTGCACAGAGCTTGTCATATCAGTCCCTGTCCCCAATGGGGCTCACAATCTAATCACAATTGGAGTGTGGGAGGAAACCGGAGGACCCGGAGGAAACCCACGCAAACACGTAGAGAACATACAAACTCTTTGCAGATGTATATGTAGTGAATGAGCGGGTTACTATTATTATAAAATATAAATGTTATAATAAGAAAAGGCTACTGCGGGTCAATGTCACACAATGTAGTAGGAGTAGGGATCACGTATCCATCTAGAACAATAATACAAATCCACAATAAGTGTCCTGTGACCGTACAAGCCCTGCGCCACGTCAGGTCACACATGTTATTTCCATTCCGAACGCGCTAGACAGATCCGTATATAATGACCCTGATAACAAGGAGTTAATCATGTACTATACTTCACTTGCGTCAATTCACTTGTTTTTTTGCAGATAAAGAAGATATTTGGTCACACGGTGGTTAATAATTAGTCTCCGCTCCTGAAGAAGTTCTCCTTTACGTTCACCTTATGGAGAGTTACTCGGCTTATTGTAGCACAACAATCTGACTGTTATCAGCCTATCATAGTTGACACAATGCAAAGACATTCAATGGGAACAAGGATAGGAAGACATCTGAAAAGGGTTTGAGGACCTTGTATGGTCCCAGGCGCCTAAGGTCTACACCTCAACAAAGGCATTTGTCATAGGCCATGTTATTTCTAATGAATGGTGATTTTAACACTATAGCTCACATTGATGTATTAGACAATTGTCACTTCCTTTTTAAGCATTAGAAAGCCCTTTTGTGTTTCAGCCTGACTAAACTGCTGTGCACGACGCAAATCCCTTTAAGATATGGTTGGGCGAGTTGGTGGAGAGGAATTTGAATGGCTTCAACTTCATCGGTGAGGTGAGATTTTTCTTTCTTTTTTACTTTTGGGGGTATAGTTGAGGCGCTGTTACTATATTGACTATGGTGGGGCATTGTGACTATTGGCTAAAGTTGGAGCGCTGTGACTAATGGCTACTGTGGAGCACTATGACTATTGGCTACTGTGGGGGCACTGTTACTATATTGGCTACTGTAGAGCACTGTGACTATTAACTACGATGGGGCACAGGCAGTAATGGATTATAACATAGGCGGTTTGGGTAGTAGTCAGGGCTCGAGCCTTCTAGGAGGTCCACAATCCAAACCACATACCAAACCTTCACCCATGATATCCTCATACATCTGTTCCTGCTCTCCATACACATGAACACAAGAACCATTTCAGGACTTCCTCTAAAGGTCGTGAAACCACCGATTGAAATTAAACATTAGGGAAGCAAGAAGCTTAATTCTAGTACAACATGTAAACTAAAGCCATTTCAGGACCTTTGCAGGTCCTCCAAAGGTCCTGAAACTGCAGATTAAAAACAGGCAGAAGGGACAGATCCTCCATTCTCCAAGAAGCTGATTCTAGTACCAGATGTAGGGAGTGACTTCCAGACTTGTAGGGGCTATAATATTCATACAGCCCAGGCCCATGGTGGTCTTAATCCGCCCCTGGACACTAGGACTATTGGCTGCTGTGGGGGCACTGTGACTAGTGGCTACTTTGGGGCTCTTTGACTATTGACTACTATAATAATTAATTAATTATTCCTTTATTTATATAAAGATTACACAGCGCTGCACAGAGCTTGGCAGATCAGTCCCTGTCCCCAATTGGGCTCACAATCTAATCAACCTACCAGTATGTTTTTATTGGTGTGTGGGAGGAAGCCAGAGGACCAGGATGAAACTCAGCAGACACAGAGAGAACATAAAAACTCTTTGCAGATGTTGACCTGGATGGACTTGAACCCAGGACACCAGTGCTGCAAGGCTGTGGTGCTAACCACTGAGCAACCATGCTGCCCACACTACTCTACATGGGCACTGTGATTATTGGATACTGTGGGGACACTGTTACTATATTGGCCTATATTGACTACTGTGGAGCACTATGACTATTGGCTGCTGTGGAGCACTATGACATTGGCTACTGTGGAGCACTATGACTATTGGCTGCTGTGGAGCACTATGACTATTGGCTACTGTGGAGCACTATGACTATTGACTACTGTGGAGCACTATGACTATTGGCTGCTGTGGGGCCAATGTGATTATATTGGCTACTGTGGGATGCTTTGATTACATTGGCTACTGTGGGTCACTGCAAATATATTGGCTACGGTGGGACACTGATACTACGACTATTGACTACCATGAACCAGCTTTGGACAACCTACTTGAAGGGGACTAAAGGTTAATATAATGAGAGGCAGTGAGCCAGACTTATGGAACATATAGAATTTTGTAAAGTAGAAAGGTCAGAGAATGGGCATTATTATATACGTCTGCAGATGTCAGGATTCCCCACGCATTTTCTTCATCTGTCCTACATACATCTAATATATAAAGCTGAGTGTATGTACGTGTGTATGTCTGTATGTATGTATGTCTGTGTGTATGTATGTCCGCTAAATGAATCTGCACCGTCACGTTTACAGTCACCACAGGTCATTAATATGAGCTCTGAGCTGTTATTGGTCACTATAGGCAATTAGTATAAGACGGTTATATGTGAGGTAAGATGGATAGAGATACAGAGATTGGGGGAGATTTATCAGAAGTGTCTGAGGTAAAACTGTTCCAGTATCCCATGGAAACCAATCAGAGCTCATCTGTAATTTTATAAGCAGCTGTGCAAAAATGAAACTTGAGCTCTGATTGGTTGCCATGGCCAACTAGAGCAGTTTTGCTCTCAGAAACTTCTGATAAATCTCCCCATAGACAGAGAGAGGGACAGAGACAGTGGGGGATATTTATCAGGACCTCTGCGCACCTCCAGTGGCGCAGAGGCCTGAAATAATCGCAAATGCTTGCTTATTGCTAGCTTTTGCGATTATTTTTCACAATCCGCCACCTTCACGCCAGTGGGGCGTGAAGGGGCGTGAAGGGGGGGGGCGCGGCCGGCCGAGCGGGGGGCGCGGCCGGACTGGAGTGGGCCGGCGCGGGGCGTTACTGTCCCCGCGCCTGCGCACTCGCTGCTGCCGGCGACTTTTCATACGTGAAAAGTCGCCGGTTGCGTCTTTTTCTACGCCAGGCCCTGCCTGGCGTAGGAAAAACGCTGCGCAACTGGCAGCCCGATACATCAAGAGGCAGAAGCCTCTTCATGTATCGGGCTGCGAATTTGCAGCGGCGGGGCTATCATACGGTGGCGCACGAGCACCAGCATATGATAAATATCCCCCAGTGACTGCAATGAGAGTGTCAGAGACAGTGGGGCAGATTTACTTACCCGGTCCATTCGAGATCCAGCGGCGCGTTCTCTGCGGTGGATTGGGGTCCGGCCGGGATTCATTAAGGCAGTTCCACCGACGTCCACCAGGTGGCGCTGCTGCGCTGAAAAGCATCGGAACGCACTCAAATTCACCGGCCTATTCCTAGTGAAGGTAAGTGCAAGCTCCGCGACACTTTTTTTGTTTTAAATGCGGCGGTTTTTCCGAATCCGTCGGGTTTGCGTTCGGCCACGACCCCCGATTTCCGCCGCGTGCATGCCAGCGCCGATGCGCCACAATCCGATCGCGTGCGCCAAAATCCCGGGGCAATTCAGGGGAAATCGGCGCAAATCGGAAATATTCGGGT
This sequence comes from Engystomops pustulosus, assembly GCA_019512145.1. Lineage (NCBI taxonomy): Eukaryota > Metazoa > Chordata > Amphibia > Anura > Leptodactylidae > Engystomops > Engystomops pustulosus. Next base: position 16,008,158 of record CM033641.1, read on the forward strand.
AACACGTCGGGAAAACGCGAATCGGGCCCTTAGTAAATGACCCCCAGTGACTGGAATGAGAGTGTCAGAGCCAGTCACTGGAATGAGAGTGTCAGAGCCAGTCACTGGAATGAGAGTGTCAGAGACAGTCACTGGAATGAGAGTGTCAGAGCCAATCACTGAAAGAGACTGCCAGAGACAGTCTGAGACAGTCTATAGATATACATAAAATTATTTTTTGTTAACCCATTCTATTTTGTTATAGTTATTTACTATCCCGGCCAACGCCTGGAGCTACAGCTAGTTTCCAATAAAATTCTATTTCAATGGTCCTTTTAACATACTTTTTGCATATTTGCATATAATTAATTTTAGGGTTTTGTCCAGGTGATGGTAATTATCAACCCAAAATAGCGAGGACTAGAAATAACTGAGCTGTCCCGCGGCATTGTGGGAATTCTTCATCTACAACTAAGGTAATTGTTGAGGTGTGACATGTACATGAGTGTGGTGGGGAATGGCTCATTATGTTGTGTTTTACTAAAAATGTCAAATCACTAAGATGTCAGGATGTATTAAATGATTGATATTTCTTGTCACCTGCAGACCGATGATTGACAAAGTTCTAGTATGTTCTTTGTTTTCCCTTTTTAGAAGCTAATGGATTGTGGCAATTTGACACCAGACTTGTCATGGACTCTCTTACAGACAACCATACCAAAGATATCCAAAAATGTTTTGCAGATGTCTATAGTGTCCTATCTGCAGGCAGCATGTTAAAGAGCAGGAGGAGCTGAGCAGATTGTATATAGTGTCCTATCTGCAGGCAGCATGTTATAGAGCAGAAGGAACTGAACAGATTGTACATAGTGTCCTATCTGCAGGCAGCATGTTATAGAGCAGGAGGAGCTGAGCAGATTGTACATAGTGTCCTACCTGCAGGCAGCATTTTATAGAGCAGGAGGAGCTGAGCAGATTGTACATAGTGTCCTATTTTCAGCCAGCATGTTATAGAGCAGGAGGAGCTGAGCAGATTGTACATAGTTCCTATCTGCAGGCAGCATGTTATAGAGCAGGGAAGGAGCTGAGCAGATTGTACATAGTGTCCTATCTGCAGGCAGCATGTTTTAGAGCAGGAGGAGCAGAGCAGATTTTACATAGTGTCCTACTGCAGGCAGCATGTTATAGAGCAGGAGGGAGCAGAGCAGATTGTACATATGTCCTATCGCAGGCAGCATGTTATAGAGCAGGAGGAGCTGAGCAGATTGTACATAGTATCCTATTTGCAGGCAGCATGTTATAGAAGAGGAGGAGCTGGAGAGATTGTACACAGTTTCCTATCTGTAGGCAGCATGTTATAGAGCAGGAGGAGCTGGATAGATTTTAAATAAGTGTCCAAACTGTAGGCATAATGTTATAGAGCAGGAAGAGCTCAGTGCATTATACATCGTGTCCTATTTTTAGGCAGCATGTTACAAAGCAGGTGGAGCGGAGCAGATTTTATATACTGTCCAATATTCAGGTAGCACGTTACAGAGCAGGAGGAGCGGAGCAGATTGTACATAGTGTTCTCTATGCATGTAGCATGATACAGAGTAGGAGAGGCTGGTCAGGTTTCATAGTGTTCTCTATCTCCAGATAGTATGTTACAGAGCAGAAGGATTAGAGCAGATTATTCAGTGTCCTAAATTCAGGCAGCATGTTATAGAGCAGTCCATTACCCGGGCCATTCGCGATCCAGCGGCGCATTCTCTGCGGTGGATTCGGGTCCGGCCGGGATTCACTAAGGTAGTTCCTCCGACGTCCACCAGGTGGCACTGCTGCGCTGAAGTCTGCTGAAATGCACTCAAGTACATCGGCCTATTCCTGGTGAAGGTAAGTGCAAGCTCCGCGACACTTTTTGTTTTTTAAATGCGGCGGTTTTTCCGAATCCGTCGAGTTTTCGTTCGGCCACGCCCCCTGATTTCCGTCGCATGCATGCCAGCGCCGATGCGGCAAAATCCAATGCGTGCGCCAAAATCCCGGGGCAATACAGGGAAAATCGGCGCAAATCGGAAATATTCGGGTAACACGTCGGGAAACCGCGAATCGGGCCCTTAGTAAATGACCCCCATAGTGTCCTTTCTGTAGGCGGCATGTTACAGAGCAGGAGGAGATGTGCTACCTACAGCTTGAACTATACGTGCAGTGACAACTACTATGGAAGAGTTTCTCTCTCTCCATTTCTTCCTCATTTGACCCTTCCCTGGTTTTCGGCCTGATTCTACCACATGTGACTTTGCCGTTGCCCAAAAATCTTTTATTGACTATAATAAAAAATAAAGGAGACTTGTTTCCTCGTTGTGTTTGCGTTTGTGCCTTTACTTTCCCAGTGGTGGGAGTGTTTGATGTGGCCGTGTCACATACACGTCTATTGTTTGTCTCCTTCATTCACAATGTCCGGGGTGACGGCTGCTGGGATGTATTGTTGTCATCTTGTATCTGGCCCTGGTTTACATTAGCTGCTTCACTCATGAATAATTGCATGAAAAGCCTCTTTATGGGAACACGTCACTTATAAAGGGAGCCATTGTCTGTTCTCTGCTTATTAAATGTATATAGAGTTACAACATAACTTACATTGTATCAGCCAATGTACTACACAATCCATATGGAACGGTTATGTATTTTAAGGATTTTCAGGACACATACTATCCGAGGATATTCCTTTACACACAATGGGGGTCATTTACTAAGGGCCCGATTTGCGTTTTCCCGACGTGTTACCCGAATATTTCCGTATTGAGCCGATTTCCCCTGAATTGCCCCGGGATTTTGGCGCACGCGAACGGTTTTGTGATGCATCGGCGCCGGCATGCACGCAACGGAAATCGGGGGGCGTGGCCGAACGAAAGCCCGACGGATTCAGAAAAAACGGCGCATTTAAAAAGAGAAAAGTGTCGCGGAGCTTGCACTTACCTTCACTAGGAATAGGCCGGTGAACTTGAGTGTGTTCCGATGCTCTTCAGCGCAGCAGCGCCACCTGGTGGACGTCGGAGGAACTGCCTTAATGAATCCCGGCCGGACCCGAATCCACCGCAGAGAATGTGCCGCTGGATCGCGAATGGACCGGGAAAGTAAATCTGCCCCATTAACTTAACATGACAAAAATATCCAATTTTCTAACACACCGACATCAACCTATGGTCTGGTTGATGAGAAAAGTTACAAAAGTCTGATCAATTAGGACCCTCCTCAGTCACCTCTGTCTTTACCCCCCAATAAATGATGACAGTCTTTGTTGGACTGAGTTTCATTGGATCCGTTAGATTATTTTGGGGGTCCACCTTCCATCTAGACATGTCTACTGTTAATTGTTGTCGTTCACACTAGAAAGATTATCAATAGCGATGAACGGACCGGAACCTGGACTAAAGCCAGCAGTTTGGCAATGGAACTCCCAAGATCCCAACAGCAGCAAAGGTGTTCACCCTAAAAATGCTGCAGGAAAATCCATTTTCCCTAGGATCATCGCTTCCTGATGATATCACAGGAAACGACGATCTTGGGTAAAGGCCATGGCATTTAGAGCAGCGGTTCATCATCCATGAGCCAAGTTGAGCCTCTCGCCTCAGGCAGCACCACCTGCAGCAAGATGGGGGCGGCATGAGCCGTCACTACCTACAAAGCAGGACCTGACACTTAAAAACTGTGTCTCTTCACACTTTATGTCAGCATAGGTTTACAACACGGCATGCAGAACCCATCTACCAAAAAATATATAGTTTTGATATATAATAGTGGATGGGACAGAGGGGGTGCCATCAATAGTTCGCCTCAGGCAGCATAATGTTTAGGTTCACCCCCTGGTTTAGAGGGTTAACACCTGCGATGGGTGCCACCACCAATTGAGGGTGTTAAATAGTGATGAGTGGACCCGTATCTTCTCTCTTCATAACAAATTACTAACTTGCTAATTGGTGGAGGTCTTGGGGATCGGACACCGATGGAGTACGAGAACGGGGGGCCTGTTTTACCTGCGTTACAACTGAGATTACGCTAACAGCCAGTCAAGGCATGTGTTGGTTGCTCCGTTCAACTCTATGGGACTGACGGACATAGACAAGAGCTCCACTGACCCCAGTTCTTGTGATCCGTGGGGGTCCCACCCCTTTAAGCCGCCAAAACGGCTTTGCCGGTGGAATTTAAAGGGTTAGCACTGTGGAGGTTACTGGTGGGTTCTTGGGTTTGGGTACCTGAACTGAATGGGTCCGTTCATGACTGATTATCAATAAGAGGTAATTTTTTGTTGGGAACATTTTTCTAATACACTTCATTAAGAAATTCTGCTTAGTTTCTTAAAAAAAGACTGCAAATTGCCCCTTAGGTCCTTAGGTACAATGTTACTTCAATGTTGCTATGGCAAATCTGTCTACCAGATTGAAGCCGGGTCTCTCTCTCCTCTCTTGTTTGTTACACAGCTCTGAGTAGTGAGTGGTAACCCTTCCTGATTTCTTCCTAGCTATAGTTTGCTATGAGCAGTATTTTCATAGAACAAGCTGAAAGTGAAGGGGTTAATCTTCCCTTTTCAGAGCTGTTTAACCAAACACAGGGAGATTAGATGTGAGCTCATGCCACCTCCATAGACACACACTGTACAGGCTGGAATACACATCTCTATAGGAGGGAGTTGGATTTTGTTCAAACACATCCCCCCTAACACTTTATAAAAAAATATCTCATATGACGGCTTAAACTTGAAATAACAGATGTAATGGAACTGGACTCTCAGTTGGGATTCTGATTGGTCCGGGGGTTGTAAGTCAATGACCACCGAGCAAAAGAAACAAGAGTCAACAGGTATACACCCAGAGTAACCTTACGTGTTCATCCCTAAAATTCTAGGTTTCTGTCATTTGTTGCTGAGTTCCCATTTTTTTATACTTCCTATTGTATTGTCAATTATTTCTCTTGCAACAATCTTAATGTTACAATTTGGCCATGCTGTAAGTGCTGGGGTTCAGTAGATAAGAAGGGGGGCGGGCATTTGCCATAAGCTGGGTCAGCATATGATAAAGTCCCTTCGCCTCCAACACTCCATATACATATGTGGCTCCGGGGTGGCTGCAATGGTGTACAATTCTACGGCAAGTCCCTCATAGCATGGCGCTGCAGTCTGTGAACTTTGAAAACTCATGAAAATTTGTAGGGCAGGAACGCTCAACCGGCTGCACCCACCGTCATGCCCCCTCCATGCCCCATGGGCTGCACCTACCATCATGCCCCCTCCATGCCCCATGGGCTGCACCCACCGTCAAGCCCCATCCATGCTCCATGGGCTGCACCCACCGTCAAGTCCCCTCCATGCTCCATGGGCTGCACTCACCGTCATGTCCCCTCCATGCCCCATGGGCTGCACCCACCGTCATGCCCCCTCCATCCCCCATGGGCTGCACCCACCGACATGCCCCCTCCATCCCCCATGGGCTGCACCCACCGCCATGCCCCCTCCATGCCCATAATAATTATTTCATGGCTGGAATACCAGAAAACTCCCCCCAACTGGAAAAGTGACTGCTATTTGAGAAGTTTTGATGTCTCTACATCGTAAGAATAAATAACAAAAGTAAGATTGGTGAGTTGGGCCAAATTTAAAATACTGTGCCCAAGTTTTAGCCATGTGTAGAAAGTAAGGTTTTTCCACTGGTTATTTTTGTCTGTTTTTGCTGCCTAAGTTACTGATAGAGACTCTTTTTTATAATCTTTTAGTCATCTAATCAACAAGGAAACACAATTTAGCCCAAAAATTACCCATTTAAATATCAAAATTCACTTTAAAAAAAGTCTAGGTGGTCATGTGCAATTATAATCAAACCAAGTCTTGTTCTTAACGTCAAGCATAGACAGATTCTCGTCTGACATCAATCTTGACAATTGCTTGCAGAAATCTAACCTAATCCTCTAATCAATGGCAATTCTGCTTCCTCCGAGGATTTAAATATCCGACTACTTTGAAAACTGACCCTGTTTTTCCAGGTCTGAGAAATACCCCGGTGCCGAAAAACTGCACTTTACACCTTGGTGTAATTGTCCTATGATGGAGCAATGCCGCGGTTATTACTGTACTAATGCCAGGTAATGTCAATGTAAGCTTCAGTTCTGGATCACATCTGTTCCCAGCCTCACATCATTGTTGGAAAACAAAAAAAGTAGAAGAGAATGCAAATTTCTGGATTATATCCAGAGGCAACAATTGTGTGACTGGAAGGAACAATATCAGGCTTTGTACATGAAGAAAGTTGTATTATGCTTTCAAATAGTTTGGCATATGGGAACGACTTGAGAAAACACATGTACATTTCATGAAGATGTCGGGGAGGTTATAAATAGGGGGCGGGGGGGGCAGTGCAAATGAGGAAAAGGGGTACAAAATAAGAGAAACAGAATGCCCATGTTATACACTGTAGATATGGGATTACTTCTATGTAGAAGGAGCAGGAGATGACAATGTTCCTTTCCATTAAATAAAACTATTGATTGACATGTACTGTCTTACATTACAGAAGGGTGGGTCCTAATTTGGACAAAGTAGGCCACTACTTGGCCACTGTAGTTTCAATTTTTCTATTTTTAATGTAAGAGACATCATTTGAAACATGAAGGGTCCTCGTTCGGGCCACTAAAGTTGGACCTTTGTCTTAGAAATCCCACTCTTCAAGGAATTATGGATCAGCGTCACCAACAAGCAGGTAGATGTGTGGGAAGCATTGTCATGGCACTTGCAGTTGCCCAGTCCAAAGCCAATCCAGTGGTGGGAGCCCTAGGTATCACAAAAACAGGGGTCTGTTGTAGCTGAAATGATTGGTGGAGCTGGTTGAGCATGCCGACCCATTCTCTGTCAATGGCACTGCCAAAAATGTTCAGAGCAAATGGGTCATGTGCATGCAGCCCTCGTTCTCATGATCCATGGGGTTCCACCACCTGTGAACGGGCAACGACTTTAAGGAAGTTTACTCATGAATGCAACTTATACTCTGTCTACAGGATGAGGGGTTTGACTGCTATGACCTCCAGCGATCAGAAGAACAAAATTGCAATCTATTCACAGGGGAACTTTTGTTCCCCAATAATTTTGAAGGTTGAAGTGCAACCCCAGATACTTTGGTTAGACATTCTTAAGGTTATTTAAGGTCAGATGATAATCAGAACAATTTTTTTTTTCATTGACCATCAAGAAAATGATGTTTGGTCTTTTAGGTCATAAATTATAGATATATGCTTGTTTGGTTGACACTTAGTCCTTCTGCTACCTCATATATCAGTCAAAAATATTCATGTGTTCTGAAAGTAGAGCGTGATATAGATCTCTGCAAGGCATTTAAGACGTCCCACTGAGAACAAGAGGATTGGGAATATTGGATTTCAGTATAGTCAATTCTTTTATTCCACATCTACCATCAAGGGAGAGTCAAGAACTCCACCGGCCACACTAGATAGTCGGTTTTCCTAATGAAATTGTCTGATTTAACCATCATTTATGTAATTTAAATGTATGGCCAGACCGTGCTTGGTACTTGCTTTGACCTTGCTCATGATTAAGTTGACGTCTCACCCAAAAATTTCTCAGTTGACGGTTGACCTGACCTGTAATATGTTATGGAATATTAAAATATCATAATACTGAACAGACAGGAGCCAGGGATGACTGGTGCGTCAACGAAAGAGACATTTTGTTGACACCTCTATGCCTTGGATCACTTGACGAGCCATTTGGGGAGAGTCGTGGATCTTCGGGATGTAGTGGTGTGAAGAGTATTAACCATATACCCCTTTGTCACAGAGATTAAGGCAATCAGGGGCCCCGTTATTGATTTTTTTAATCATAGCTTTACGTCACCACTATGTATAGCGACTGTAAACAAGGTGCCCCCACTAATGATCAATAAACACCCCTTGCAGGTGTGATCCATCAAGAAAACCTTAAAGCATCTTCCTCAATTCCAGACATGTAGTAATAGATAATACAATGGGGATTATCCATGCAATGATTTCCATCATGGAGGCTTTGTGTATGTAGGGGGGTAAAGGAATGCATAAAGCAATACATACAGTATATATTTAGTATATTAAATACAAAAAAAGTCTTTTTGTTTCCCAGGACACCAAAGGATTTGTAACTATCTGATTGAGTGTTTTGTTTGGGTTTGGAAAGAATGTAGTTAGGGAGGTTCCGGATCCTGAGCTAGTCGCTGCAAGTGATACAAATGAATGACTCCCTCCACAATAAAGCTTGAAAGGAATGTGTCTTTCAGCCGTGCTTTAGGCATCAACTTCTAAGCACAAAAGATGCATAGAGCTTGAATACACGGGGATTTAACAATATACATCTATACCCTGCACTGTAAACCAATACTTACATGTGGTTCAGTCACACACAATGGGTCGCCCTACGTTCTAGCGCCCTTTCAGGGTGTAATGTCACTCGAAAGTTATGGTATTTGGTGGAAAGACAATAGTAGTAGTCAGATGACTGGAGATCGTGAGAAGAAATTCTAATAATTGTTTTGACAGGGGTATCAAGAGTGACATAGACGAGAGGGGGCATCATAGAAGAGACGAATACCCCATCCATTATGGAGCTGTGTTTTGCTACCTGTGACAGAAGGACTCAGTGTCTGTCACTAGCATCCACCCCTTCCATGACCCTTGGACCAACTTTCTACACCCTTGGGTGCTGATATTACTTTTCCACTAAAAAAAGGTAGATCGGAAATAGTAAAAGACTAGAGACTAGGAATGAGCGGACCCGGTCAGAGATTTCAGCTCAAACTGGAACAAAAGTTCAGTGTGAAAAACTGTTCAGTAACCCATCAACCAGCTTTTGAGGGTGAGCCCAAACAGAGAATCAAAACCTCTTGCTGAAGTCTTGGTTCTGATCGGAATATTGTTATTCAGGTCTGCTCATCATTAATGGGGACTCACCAGGGCTTGGCCCATTATTTGGAAGGGTTATTTGAATGCCACATGGTTAGTCTTCAAGATATGTTGGCCATTAGGTATGAAGTACTTGCTAAAGGTAAGGAATGCCTTAGGGGGCAAATAAGTTGTCTTTTCCCAATTTGAAGAAACCAGTACTATAAACAATACATTATAGTTATGGATCTGGATGAACTCCAAATTGCACCTCTATCGCTTGCTTTAGGACTTGATACTTAATGGTGATGGACCACATTATAGTTGGTAAGTATGGGATTAGTGGGAATCTGATTTCTTGGAAACCAATAAATCATAAGAACAAGGGTCTAGAACTCCCCACCCTTATACTGGCAGTTCAAAATGGGCTCCGCTACACAATTCATAACCATGGACAGTCATTGATGGCTCAACCCTCAGCCTTTTATTTGACTGTCAAAGCTTTTTATCGGTAGTCCCATATAATTGAATGGAACAGCAGTGCACATGCTGGATTGCTCATAAATTCATATGTAAAGACATAATCCACAACCTGTCCTCTCCATATATCTCTGAACTCATCAGGCAATACCGCCCCACACGTAATCTTCGTTCCTCACAGGACCTTCAGATTCACTCCATTACCATCCGCTCTTCTCACAACCATCTCCAGGTCTTCTCCCGTGCTTCCCCCATACTTTGGAACTCTCTACCAAAATGTGTCAAACTGTCCCCCACTTTCCATACCTTCAAACATAACCTGAAAACCCACCTGTTCAGGTTCAATTACAACCCACAGTAACTGCTCTGCTCCCTCAGCTCATGTCTCCATTTCCCTCCCTCCCCATATAGATTGTGAGCCCTCAGGGGCATGGTCCTCCTCCCACTTGTCTCCTGATCACTGTAGTTTTGTATTTTGTACTTGCACCTGTTTTTGTCTTAATGTAATGTACAGCACCATGGAATTAATGGTTCTCTATAAATAAATAATAATAATAACCCCCCCCAATCCCTTGATTGGTGGTGGGTCTACTCTTCTGACTGCCACTGATCAACCAATTACTGAAAATCATGTGAGGTCCATCAGAGGGAAGTTCTCGTCCTCTAGAGCAATAGCCTCTCTTTGTAGGCTTCTACAGATAATTGATGAAGAAACCACACAAAAACCACACAAAACCACACAATGAATAGCATTGGTAAAATCAGAAGATTAGCGAGCGATCGGCAGAGACTGATTTGAAACGTCTAATGGTAAAAATCGGTATTTTAGTATACAATGGCAGGAGGCAGGACCATCTTGTGTGACCACTAAACTGGAAGCTGGTTAAAAAAATTACCGGATTATAATATTACTGGAACAAACTAAATACAGGCAGAGGAGTAGGGAATATATTTATTACAGACGGATTGCGCTGTAAAGACAGGTTATTTTTTGTTTCTTCCATTTCTGCCCTAGACCAAGAATGTGACTAGAAACTTCTTCACTACTCTAGTTAATTAACAATATTACCAATAATCCATTTGTCACCCTGGAACACAAGATATATTACCAATAAACCCTTCATTATTAAACACCATAAGGGTTCATACCATTAGGCCCTACACTACCCTAGACCATGAGAGATATTACTAATAAACTCTTCACGATCCAACAACACAAGGGTTATTACCATTAGGCCCTACACTACCCTAGAACATGAGTGATATTACCAATAAACCCTTCAGTACACAAGACCACAGCAGATATTACCACTAAACCTTCATTATCCTAGACCAGTGATGGCGAACCTTATGGAGACAGAGTGCCCAAGCTACAACCAAAATCTACTTGTATGTCGCAAAGTGCCAACACGACAATTTAAGCAGTAACCTATTGATCCTTGCTGCATCACAGGTTTTAATCGTATTGGCATCCTGAGTTCACCAATACAATAGAAAGATGGAGAAATTTGGATTGTAGCTTCCCTCCAGGGTCACCGGAAGAGGAAGAATCAGGGGACGCAGAGCAGGAGCTCAGATGACAATCCATCTCTATCCAGCCCTTCCCGCTCCTCCTGTAGTCCTGGCAGCCAAGGATGTTGCTTTAAAATAGTGCTGAGCATGGCACGTCCTGGGCTGTATTGGATCATAGGAGAAAGCCTTGAGTCCTAGCTGGTAAAATCTATGTTGGGGTGATGGCCTGGGTGCCCACAGAAACGGCTCCGAGTGCCACCTCTGGCACCTGTGCCATAGGTTCGCCACCACTGTCCTAGACCATGAAAGATATAACCAATAAATCCTTCACTTCCCTGGACTACATGTGACATTACCACTAAACTTTAACTATCCTAGACCATGAGAGATATAACCAATAAACCCTTCTCTATTCTAGATCACTAGACATACAGTATAACTAAGAAATCCTTGGGCCTACACTACCTGGACAGTGGACCACAAGGGATACTACAAAAAAAACTTCACTACGCTAGACTACAAAGAATATTAAACCCTACCAAAGACCACAATTTATATTACTATTAGACCTTCACTATCCAAGACCACGAGAGACATTACCACGAAACCCTTCACTACCTGAGACCATAGCATAAATTTACCAATAGATCACTAACCTAGACCACAACATTCACCATCCAAAGGATATAACCAATAAACCTGTAACTACCTTAGACCCTGAGGGTTACTACCAATTATTTCCCCCGTGGGGGCAATCACATTAGGTCACCAGTTGCCCAATAATGCACAAATGGTCATTCCAAACTTATGGTTGACTGACACCATTGAGTACTGGTCAATCTACCCTTGGTGATGGGAGTCATGGTAATATCCCACAATATATAGGGTATCTGTTTAGTGGCATAACTATAAGCTGATGGGCCCCAGTGCAAATTCTGTCCCCCCCGGCCATAATGAATGGTTTATAGTAATAGTCTTCTCATATGGGATAGTGACACCATAAGGGCCCTCTAAACCTCTTGGGCCCTAGTGCGACCACAACCTCTGCACTCCTCAAGTTATGCCCTGTATCTGTTTATTGGACCCCCCCACTCCATGTCTTGTTTTTCTAATGATTTTATTAGCATTTGTCATTGAATAGTCAGCATAATCTCAGACCATCAGCAGTCTATCATGTAGATCTTACCTTTCTATAGAGACCATTTACATTGTGTTATTTTTCTGTTATTATAATTGAAAATCAGTTTTTCTAATTACAAAGATGAAAAAATCCCGAGTTACAAAGGAGCAGAATCCTTATAAAAACAGCCTGCGGCTCATTACATTTCCCTGTTCACATTGTGATCTTCTCTGTACGTCGCTTTGTACTCGGCACCTGTCATGTGCTCCGTGCAATGTCTTTGATGTGAAGTGTTTCAAACAACAAGGGGGTCACATACTTTTTGGCATAATATGATGCGACCGCAAACTACACACAAATTCACGGAAGCGTTCAGTAGCCACGAAGGAGGTTTGATCTCTTTGTCTTGGTGGTTAATCCATTAAATGGATACATTAACATTTCCCTAAAAAATGACATAGGAAAAAACCAAAAACTTTTTCTCTCAGTAATAGCGCCAATCCTGTCATAGGTCGTGTCTGGTATTGTTATGAGTAGTACCATTGGAACTATGGGGCATATTTATCTTGCGCCAACGTATGATGGTGACGTTTCCACGTGCACCATTCCTGCAGACTACTCTCCATGACCACTCCTGTAACCAGAATCTGCTGTTAATTGTGTTTGGCCGTTGCCTGTTGTTTGAGGTTCAATAAAGAACTATAGGTTGATTTGCACAACGTTGCCTCCGTCTGATCCCTGATAAGGCTGCTTACCACCACGGGCCTCCCCATCCATTACCCAGGGACTCATCCTACAGACATTCAGAGGTTGCCCCAGGGAGAACCAGTATATCAGCCTCTGCCTCCATATTTCTTGCACACACTACCTGCTGGAGACCTGCCAGGCTGTAGGACAGCCCTCCGGTCCCCATACCAAGCACCGTGACACTAGTGTGCCTAGGCCGCAACCGCCAGCCACTCTGGTATACTGGGCCCCGGCTGCCTCCAGGCCCCAAGAAAAGGCCCGGCCCCGGTGGGGGATGTTGCATATCTATCTCATATCTATTTATTATATCTATGGTATCTATCTATCTGCTATCTGTTTGTCTATCTATCTTTATATTTAACAATGAAGGTTAAAAATAGGGGGCATATATGAAAGCGCTGCTAGAAAAAAAGTGCGTTGTCCAGAGTTAATTTAGACGAGAACTTTTTATTTCTTGATTATTTGGACTACCCGTTTATATCTAGATAAATACATATATATAAATAGTTTGAATGTGTTGGTTAGACAATTTGAATTTGACAATAAGATCTGTTGATGCAATTTTTGCTCAGTTACAACACCAGGTACAAGCATGAATGAGGGGGGCACAGGTTTTTTTGGAGGGGGGGCATTCCTTCCCTTGAATACCGCACATTGCATAAAATACAAACACCCAATGGAGTAACATATAAGAATAACGACGTGTAGGCCGTGTAATTGTAGAAGCGTTAAGAAAATAGGTTAGAAAACTATGCAAACACTTGTCATCCCATCTGACAGGAAAATTACCGGAGTGCAGTGAGAAGAAAACAAGCTGCGCTCCCAGTCAATGGTAATGTAAGGTAAATATACATCCCGCCTATAAAGGGCCCTTTCATGCGTCCGCCCGCTGCTGTGATGAGGCTCAGCTCGTTACGATGGATAATTAAGATTTAATGGGCTGGGAAATACAAATGAATCTGAATGATTGAGAATATCGGATGATGGATGGCGCAGCTAAGGTGTCAATTATAGCGCAGAAGCCTGGAACACGAGCCGGCACAGGTTACACACGTCCTTTGTACACGCGGTGTGAAGTTGTTGGCGGGCGCATACGCCCTACGTTCACTTTGTTATAATTTTCTAGTGTGGGAAAGCTGAGCCCCTATAGAACATTGATAAACAATGATAATATTATAGGATCCGGTAGTCTATAGATGTATAATACACAGCACCAACAATCTACAATGCCCAGGGAAAGGGCAATGCCAACTGATGTAGAAGATAAAGTTGTATCTTCATAATGATTTATGAGCATGGGGCATATCGGAGCCTATGTATTTATAAGCCAGAGACCACGAAGAACATGAAAGACTGTGCTGGAGAAACTGTGTCAGCTGTTGGAGATTCAGGGTAAGGAGTATGCAAATAAATTCTACACAGTGGGGAAATTACCGTAAATCAGGCAGCGTCTTATGAATGTCAGGCTATTAAGTAGCTTAGTGACATGATATAGTCAGCACGTGCCTGTAGACAGCATTGTTACAATGCTGTTGCAGTGTGTTGTTGGTTGGTTGGCTAGGTAAGAAGCCATAAACATGGGTCAGGAAGAGGTTTAAAGAGAACCTGTCATTAGTAATTGGCCTAATAAACAACTACCAGTATATTGTCAAGCAGTATATTGTTTCTTTTATAGTCCAGTGTGGTGGCATCATCCTGAAAATCAACTTTGAAGTGAGAAGTAAATTGGCTGTATGAAGTCAAGGAGGAGGGGATTATAACAAGAAAGCGGAGAGAGTTTAACACTAAAGTCAAGCTGTGAACGCCTCCTCCTCTGTGAGTGACATTAATAGACTTCAGGAGATCTGGTTGCTGATGGTTCTGGAAGAACCATTAATTACAGTGAAGGGGGCTTTCTGAGGAAGAGAGAGTTGACTTTGGTGATAAAATCTCCGCCTCCTTGACTTTATACAACCAGTTTACATCTCACTTTAAAGTAGATTTTCTGGACAATGCCACCACCCTGGGCCATGTGAGAAACATGATCTGGAAGGTGTTCAGCTGCTTGACCATGTACTGGTTACTCCATCAATTTCTGCTGACAGGTTCCCTTTAAACTTCTTCACAGGTCACATTTACAGATAGATCTGGGCTGCACAGGTTGCAGCAAAGACATCACAGAATACCAAGGAGTGGCTTGGCTCAGCATCTGCAAGAATGGGGTTTAAAGAGAGAGGCAACTTATGGGTGATCTACAAATGGTATGGATGGGGAAAAAAAAACAATGACATTTTATATCTGAAGTTTTGCTGTCAAACACAGTGACTTCTGATGACTTACTGTCCAGCTCTCCTCTCTCCCGGGAAGATCGCTAGTGTGTGACTGGACAATTTCCTCAGAGCTGAAATAAATACAAAAAATAAATAGTTTACTAAGCACTGGGAAAGATTTTTGCAGAGCAGGGAAAGCTTTCAAGGTAGATTTTTAATTAAAGCTCAGCAATTTCCATCAGCTCCATAGAGAGGAATGGAACAGAAGGTTCATGCCCGTCCATCTGCTCCATTAGTCTGACGGAGTGACGAGGGGTCCGTCGGAGGTACGTGGGACCTCTTCGGACCCCTTGTTTTCATAAGGCTACCGAGATCACAGAGACCACCAGTGATCCTCAAGTTAAGCCCTATCCCATGGATATGGCCTAACTTTTGTTAGTGGTAAAACCTCTTTAAAGCACATCCCCTACAAATGTAAGGAAAATAAGTGAAATGACGGTTACTCTTTCAGTCGCATTGGGGCTAATTTAATAAGGGTCCCACGGGCGCATTTTCACCAGGTTTTTCGACTTTTCGGGATCGCGCCGGGGATTGTGTGGCTTTCATGCGACAAGAATCGGGGGGGTGGGTCATCAGACGATCCGACGGATTCGGACAAACCGCGGGATTTAACTTTGAATTCGCAAGATCAAGCACTTACATGCACTGGGAAGAAGAAGGTGAACTCTGGCGGACCTAAACGGGGATGCGACACATGCAGGATATTGGGCGCACGTTCATTGTGAATCGTGGCACAGTCCATTGGAGTCGGGGAACGCACCTCGGGAATTGCGCAGGGACGGGTAAGTAAATCTGTCCCATTATGTTCTGCAGAATGTATAGGGAACAATTCGCTGCAGATTATGAATATACAGAATCTAGTGGTTCCTTTAAGCCTGGTATGCAGCAGCTGCAAAAACATGGAAAGTTGATTGTCCCATGCTCTGTGCGGGACATTCTGCTTTATCAGATAGTGAACATTATCAAAGGGGATGTGATGACTTGTACGTTCCAGTGACGGCCCAGCCGGGACGTTGCCTTCAGTATTGTTTCTACAGGATTTCCCTGGGTTGCGGAGATGCACTGGAAACAACCGAGCTGGAATCTTGTCATAGGATCTTAAAACATCCTGGAAGAATGTGCTGTCCCCTGCTCAACAGGAGTGTTTTGTTACACAGCGCTGGGATTAAATACTACGCTTCTTAAAGGGGTTGTCCACTCGAGACAATTCCTTCCCTATGACGGATTCCATGGCCGTAAGGGTGACTGCACTGAGTTTCCCTACTGAAACCCCAGGGGGTCATCTGTAATGTGTAATACACCTGGTAACAGCTGCTCACCAGCACCCCTACAGGATGAATAAAGCATTACACAATAGCCATTCATATCATCGGGTTGATAGTCCTCTATATCGAGAATAGTAACGGAAACTTTCCGATCAATGTAATGACTGTTAGTTCATTTGTTCTGGAATATTACATTTTCTCATGATTTTTTTTTTTATATGGTACCACACAGGATTTTGGATACAAAATGAAAAGGAAATCGCCCCAAGGTGCCAACTATTACACCTGCATCGTAATCTACAGTAAGCAGAATTTATCTGTATTGTTCTAGGGCTGGAATTCTGTGAAATCAAAGCAACATTTCCAACACAATTATTCATCCACTTGTCTGACAACCCAGAGACAACCTGGGGGACCGTATAGCCAAATCTCAGATTTCATCCCAAAATAACAACGGACACATTATAAAGATCCCTAAAAATAAATTTGATCCCAGACCAGCCCCAAAGTTACAACAGGTCAACTCTCAAAATGATATCAGACCAAAACAATCTCACTAAACCCCAAAATAAATTAAGACCCACAGACCAGATCCCCAAAAAAATACTGATCTTAGACAAGATCATAAAATCCATTAAATCCTCACACTTAGGCTACATTCACACGATGTATGCCCGCCATACTGTAGTACGGCGGGCATACATCGGCGCTGCGGAGAGGAGCAGGGGATGAGCGCAGCTCACCCCCGCCCCTCTCCATAGGAAGATACAGCGCACGGCGCCGTATCACGGGAAAAGATAGGACTATCTTTTCCCGGGCTACGGAGCGGTACGGTGCCACACGTGTGCTACAGCGCACTGCTCCCATACAGGGCCGTGAGCCCATAGAAGTGTATGGGGGACGTATATCGGCCGTATATATGTCCCCCATACATGTGTGTGAATGTAGCCTTAGATCCCATCATTTCCCCTGAAAAGTACACAAAATAAAATCTAGATTCCAGAACTATTTAAAATGTATCTATCTCATATCTATCTATATACCTCATATATATCTATTATCTATCTATCTCATATCTATCTATCTATCTCATGTCTATCTATCTATCTAATATCTATCTCATATCTATCTATCATCTATCTATCTATCTATCTCATATCTATCTATCTATCTCATATCTATCTATCTATCTCATATCTATCTATCTATCTATCCATCCATCTATCTATCCATGCTCCTATCTCAAGCTATCCATCTATCTTCTCATACTAATCTATCTATCCTATCTATCATCATTCCGATCTATCATATCTCATATCTATCTATCTATCCCTATCTATCTATCTATCTATCTATCTATCCATCCATCTATCTATCTCATATCTATCTATCTCCTCATGGCTCTTTTATTTTCTATCTGTGTTATATAGATTTCCCATAGTCCTCTATACCAGGAGTGATATTACAGTTTATGTTCCCTCTATCTCAGCATAGTTTTCCCGGAGTCTTCCCCTTGTTCATCGCTGTAGGAAGTTTTCCATTTCCTCAATATATGTTTTACATTTCTTCTAAATTTGTATCCTCAGATTTCTTGTTTTTCCAGGATTTATCTTGTTTTAGCTATCAGCCAGAGGAGCGATGGTGTTTATTATCCGCCAGCTGGATACAAATTTTCTTTCCTCCATGAAAACGGGGATTGAAGGTCTCGGCATCCTCTTCCACGGACACACCCGGCTGCGGCAGACATGAGACGATTTGGCTGGTATCAATGGAAAAATCTGTAGTGTCCAGAGACTGGCGACTACGTCATTGTGTTACTTATTCTCCCTTTATATCTACACTGATATTTTCGAGATAAAAAGGACAAAAATAATTGTTTGCTACAAAAAACGGCTTCTTAATATATTGAAGTTGAAAGCACCATCCCACATTTAATTGTTACATGGTAATACATTGTATATATTACAGTATATATAAATGGCGTGGTCCAGGGGCGTAACTCTAGTAGTAGCAGATATAGCAGCTGCTATGGGGCCTGCAGTGTCAGGGGGCCCAGTACCCGACCTGCCGTTCTAAGGAAGGGAGTTTCTCGGTTATATACATATTATTTTGCACCTCTGCTACAGCACACATCTGAACCAGGAACTCAAATATGAAATCTTGGAAGAGGGGAAGGCGACGCCTAGGAATCTCTCATCTACTTCCTGATGTCTACTTCCCCCATGTGGTCAGCAACTACTGGGCCCTCTGATAAAAAGACTGCCTGACATGTGTGTATATGCTGTATGTCTGTATCTGGTACTTTATGTATGTGTGTGTATGGTGTAAGGTGTGTAAATGGTGTGTATATGCTGTATGTGTGTGTATATGCTGTATGTCTGTATTTGGTACTTTATGTATGTGTGTATATGGTGTAAGGTGTGTAAATAGTGTGTATATGCTGTATGTGTGTGTATATGCTGTATGTCTGTATTTGGTACTTTATGTATGTGTGTATATGGTGTAAGGTGTGTATATGCTGTATGTGTGTGTATATGGTGTAAGGTGTGTATATGCTATGCCTCTGGGGTGGTCCCTTGGGAAGAAGGGTCGTTAGGGGTGTTTTCATCTTCCATTTACAAATTATTATATTTAAAGGGGGTATAAATTTGTAGTTTGACCTTAAAGACCCTCATTGATTATGATAATCTGAGACCTTCAAGTCCTAAAAAATGCCCCATATGGTTAACTAACACTCCATTAAAGGGGTTGTACAAAGTAAGGACGTTATCCCCATCGATACCTGTCCAGATGTGAATGTATGAGATAATTGGCTGCTGGCTGGAGAAGAGCTTGGTCTTCATTTTTGTAATGTATATGGACATCATGAGGATAGACCATCACAATGTCCAACACACCCCAACACCCCAACTAGAACCATAGTGAGAAGATACCTGGGGAGTATTAGTACCCTAGACAGAGGATAGAGACATCACCGTTTGGTGCCTAAATCCATGTACAGTACGGTTTAATGCTTAAAGCTCAGGTTTGTACTCGTGTAGTTCCTGCCTAACAGGATTTTCTAAATACAAATGTCTCTTGTTCATCTTAGTAAATTTCCGGTTGGCTGATAAAACAGGAGAGACCCACCTAACAGCTGTCTAAAGTACAATAAAAACACCATTATGTAAAGAGACAGTGAGAGAGAAAGCGTTCTCATGGGAATCGGCATCGACGACCGATGTATAATAATGAGTTTACAAAACAGGACACTTTACAGCTAATAAGTCCTACATGATATTTGTCCTGAAGCTTATATTGTGTTTGTTGTATTTTGCGCTATTGAGACATGGATCATAAATGTACATAAGGCGTCACAGAAGGTTCTGTCTTCAGGCCAGTGATCAGGTTTCAACTTACAATAATGGATCTTGACCTCAAAATTGATCTGTATATGGCTGCAACCAGCTCTGTGCTTGTTATAATGGGTTGACATGTTCAAGGGATCTTCTGGTATTCACCCTTTAACCCCTGTATAGAAAGTCCTCAAAGTGTAGTCTGCAACAAAAGCAAAAGTTGTGGAGACTGGGAGAGGACCAGCTACAAGCATAGACACCTAGCGGAGATTTATCATACGCTGGTGCTCGTGCAATGAAATTTCCTCCTCTACGAGGTGCAGAAATATGGCGCAACCTGCGAACTTACAGACTGTGAACCTACAGACTTAGGCTACACACACTGCCGTATGGGGGACATATGGGCACACGGTGCCGTACAGGAGCGGGACAGTGCAGCACACCATACCGTTCCGTAGCCGGGAGAAATTTAGGACATGGGCAGCGCGGACCCTCTCCTCCTCTTCCCAGTGCCAACATGTGCCCGCCGTGCTACGGTACGGTGGGCACACATTAGTGTGGATGTAGCCTTACACCCCCTTGGAGTGGCGCTCGAGTAAATGTGATAATCGTAATACCTGGTGCTTCACAAGGCATTGAGATTTTTTCAGCGCTTCTATGCCAGTTTTATGGCAGAGAAGCCATGATAAGTGTCCCCCATGGAAAGGACATAGAGCTGGATCCTGAAGAACCTACACCAGAAACATGGTGTCAACCAAGACCAAGAGAAGAAACCAGGAATAGGCTGACGAGCCAAGGAGCTCTTCATAGCTACATGATCTAATGTTGGCTGAGGAGCCAAGAGACTAGAAAAAAGGTCTCAGTTCAGTAACTTGGCAAAACAAAGATTGGAAGGGAGACACAGAAGCAGAACCTAAACTTGGTTCAGAAGAGAGGATAATCAAGAGAAGGTCCAGAAGGACCATAACATAGTAACCAAAGATGAAAGCAGGGTAGGTAGTACCACAAATACTAGGAAAGATTAGGTACCGATGTTGAACAATGGGGAAGAAGTTGTGTCTACATGGATCAAATATGGAACTGTACATCAACAGATAAATAAATAAGGGGATATAAACCTTGAAGTTGTTCACCAATATGGGGCCAGAGAAAGCCAACCATGTCATTGCTGGTGCACCAGGGTGTTGTTGATCAATGCAGGCAGAACCACACAGGAATTTAGGCTAGAATTGGCCACCAGGATCAAATGTCATCCGTCCAGTGATCATCCAGACCCAAAGAAAATCTGTATTATCTGCTGGCCTATATTTAATTTATTCAGAGAGATTATACTACTCATACACACACAACTCAATGTATACCTTTGACCATGGGTTGGGTTTTGTTTGGTCACCTGCCAGAGGTTACACCTATGGTCCCCCAGACATGCAAATGTTTGTTTTCTGCATGTCAGCAGCTGCTTGTAAAACTATAGTACAAACCTGGCTGGGCCTAAGATACCCCCAACCCCCATATAGACTGAATTAAAGGAGTCTGGCATCCTATGGTTATGCCTGCTGCCTGCCTACTCCATGCAACTATTCAACCCTGTGGTCTACTCCTACAAGGGGCAATGGTGGTCATGGAAAATGCCCTTTTCCTGTTGTATTGACCCAGCTACACATCTTCTACTCCTACCTCTCCCTCACGTCCACCCCAACTTTCCTTGTCTTCATATTGGATAGAAGTCCTGCACAATAAAATCTCCTTTTTCACACTTACGACTTGAAATGCCACCCTTGGAGTTGGGTACGACCCCTTAGTTGAATAATCAGATCTATGGGTCCTACAACTTCTTCGCCTGTTTGGTTAATTTACAGGTGCCATATAGCGATCAGTGGTTCTCTTGAGAAATATTGAGTTATTCATACACCTTCTTTCCTCACTCATCAGCCTTATAGTCAGAGTCGGAAACCCTCAGGGGGATCCATCATCTCCTGAACATTTGTAGCGTTCAGCTCGGGCTGATCAGAATGCGAGTCATGCAGAGGAGCAACCAAAGGCTGAATGTCCATATGCACAAACCGGCACTCGACGTCCTCTCATTCACAACTTATGTTAATGTCGCCAACTCCCATCTGCCGCTTCTGTCATAATAACATGGTCCGGTCTCATTGTTGACCAGAACAACAGACTCCAGCTTCTTCTTTATACACTTTACCCACTGAAAGGGAAAGATGCTGTTTATAAACCTGAATATAAGAAGTGAAATATGATTTTGTTCAATTTTCACTTCTACCATAAATGTGTGGCCTTCAACTGTTCCCGACCAAAATATTAGCCAGATTACCAAAACATCACAATATTGCCTTAGGTCCATAACTGGAAGAATTTGTAATGCTACATCAAGCACAACATAGGGCCCACAGAACGGTTTCGGTAATTTGGGCACCCATGAACGAAAGACAGGGGAGGGATTCGGATGGAATTTTCCGGTTATTTGGGGTAACTGGTATTCAACCCTTGCCGTTTCTGCCTTCCTCCCCTTACCGGTACTGTCCACTCTTCATTATTCCCAGAAAATAGACCTTAACATTCTCATTATCCCCAGAAAATAGACCTTAACATCCTTCAAATAAGGTTGTCTTATGCTATATTGTATCAGAGCCTGGACCCACCGGAGGATCCTCTGGTACTCTGATGGGTCAGTCCTGCACTGGTATTAACTATATAACTAGTTCACAGTCCAGGACCTTCTGGAAAGTGTCAAATTCCTTACAACATGGCTTGACTGTTCCCATCTGATTTCACTTATGGCAGTCTCATGTATCCACAACGTTGACTTCCTAGTTCCAAATATTTGCCCAAGAGTCCAAGTAGTCGTCTCTGCCACATAAGACTTCATCAGTTCCATAAGTGGGCCTACATTACAAAGTTTACAGCTCGTGAAACCCAATAATTTGCCATGTGCCGCTAACTGGTGTCCTGGTGTCTTCTTCTCTGTCTTTTGGTCTCCTGAATCTTCAGAGACTAAGAGAATCCAATTCCTATAACTATAGGCCTGGTTTGGGTTATATTAATGAAGGACAATACTTCTCCAGACTTTACCTGTTTTTGAGAATCCCCTCTTCGTTTCCACATGGGGGCAGTCAGCAGCCTAGAAACATCTTGTGGCTTCACTGAAGGATCAGCCTACATCTGCCGAGGCAGAACACAAATCACAGGGAGCGCTCCCGGGCCATTCATCCCTCAGTGTCTGTGCTATTTCAGGGCTAATCCTTTTCCTGAAAAGAAAGCTGCTGGGGATCTATTGTGAGGGGATAGTGGGACTATCCAGGAAATGTGCCGAGGAGACTTTCAGCAAATCCTGCATGTATTTCCAAGGACAAACGGCACGTTCTTCAACAAAAAGAAGTTTCTGGTTACTGAAGAAAGTAGCACATGGCCGGTCTGGGGGCTTTGCCTTTTCAGAGTTTTTGCCATTCTGATAACTTTTTGTCCCCGAAATAGAAGAATAAAGATCTCTGCTAATAAAAGTACTTAAAAAGTCCCAAAATGTATTTGTATTTATTAAGCAATTCATCTGTTCTCTTTGTTACTGATTTAAAGGTATACATGTATATATATATATATATATATATATATATATATATATATATATGTGTGTGAGTAATTCAAGGGAAGGTGAACAAGTTGATGGATACAGTTCTTTGGGATCAGGAACTAAAACTTATTTTTGCTTTGATTAGGAGGCTCTCTGGCTAACAAAGACAAGTATCATATCCTGCATCTATAGGAGCCATATACTATATAGAGAGCAACTTGAGAGGGTGTAGGGGTCGAGGTTGCTCCTTTTTGTAGGATCTTTAAAGGAAATCTACCATCACAATCAAGCAGGGGCATTACTCATAGATCCAGGCACAGTGACTGTGATAATCTTCTTATATGTGTTATCCATGGCCTCCTTCCTTCTAAAATCAACTTTTAAAACTATGCTAGTGAGCATAAGAGGCTCCAAAATGGGCATTACCAGAGCCCCTATGTTCTGCAGATTCACAGGCTGTTACACTGTGCATGAGCACTTCCCCCTCCCACTGTGTGCTCACTTCTGCTAAGATTACAGGAAGTACAGAGGGGAGGGTGAGACTGCAGCTACAGTATAATAACAGTATGTGAAGCTGCAGCACACAGCTCTTCTGCAACACACCCATAGCCCTTCAAGCTCATAAACATAATTTTAAAAGTTGGTTTTAGAAAGAAGGAGGCCGTGGATAACAAATATAAGAAGATTATCACAGTCTATGAGTAAGTGTCCCTGATTTATCATGCTTGACTACCCATTTTCCAGGAGCCTCCCACATGTTCTAGTAGAGTTGCTTAGGAAGGATGAGTATATAGGATTGTGCACGACCACCTAATGAACTGGTGGACACACATGCTCTGTGACTCATTCTGCAGCCAGCATTCCCTGTTTAGAGCAAAACAGCCAATAGAAAGAACTCCTTGCCCAGCTTGTCGGGGAAGGAGCAGAATATGGCAGTATATGGCTGAGACAATAAGATTGGAATATATTTTCACCTGCTACATATGGAAGACAATGCTAATAGACTAGAGTCTGACCATGGCAGAAAAAAATTCTCCTCGGTCTTAAAGATGTAAAAATAATGCATATAGTATACCGTATTGCTTAATCAACTTTTTCCCCTCCGTGTGGGTACAAAGAGACCAACAACAGCTGCCCCTTAAAAAAAAACCTAAAGCCCAGACATAACTCGTAGATGAATCAACCATAAGATCGTCCGCTCCTTAAAAATTCCCTGGGGACTGAGCTCTTTTTGTGGTGACAATTAATATCATTATTATTTGATGACAAATTAGTGGTGATGACACATTGAAGTCTGATACACAGAAGCAATTCGTCTTGGGTAGTGTATTTCTACCCTATGTGTCCCTATGTCAACTATTCCTGTCATTTCCCAATATAACAGCAGTGACTAAGTAGAAATGAAAATTGGAGTAAAACAATAACAAAGGTTTTGTGCACCCAGATCAACTTAAACAAAAATTATTGCCATAGGGCATGAACACAAGGCAATGGCTGCTGTGGTGGCTTAATCAGTCATCCAATCATGTTGGAGTATAGAGGCTCTGATTGGTCTAGCCTCGTCTGATAGATGCCCAATGAGGAGG
Source organism: Engystomops pustulosus (assembly GCA_019512145.1). Classification (NCBI taxonomy): domain Eukaryota; kingdom Metazoa; phylum Chordata; class Amphibia; order Anura; family Leptodactylidae; genus Engystomops; species Engystomops pustulosus. The sequence continues at coordinate 16,032,966 of CM033641.1, forward strand.
GTTTCTGACACTGTGACACTGATCAAGTCACTTTACAGTAGTATACAGGAGAGCACCACCTAGTGGTGGCTGCAGGGAGACAGTATTTTATCGTTTCACTATGTCTGTGAATGAGAGTTAGGGCTCTGTATCCAGAAAAATTAAATTTTTCTACTATGTACTAATAAATTAAGTCGATTTTTAACTTGTTTTGCTAAAAATAGGAGTTAGAGATCTGATAGACTTCATCGGCAAACATGGGGGGGGTGGCGTCTGCTAGTGTAGTAAAGGGTACTGTACTTCCCCTGTAACTGAGACTACCGTAATATTCAGCCTTTGCAACTCAACAGTCATATTCATAGGCAGCTTAGGGGGAAGCTTTGGTAGCTGTGCACATACTGCATGTACCTAAAAAAATAAAATATTGTCCGGTCAAGAACTAGTAAGAACATGATTTTCCTTATCTGTGCTGCTGACATATGAAATATTATTCTGATGCAATAAGCCAGACAGTGCCCAGCAGGTGCACCCAGCAGGAGATTAAGGAGCACCAAAATATCCACGAATACACAGCCCTCCCTGGTGATGATTTACTGGGCAAACAACCCCGGCTAAAGTTTCCTTCTTTCCAGACCTCCGCTCCGGCCCACATGCATTGTTTATATGGAATGCATGAAGAGATACTTACAAAAGGACAGGCAGATCTTAAAAATGGGCCTGAGCCGTGGGGTCCTCATAAATCTTCCTTTCGTCTTTGCTGGACATTAGTACTGAAGCGTCAGCATTTAGTCGAAACCCGTTAGATACGATTTTTAGATGCTACACACCTTCCAAAGCCCTTGGTATGAACTTGGTAAAGCTCACTAGTACAGAGTGCACAACCTCCGGTAGCTGCTGCTCAGTCTCAATTGGCCGCCATATTTGCCAGGTAGGGCATGCTACAATTTTTGTGTACTGAGACCTCTTGGAAAACTTAATGTAGTAGAAACAGAAGCTACAATACTGCCCCACACAATAGATTATAGTCTTTTGCTTGTAGACATCTCAGTCGAACTGTGAAAATGAAGAATGACTTCTATGGGAAAAGATTCCATAAGTCTCCATGTCTTCAAAATTATCGCCAAGAATGCTTAGTGTCTTAAAGATTTCTCTGGTCTTGTTGGTGTTTTGGATTCATTTTGAGATCCAACTGATTTTGGGTTCTAGTCTGAAGTTGAAATCTTGGAAGAGGTCTGGAGTGGGGTTCGGGTCTGGTCTACCATCTGGATTAATTTTGAGGTCTTGCCTTGGGTCTGGATTCATTTTGGTCTGCGATTGAGATAAAATGGAGTAATTTTTGTGTCTGGTCTTGGGTCTAAACTAATTGGAGAATGTAGGTTTCCTAGAATCTAGTTTGAAGTTTTGTCTGCACAATATATAAGCAACATATGGTAGCACAATATAGTTCAAAGGCAACGAAATTCAGTGAAAAACATTGCCAGACCATACCCTTACAGTAACTTTGATGGAGGGTTGGTACATGCGTTGTGAGAGGGTAATAAATAGTTTTCTGTGGGACAAATCAATGTAAGTTATGTCCTTTATTCATAAACTTCCCAGGTCTATGGTGCCCAATGAATTACCACTTTAAGACCCATGGCCAGTAGGGTAAAACCTATCAAGTGGGGCATGTTTCTGGGCAACATGGAGCCTCTCCTCAGCGCACTCATGAACTACACCAATTTCACTTTCTAGTGGTTAACCCGCTAGTTTCCATAAGTTTTGCCAAAATAGCGTTCAAAATAGTACAGTCTCCAAACCTTAATATTCAAGCATTGAGGAAATGTCAACGTCAATCCTAAAATCTCAAACCTTATTCGAGCAACAGGTATTATTCCAGAATCTCCATCCCCTCAAACACAGTCACATTTGTATGAGCCGTCAATGACTTATCTCCTGTATCGGCCATGATGAAATTGTCTCTGGAAAATCAACAAAGTAAAACTATGAAACTAAAATAATTTGTATATATTGAATAGATCTAAATTTTATTCTGTAAGAAACGAAAAGCAAAAAAAAAATATCAACACAGACAAGCACATAGGGGCTCATTTACGAAGGGCCCACGGACCACCCAAACGTCGGATAATTATCATTTAAAAGGGGATTGTGGCGCACATGATTGGATTTTGGTGCAAACTTTCATGCAACACAAATTGGGGGGGTGGGGGGTCTTCGGACAATCCGACGGATTCGGATTGAGCGCGGGATTTAACATTTGAATTTGTGTCGCAAGCCATGCACTTACATGCACCCGGAAGAAGATGATGAGCTCCGGCTGACCTGAGAGGAAAAGCAACACAAGCTTGAAATCGGTGCACAATCTTAGTGAATCGAGCTGGAGTCCATGATCGTCAGACAATGCACAGCGGGGATTGCGCAAGGGACGGGTAAGTAAGCGCCCCATAATGATGGTGGATTTATTATTTTTCACACTAGTTCCACTAGTGAAGAGAATCAAAGTTGTATGCACTCGTAAACCAATAAAAACTACAACTTGTACTACAAAAAATAAGACCTCATGAAGAAATTACACTATATTTTTTTTTAAACATTTGAATCAATTAGTTATATGAATCTAGGAGTTATACGGTAGACTTAAAAATATGGTAAAATACTCATCACTGAGGGTCTGATCCATAGAACCGGGGTACAAGGTCCCGTTTACAGTATGGATGGATCATCATGTCCTGCACAATCTTTTCCTCCAATCATACAAGAAAAATGGGAACTGATTTTTGAAATTTGGATGTCTCAGCATTCAGCTCACTAAATTATCATGTATCCTTTTATTTTCCATGGCCATTCAATCATTAGGTGGCCATATGGCCGGGTCACGTCATATACAGGAACCTGTACAAATTTAAGGTTGATCATTCCAGGGCATCACTAGATTCTACATATCTAATGTTCTAGTTCAAACCAAAAGTTGCCAAATTACGAGTACAAAACCGAAGACAGCAGATAACTCAGGCCTAGAGACCTCAGGGTCTTGTCCTACAAGCGTTCGGCATAATTGAGACTAATATCAATGAGTGTAAGCAGAGCCGGGGACGTCATTTGTCTACGGGGACATGTAAACAAAAGCCGCCTGTCCATGGTGTCTGTTTGTGATCATTGATTTCATGCACAATATCTCAGCAGTGAAATACTCCGGGGCACCCGGGGGGATGTAAATTAACACTGACTCAGCCCATAGTCCACATGGCAGAGCCATTGTGACCACATCACTATTATCATAGATTAAGTTTCACACTGAGCCTTCGAGAAGCTCCTTTCATACTCAGCTTAATCTGAATGCTCCTTGAGTTATGAGATATTATGTCGAAGAAGGTCTGAGGAACACGTGGCCACCTCCAGCTGTTGTGTGGAAATATTCATCCGAGCACGTTGGGGTCTCAGTCCATGGAAAGATTGAGAGTCATCCACCAAGTCTTGGATGTATACATCCAAAGCAGATGTTCCAGCTTGTCCGAAAAGATTACGACTGCCTTCAATCTATCGTAGACGAACACTCAATGCAAGAAGATTATACTCTCCCTAGAGGAATCTTGTAGGGCGACGACCAATAGTATCGATGTAGCAGCATTAAGTCTATAATTCTGCGTAACAAGGCTCACTCTTACATAGGTAATTTCAGAATATTAGGGCGTAACTCAATATCCTGAAAACAGGCGATTGACACGACTATTGCTCTGGAGCAAAGTAAATGAGCCCATTAGCGAACAATGTCAGGGAGATTCCATATGAGGAGGGGTCTTGGTGGTAATTGGTGCAATTATGGGGATTAATCACAATGATGTGTCAGAGTTAAATTATAGACAAGCAGGCAATGGATGTCTACAGAAATAGAAGGTACTACCGAGGATTATGGTGCGGTGCCCAGGATCGTAACTTGAGGGGATGCATAGGGTGCGTTCACAATGGGGGCCATGAGCACCCATTGGATGTCTTATAAGTATATAAGAAGTCTAATCATGTAAATAATACACTACAGTGGGGGGTACAGGTATACATTTTTATTTGGGCCTAGCAACTGAAAGTCAACCCATACTACCCCTAGAGGTGCCAACCAAATGTCACTGTGACCTGTACACAAGATGCCCAACAGCACCAAAAACCACAGTACAGCAAAACATACCACCCTGTGGGCATCACATATCACCCTACTGGCATCACATATCACAGTATAGCCCAAAATTCTACCCATAAGTCACAAATACTAGAGTGCAGCACAACATACCACCCTACTGATAAAAAAACATCACAGAATAACTCAAAATATCTCCCCAGAAGCCCCAAATACCACAGCGCAGAAAAACATAACTCTCTACCGGCACCGCATATCACAGTATAGCCCATAATTATACCCAGAAGCCTTAAATACCACAACGCAGAAAAACATAACTCTCTACCGGCACCGCATATCACAGTATAGCCCAAAATTATACCCAGAAGCCTTAAATACCACAGCGCAGAAAAACATAACTCTCCAGCGGCAACGCATATCACAGTGTAGCCAAAATTATACCCAAAACCTCCAAATACTACAGTGCAGAAAACCCACCACTCTACCCATTTCATATATAAGAGTGTAACCTCTAATTCTACTCAGAAGCCCCAAATACAGTGTAGCACCATTGGCAGCATTGATGTCCTTCTTCCCATTCAATTCCTGTTGGTACTGGTATCCCACTTTATTACAACATTTTAACCCTTCTTACTCCTCCCTTGTTGAAAGCAGCATTGTCCATCTACGGACCATGTGACCATGATATCACCTTGGGTCCTTCACCCCTTTTGAAGGAAACTGTACTGCCGTTATCAGAGCAGTTTTTGGTTTGTCGTGACAGGTAGCCCAATAACCCGCAAATTGCCCAGTCCAGACCTGCTCTATTCTTTAATCCCCCAACATGGTGGCATTTGACCAGTATTTTTAGGATAATAATTAGAGATGAGCGAGCACTAAAATGCTCGGGTACTCGTTATTCGAGACATGTGGCAGTCCAAAAATTTTTTCAAACCAGAGGAGCAGGTAGGTGGCCCTCCAGAAAAATGGAATAGATTGAGTGCCTGTATGTGGCACTCCCAAAAATTGTTTAAAACAGAGGACCATGTCGGTGGCCCTCCAGAAAAATTAAATGCATAAAGTACTATACCTACCGCCTGCTGTCGCTTAGCGACGGCACTGCTGCTGTGCCTAGAGCTACCGACTGATGGCGCCATGCCCACGGATGGTCGTTCGGAGGAGGAGGTGGAGGAGGGGTGGGAGGAGGAGGAGGCATAGTAGGCCTCAAACACCTGGACCGAGGTAGGCCCCGCAATCCTCGGCGTCGGCAGTATATGACCAGCCGCAGGGTCACACTCGGTCCCAGCCTCCACCAAGTTAACCCAATGTGCCGTCAGAGATATATAGTGGCCCTGCCCGGCAGCACTCGTCCACGTGTCCGTGGTCAGGTGGACCTTGTCAGAAACGGCGTTGGTCAGGGCACGGATTATGTTGTCTGACACGTGCTGGTGCAGGGCTGGGACGGCACATCGGGAAAAGTAGTGGCGGCTGGGGACCGAATACCGAGGGGCGGCCGCCGCCATGAGGCTGCGAAAGGCCTCGGTCTCTACTAGCCTATAGGGCAGCATCTCCAGGCTTAGCAATCTGGAGATGTGCACATTAAGGGCTTGGGCGTGCGGGTGGGTTGCACTATATTTGCGTTTCCGCTCCAGCGTCTGGGGTATGGAGAGCTGAACGCTGGTGGATGCTGTGGAGGATCGTGGAGGCGACGATGGGGTTTTTGTGGCAGGGTCCTGGGCAGGGGGCTGACTAGCAGCTGACACAGGGGAAGGAGCAGTGGTGTGCACGGCCGGAGGTGAACGCGCTTGTTGCCACTGAGTGGGGTGTTTAGCATTCATATGCCTGCGCATACTGGTGGTAGTTAAGCTAGTAGTGGTGGAACCCCTGCTGATCCTGGTTTGGCAAATGTGGCACACCACAGTCCGTCGGTCATCCGGTGTTTCCTTAAAGAACCTCCAGACTTCTGAAAATCTAGCCCTCGCCGCAGGAGCCCTCGCCACGGGAGCTTCACTAGTTGACACATTTGGCGCTGATGCACCAGCTCTGGCCCTGCCTCTCCGTCTGGCCCCACCACTGCCTCTTCCAACCTGTTCTGGTCGAGGACTCTCCTCCGTCTCAGAAGCACTGTGTTCACCCGGCCTCTCAACCCAGCTTGGGTCGTGTACTCATATCATCCAAGATCCTCAGTCTTGCCCCCCTCGGACTTCCTGCCCTGACAACAACTTTCCCACTGTCTGCACAACCGTGTCTCCTCATCGTCGGACACCTCTTTACACACTTCTTCCATACGTCCAACAAGGTCATCATCACCCACAGACTGCGACTGGTGGAAAACCTGGGCATCGGAAAATTGCTCATCAGCAACCGGACAAGTGGTTTGTGACTGTGGGAAGGGTCCAGAAAAACAGTTCCTCAGAGTATGCCGGTTCAAATGGCAAATTTTGCTGGGGAGGGGCAGACTGGGGGGAGGAGGCTGAGGTGCAGGAGCTGGAGGAGTGCCGATTTCGGTGCCATGGGTGGACTGCGTGGAAGACTGACTGGTGGACAAATTGCTCGAAGCATTGTCGGCAATCCACGACATCACCTGTTCGCCACTGTTCTGGCCTCAACAGTGCTCTACCACGAGTCCCAGTAACTTCAGACATGAACCTAGGGAGTGTAGCTCTGCGGCGGTCCCCTGCTCCCATAAGCAGGTGGGTTTCACCCCCGCCCAGGAACCACGGCCTCTGACCCCTGCAGTAGTTGGCGCCCACGTCCCGCCCCGTCCTCTTACCCTAGCCCTGGGTTAAACATTTTGAAAATAGAGAGTTATAACTTGTTTTTTTTTTTAACTTTTTTTTTTGTTTTTTTGTGTGTGTTTTTTAGTTTTAAACCAAACGATGCTATCCTATTGCTATGGCTATTTTCTAGCCAAGTATTACAGCACATACTATGCCAGATGAGATGACGTGGAGTTATGAAAAAATAAACGTAAAATAAAAAAGGAAATGGCAGACTGTGCCTAGTTGAAATACAACCCCGGCCCTAATAAATTTTCCCACTTCGGTCTTTGCGATGATATGTGCGTCACTAAAACACAGTGGTCGCAAGTCTGACCCAAATTGCTCCAATTTGATAGTAGATGCCATGCAGCAAGTACAGCCACCAGCAGATCAACCAGAAATCAAATATATATAACGCTACTGTAGGCGTAATTAAGACGTTTGTATTCTCCTATGGCTATTTTCTAGCCAAGTATTACGCACACTACTATGCCAGATGAGATGACGCTGAGTTTGAAAAAAAATAAACGTAAAATAAAAAAGGAAATGCAGAGCAGACTGTGCCTATTGATAAAACAACCCGGGCCCTAATAAATTTTCCCACTTCGGTCTTTGCGATGGATATGTGCGTCACTAAAACACAGTGGTCGCAAGTCTGACTCCAAATTGTCCCAATTTGATAGTAGATGCATGCAGCAAGTCAGCCACCAGCAGATCAACCAGAAATCAAATATATAACGCTACTGTAGGCGTAATTAAGACGTTTGTATTTCCTATGGCTATTTTCTAGCAAGTATTACAGCACACTACTATGCCAGATGAGATGACGTGAGGTATGAAAAAAATAAACGAAAATAAAAAGAAACTGTGCAGACTGTGCCTAATTGAGATAAATACAACCCGGGCCCTAATAAATTTTCCCACTTCGGTCTTTGCGATGGATGTGCGTCACTAAAACACAGTGGCGCAAGTCTGACTCCAAATTGCTCCCAATTTGATAGTAGATGCACTGCAGCAAGTACAGCCACCAGCAGATCAACCAGAAATCAAATATATATAACGCTACTGCAGGCGTAATTAAGACGTTTGTATTTCCTATGGCTATTTTCTAGCCAAGTATTACAGCCACCACTATATGCCAGATGAGATGACGCTGAGTTATGAAAAAAATAAACGTAAAATAAAAAGAAACTGGCAGACTGTGCCTAATTCTACTCAAACCCCTAATAAATTTTCCCACTTTGGTGTTTTGAGGTGGATATGTGTGTCACTAAGAGCTAAACACAACGGTAGCAAGTCCCCCTGCTAATTCCTCACAATATGGTACTAGCTGCAAATAAAAAAAAAAAAAATTATAACGTTATTGTGACCCTAAGAAGGGCTGTTGGGTCTTTAAGAATCACTCCTGCCTAACAGTAAGCTAATAGAAACACCCTAACGCTTTCCCTGAGCAGCAGCAGCTCTCTCCTACAGGCATCCAGACAGAGAATGATCCGAGCAGCGCGGGCAGCGGCTAGTCTATCCCAGGGTCACCTGATCTGGCCAGCCAACCACTGCTATCTACGTGTAAGGGTACCACGTCATGCTGGGTGGAGTGCGCAGTCGTCCGGCTTGTGATTGGCTCTGTTTCTGGCCGCCAAAAAGCAAAACGGCGGGAGACTGCATTTCTCGAGCGGGCGAAATACTCGTCCGAGCAACGAGCAGTTACGAGTACGCTAATGCTCGAGCGAGCATCAAGCTCGGAGAGTAGTTCGCTCATCTCTAATAATAATTGTAACCTACAGACTTGGCCTAAATAGTAAGATTTGGACCACCTCATGGTCTGGAGCACTCATCAATTTCCAAAATACTCATAGATGACGTCTCCAGCTGGAGATATCGATATGTGGAGACTTAGTCATTAGCGATCTGAATAACTTCTAGTGAACTGGTGCGAGGTGATGCTGTACAGATGTAGGGCAGGGGCTACAGTAGAGGTCCCCAAGATAGAAGTCTGGTACTTTACTGCTGACACAGAGATCTTTCATCAGCCAGCCCCTCTCCTCAATGGTATGAATACTACATTTACTGTATATATAGACACCAGCTAAATATAAAGCACCGCCGAGGACGGCCTGGATTGATGAATGATGAAGCGATACAACATGTGATGTGTCCTGATCTTCAGCATTCGCATTCAAAAAAACAAGACGTTAAAGAAGGGTTAAAGGAAGATATTTATTTTTAGAGTATAGCTACATTTACGACACATCGTTCTCCGCTGTGCATTGGGAAAATTGGTCAAATTTTTAAAAAGTTGTTTGCAACTTTCAAAAATGTTGTAACTTGAACATAGAAGGAATATAACAGTTCAGAGTAGAAAGCTGTATCTGAGCCCTGGTGGATGAGGGGACCAGGCACTGACTGTACATGTAGGAGAAGGTTCCGATGAAAAATTTTGACCAGACACCTGGGGATGGGTGAGTAGGTTCTATATGCAGGGATCTACAAGGACAAGGACTAATGCATAAGGGTGTGTGTTCACCATGTCTGATTTTGCTAATTGTGAAACCAACACAATCAACTACAAGATATCTTTTATAAAATTCCCGACTGCACTTTTGGGTGTGCTACTGCTGTGCAGTAAATCTCACGATGAATGACCCCATTGTCATTCAATAATCGAGCATGGAGCTAAAAGTAGGAGTTTTGGAAGCATGTGAATGGAGGTGCAGAAACCCAATGCCGTCTAACGTGGGCCTAACGTTGACATGGATTTTGGTTCAAAAAGGTTCCTACATGGGCAGAGAAGGGTCAGTCGAGGCTGAGGACCATAAAAATGTGGGGAAGGGGAAAAGTTAAGAAAAGCCAAGTTTAAAAGTCAAAATAGAAGGTCATACAAGTCATATTCCAAGTTAAATCTTTCACAATTACTAATAATGGAATAACAATGACCGGCCAACACTTCTCTGGTTCATAGGTACAGTAGTAAAGACCATGCTTGGATCATCAGAGGAGAGTGGTGAAGGTGCCTCAAGGTGTGAAGCAAATTTGGCATTTGTCCCTTTTGCCTCTCCTCGGGGAAGTTATTAAATCTATGGGGCACATTTACTAAGGTCTAAACCCTGCATTTTCGTGGGTTTTTCGCAATCTTTTTTGTTTTGCCCTTGCCTATCGCATTCTGTTGCATCGGAAGCCGGCTTGCATGCACAAATCGGGGGGGGGTGGACGCGGACAACGCGACTGATGCGGACAAAACGCGGAATTTAAAAAGAAATTGTTGTAGCAAGATCAGCACTCATATACATCGCGGCAGGAGAACCCGAATCTTTCGTCAGACAATGCAAGCGGGGATCGGGACGTGAGTAAGTAAATGTGCCCCTGTATGTTCAGAAGACTTAACCGCCAAGTGAACCAGATATTTTTATCCATTACTTTGTGATGCCAGCATCAAACAATCTAACAAGATGACTTCACACAGTTTGATGTTCGCCAATGTACATTATGTAAGGGGTTTTAAGTTTTCTATACCAGCCAAATGTATGAAAGCAGGCCTCAGAGTTTTTATTAATCAGTCATTACCGGAGGTTGCTAAACCAATCACATACCGACAGCCTATCAAATTGATGCAACAATCCCCAAACTAGGCTCATCAGACACCAGTTTTGTGTCAAATGTGTGACAATCGGCGCACCATACGGCCTGGTAGTCTATGCTTGTAAATGAAAAGTTGACAAGATATTACTTTCCGGATCAGATAACTATAAAGGGCCACCTACAAAAAATATGGAGAAAAAAAGAAAACAATAGGGAGTTTGGAGACATGGAAATATGTTGTTGAGACAGAAGTCTGTTTGTGCCTAAACATGCAGGGGAAGGTCAAGGTATACAACATGGCTACCTCATTTGGTCAAGATAGTCCACGATCATAAGAAATGGAAGAGGAGTCTTGAGGAACCCCCTAGAGAAGTCACCTACCTTTTTTTATTTACGTTAGCAGCTCCACTGACTTCATACTAATAGTGTCCTATCCACAAGAACATGAAACAGGAGTCTCGGGTTGGGGTAGCTTTACTTGTGTAGTCTTGCGTATACTCTAGGTAGTAAATTGTTAGAGCGAAGAGCCACAGTGCTATAATTTCCCCAGCCAGCTGTTATTGCCAAAGCTGAGACTTAGAATAGACCCGGAGGCTGGAATGTTTGTGAGCACTGGCTCGCTCATGCCCGGACAACCGATACATTCAGTCTATCTTTAGGATATCTTATTGAGTGAATTAAGTGGGAAGGAATTAAGGGTAATATTAAAAAAAACGAAAAGTTGTTCTCAATCGCCTGCACTATACAAACGATCCTATTCCCAAGAAAGAATTGTTTAGATGTTTTGATAAAGGCTCCGGTCACGAGTTAACAAGGGTGTTAAGCTAATATACTAAGGATGGCTGGCCCCGAAGAACAAATCGTTACCGGCCCAAGTCCTGGTCTCTTCATATGGGAAGTGAATGGCCTTATTGCACCCTATACGATTATTTAGGCACCCTCAAGGTCACCCCCTGAGAAAAAAAAAAAAATTGAACCTACCTAATCCATGACCTTTATAGGTTCAATCATCATTACTGGATCCTGGTTTTCCCCCCCCCCCTTCTTTCTTGTCCATCAAACTACAGTCGAGATCTGAACAGTGGCTATAGACTCACCCATAACTTACCTATCGAAAGCCTGCTTTAGACAACCCCCTAACATTTGAGATCTTGGGTGTGCTGTTTTTTTGGCACAAAAAGGCCTGATTTAAATTTTTTCATGACTTAGGAGGATGTGACCATTTATCAAACCACAAAAAGTAATGAAACAAGACAGACGACAAGATATGGACCCACTTGGCCGGCTAATCGGATTTTTGGTATGGATAAACCATGGGGAAGGAACTTAGGGATTTCATGGGATGTTATGGAACTTTACTGTTAATCAGCTTCTAATATACTTAAAGGGGTTGACCAGGAGAGGCCATCAAAAGTTATTAGGTGGGTGGGTTTAAAAACTCTGATTCAGAAGCCCTGTTAAAGAACATGATGTTGTTAGCCAAAAGTGGAAGCCAAACACGCTATCAGGAGTTACTATCAAGGGGAGTCCTTAATGATTCAACTCTTTGATGGTCTACCCTGGAAGATAGGTCTTTCATAGAAGTCGACAAATATTTAGCAAAAAAGGTCCAGCTCAGTCGTATTTCCGGCGTGGTATGTGTGTATATCCTCCACGGACCCCAGATAGCAGGTCAGCAACATAAAGATTGATCCAGCCAAAAACTCATCCAGTTTAAAAAAAAAAAAAAAAGTCTTCACTTATCCGAGAGATTCAATCAATGCCAAATAACACACATCCAGCAGCAGGTCAGTGATATGATATATAATACCTACGCGTTGTCAAGCACAACCACAAACATAGCCATGATGAAGAGCAAGGTTGTGTCTGAAACGCGTAATAGTATGCAAATTCTGGAAAAAAAATCTCACGTCAAGTATTTGAATTCCAACTGAGCACCCCAACAGGTTCAAATAGAGTTACACAATTTCACACAAAAATCAATAGCTCAGGGCAGATTGGTCTCTAGTCAAGAGTTTCTGTTAGTCAATTCCGTAAAATGTGATGTTCTACTCACGACTTCATAATGTTGAGTTGAGAGTTCACTATGGTGGATATAAAGATGACCTTTATCTTGTGTTACGATAGTTGGAATAGAGCAAGATGTGCTCCTGCCCATTGATCCTGGACATCACTCGTTACTGGCTTTTACAAGTTGATTGGATACGTTCTTTGGGATCAGGAAATAAAACTGATGTGCTTTGATTAGGGAGGCTCTCTGTTGCTAACAAAAAAAGGACAAGTTAGATCATATCTATGACATCTATAGGGCCATTACTATATAGAGAGCAACTGGAGAGGGTGTAGGGGTCGAGGTTGCTCCTTTTTAGGATCTTAAAGAAATCTACCATCACAATCAAGCAGGGCATTTAATAATAGATCCAGCCACAGTGACTGTGAATCATCTCTTGATATGTGTTATCCATGGCCCCTTCCTTCTATAAAATCAACTTTTAAAAATATGCTAGTGAGCATAGAGGCTCCAAAATGGGCATTACAGAAGCCCCCTATTGTTCTGCAGATTCACAGGCTGGTACACTGTGCATGAGCACAATTCCCCATCCCACTGTGTGCTCACTTCTGATACGATTACAGGACGTACAGAGGGGAGGGGAGGACTGCAGCTACAGGTAATAACGTATGGAAGCTGCAGCACACAGTCGTCTGCAACACACCATAGCCCTTTCAAGCTCATAAAATTAATTGTAAAAGTTGGTTTGAGAAGAAGGAGGCCGTGGATAAACAATATAAGAAGGATTATCACAGTCTATGAGTAAGTGTCCCTGATTTCTATGCTTTGGACTACCCATTTCCAGGAGCCTCCAACAGTTCTAGTAGAGTTGCTTAGGAAGGAGGAGTATATAGGATTTGATGCACGACCACCTAATGAACTGGTGGACACACATGCTCTGTGATCTTGCTGCAGCCGCATTCCCTTTTAGAGCAAACAGCCACAGAAAAGACATCCTGCAAAGATTGCGGGGAGGAGCAGAATATGGCAGTATATGCTGAGGACAATAAGAGTGGATATATTTTCACCATGCTATATATGGAAGACAATGCTAATGACTAGAGTATGCCATGCAGAAAAAATTCTCCTCGGTCTAAAGATGTAAAAATAATGCATATAGTATTACGTATTGCGTAATCAACTTTTCCCCTCCGTGTGGTACAAAGAGACCAACACAGGCTGCCCCTTAAAAAAAAAACCTAAAAGCCCAGAATAATCGTAGATGAATTCAACCATAAGATCGTACGCTCCTTAAAAATTCCGGGGGAATGGGCTCTTTTTGTGTGACAATTAATATCATATTATTTGATGACAAATTCGTTTGGGTTGAGACACATTGAAGTCTGATACACAGAAGCAATTCGTCTGGGGTATGTGTGATTTTACCCTATGTGTTCCCGTTGTGTCAACTATTCATGTTCATTTCCAAATATATAAGCAGCATGGACTCTAAGTAGTAAATGAAAATGGAGAGAAAACAATTAACAAAGGTTGTGCACCCAGATCAACTTACACAAAACAGTCTGCCATAGGCATGAAACACAAAGGCAATGGACTGCTGGTGGTGGCTTAATCGGTCAGTCCAATCATGTTGGAGTATAGAGGCTATGATTGGTCTAGCATCGTCTGATAGATGATCAATGAGGCGGGTTTATGAAAGGGACACTGATCAAGTCACTTTACGTTGTATACAGGAGAGCACCACTCAGTGGTGGATGCAGGGAGGACCAGGATTTGATCGTTTCACTAGTCTGTGAAGAGAGTTCGGGCTCTGTATCCAGAAAAATTAAATTTTTCTCTATGTACTAATAAAATTAAGTCGATTTTAACTTGTTTGCTAAAATAGAGTTACCGAGATCTGTAGACTTCATCGGCACACATGGGGGGGTGCGTCTCGCGTGTAGTAAAGGGTACTGTACTTCCCTGTAACTGAGGACTACCGTAATATCAGCCTTTGCCACTCAACAGTCATATTCATAGGCAGCTTAGGGGGAAGCTTTGGTAGCTGTGCAATACTGCATGTACCTAAAAAAATAAAATATCGTCCGGTCAAGCAACTAGTAAGAAAATGATTGTCCTCCTGTAATCTGTTGCGATGACATGAACATATTATTCTGATGTGCAAAAGGCCAGACAATGCCCAGCAGGTGCACCAGCAGGAGATAAGGAGCACCAAAAAGACTCCACGAATACACAGCCATCCTGGTGATGATTTACTGGGCAACAAACCCCGGCTAAGTTTCCTTCTTTCCAGACCTCCGCTCGGCCACATGCATTGTTTATATGGCATGCATGAAGAGGGGATTACTAAAAGACAGCAGAGCTAAAAAATGGGCATGAGCGTGGGGGTCCTCATACATCTTCCGTAGTCTTTGCTGGACATTAGTAATGACTAGACGTCAGAATTTAGTCGAACCGTTAGATACGATTTTAGATGCTAACACATTCCAAAGCCTTGGTATGAACTTGGAAAGCTCACTAGTAAAGATCGGGACAACCTCCGGTAGCTGGCTGCGCAGGTCATCAATTGGCGCCATATTTGCAAGGTAGGGCATGTGATGCACAATTTGTGTACTGAGACCTCTTGGAAAACTTAATGTAGTAGAAACAGAAGCTACAATATGCCCCACACAATAGATTTAGTTCTTTTGCTGTAGACATCTCAGTAGAAACGGTTGAAAATGAAGAAGAAGACTTCTATGGGAACAGATAGCCATAAGTATCCATGTCTTCAAAATTATCGCAAGAATGCTTAGTTTCTTAAAGATTCTATGGTTTGTTGGGGTTTTGGATTCATTGTGAGATACAATGATTGGTTCAGTAGAGTGAAATTTGGAAGATGGTCTGGAGTGGGGTTCGGGTATGTCTACATCTGGATTAATTTTGAGGTCTATGCCTTGGGTCTGGATTCCTTTTGGTCGTGCGATGAGATAAAATGGAGTAAATTTTGTGTCGGTCTGGGTTAAACTAATTGGAGAATGTAGTTTTCCTAGAATCTAGTTTGAAGTTTTGTGCACCAATATATAAAGCAACCATATGGTAGCCCAATATAGTTCAAAGGCAACGAAATCAGTGAAAACATTGCAGACCATACCCTTTACAGTAAGTTTGCTGGAACATGAGCTGTGAGAGGGTAGTAAATAGTGTTCGGTGGGAACAAATCAAGTAAGTTATGTCCTTTATCAGTAAACTTCCCAGGTCTAGGTGCCCAATGAATTACCCCTTTAAGGGACCCATGGCCCGTTCGGGAAAACCGATCAAGTTGGGGCATGTTTCTGGGCCAACATGGAGCCTATCCTCAGCGCATCATGAACTACACTGGAAGTTCACTTTTCGTGGTTAACCCGAGAGTTTCAAGAAGTTGCCAAAATAGCGTTCAAAATAGTACTAGTCTCCAAACCTTTAATATCAAGCATGCGAAAATGTCAACGGTCAATCCTAAAATCTCAAACCTTATTTCGGAGCAAAGGTATTATTCCGGAATCTCATCCCTGCAAACACAGTCAAATTTGTATGAGCCCGTCAAGGGACTTATTCTCCTGTATCGGCCATGATGAAATTGTCTTGGGAAATCAACAAGAGTTAAAACTATGAAACTAAAATACTTGTATATATTGAAAGATCAAAATTTCTTCTGTAAAGAAACGAAAGCAAAAAAAAAAATATCACACAGACAAGCCCACAATAGGGGCTCATTACGAAGGGTCACGACCACCAAACGTGGATAATTATCATTCAAAAGGGGATTGTGGCGCACATGATTGGATTTTGGTTGCAAACTTAGCAACACAAATTGGGGGGTGGGGGGGGGGTCTAGGACGATCCGACAGGATTCGGATTGAGCGCGGGATTTAACATTTGAATTTGTGTCGAAGCCATGCACTTACATGCCCCCCGGAAGAAGATGATGAGCTCCGGCTGACCTGAGAGGAAAAAGAAAAACAAGCGTGAAACGGGCACAAATCTTAGGTGAAATCGATGGCTGGAAGCCATGATAGTCAGGACAATGCACAGCGGGGATTGCGCAAGGGACGGGTAAGTAAGAGCACCATATGATGGGGGATTTATTATTTCACACTCGTTCCACTAGTGAGAGAATCAACGGTTGGATGCACTCGTAAAACCAATAAAAACTACAACTTGGACTAAAAAAAACAAATATAGAACTCATGAAGAAAGAAAGAGAAGAAATGAAACTTATTTTTTTAAACATTTGATAGGTCAATTAGTTATGAATTGGAGTTATACGGTAGACTTAAAAATATGTAAAACTACTAATCACTGAGGGTCTGATCATAGAAAACGGGGGGGTACAGGTCCCGTTTACCAATTAGTAGGATGGATCATCATGTCCTGCACAATCTTTGCTCCAATCATACAAGAAAAATGGGAACTAGATTTTGAAAATGTGGATGTCTCCGCCATCAGCTCACTAAATTACATGTATCCTTTTAAATTCCATGGTCCAATTCAATCATTAGGGGCCATTGGCAGGTCACGTCATATACAGGAACCTGTTACAAATGTAAGGTTGATTTTGAATTCACAGGGCATCACAGATTCTACATAATTACAGGTTCTAGTTCAAACCAAAAAGTTGCCAAATTAAGAGTACACAAACCGAAGGACAGCAGATCAACTCAGGCTAGAGACCTCAGGGTCTTTGTCCTACAAAGCGTTCGGCTAATTGAGAATAATATCAATGAGTGTAAGCAGAGCCGGGGGACGGGGGACGTGTTTGTCTAGGGGACATGTAAACAAAGCCGCCCGTCCCCCCATCGGTGTAGAGTTGTGATCATTGATTTCTGCACTCGTAATATCGTCAGCAGTGAAATACTCCGGGGCACCCGGGGGGAGGTAAAGTAACACTGACTCAGCCATAGTCCACATGCAGAGCATTGTGACCATCATCACTATTAGCATAGATTAAGTTTCACAACTGAGCCTTCGAGAAGCTCCGTTCATACTAAGCATTAATCTGATGCCCTTGAGTGTATGAGATTATTATGTCGAATGAAGGTCGAGGAACACGTGCCACCTCCAGCTGTTTGTGTGGAAAGATTCATCCGAGCACGTTGGCGTGTCTCAGGGCCATGGAAAGATTGAGCGTCATCCACCAAGTCTTGGATGTATACATCCAAAGCAGTGTTCAAGTCTTTCCGAAAAGATTGTGATAGATGCCTTCAATCTATCGTAGCCGAACACTCAATGTGCAAGAAAGATATACTTCCCAGAGGAATCTTTGGTAGGGCGACGAATCAATAGTATCGATGCTAGCAGCATTAAGTCTATAATTCGGGCTAACAAGGCTCACCTCTACATAGGTAATTTCAGAATATATAAGGGCGTAAAGTTCAATATCCTGAAAAAAAAGGCGATGGCCACGACTATTGCTCTGGAGCAAAGTAATGAGCCCATTAGCGAAACAATGTCAGGGAGATTCAATATGAGGAGGGGGTCTTGGTGTAAGTGGCGCAATATGGGGATTAATCACAATGAGTGTCAGAGTTAAATTATAGACAAGCAGGCAATGGAGTCTACACAGAAATAGTGAAGGTGTATACCGAGGATTATGGCGGGTGCCCCAGTGATCGTAACTTGAGGGTGAGGGATGCCATAGGGTGCGTGTCACAATGGGGGCCATGAGCACCCATTGGAGTCTTATAATTATATAAGAAGTCTTAATCAGTTAAATAATAACTACAGTGGGGTGTACCAGTATACATTTTATTTGGGCCTAGCAAAAACTGAAAGTCAAGACCATACTACCCTAGAGTGGTGCCAACCAAATGTCCGGTGGACCTGTACACAAGTGCCCAACAGCACCAAAAACACAGTCAGACAAAAAAACATACCACCTCTGGGGCATTCACCGATCACCCTACTGGCTTCATCATACACAGTATAGCCAAAATTCTACCCATAAGTCACAAATCCTAGAGTGCAGCACAAATACCACCTACTGATAAAAAACATCACAGAAATGGACGTTCAAACTTATCTCCCCCAGAGCCCAAAATACCACAGCGCAGAAAAAAAAATAACTCTCTACCGGACCGCATATTCACAGTACGCCATAATTCATACCCAGAAGCCGTTAAATACCACAAACAACGCCGAAAAAACATAACTTCTCTACCGGCACCGCATATCACAGTATAGCCCATCATAATTATACCCCAGAAGCCTTCAATACACAACGAGAGAAAATCATAACTCTCTACGGCACCGCATATCCAGTATAGCCAAAATTATAACCAGAAAGCCTTAAATACCACCGCCGCAGAGAAAAACATAATCTAAAGCGGCCAACGAATATCACAGTGTAGCCAAAATCTATACCAAAACCTCCAAATACTCAGTGCAGAAAACCACCACTCTACCATTTTCATATATAAGGTGGCACATCAATTCTACTCAGAAGCCCCAAATACAGTGTTGTAGCACCATGGCAGCATTGATGTCCTTCTTCCCAATTAAATTCATGTTGGATGATTGGACGTGGGGTACCCACTTGTCTGGTACGCAACATTTTAAACACGTCTACTCATCCCTGTGAAAGCAGCATTGTCCATCTACGGACCATGTGACCATGATATCACATTGGGTTCCTTCACCCTTTGTGAAGGAAACTGCTTACTGCCGTTATAAGAGCAGTTTTTTGTTGTTGTCGTGACATGGTTAGCCAATAAACCCGCAAATGGCCAGTCCAGACTGCTCTATTATTTATCCCCCAAATGTGGCATTGACCAGTAGTATTTTTAGGATTAATAATTAGAGAGGAGCGAGGCCACTACATGCTCGGGTACTCGTTATTCGAGACAACTTTTCCCATGCTCGAGTGATCGTTTCGAGTAATCGAGCACCCATTGAGTCAAGGGAGACTCGAGCATTTCAAGGGGGACCAAGGCTCGGACACAGGGACGTTGGCCAAAACACCTGGGAACCTCGACAAAGATGGAGCGTGACACACCACGGAAAATGGACAGGAAACAGCATGGCCGGCAGCATGCAGGAAATTGGGCCCCCCCCTCTGTCTGGCGAAAATCGCACCATCTGATGCCCAAAATATTGGGCAACAGGGCATGGGCGCATAGACAGGTGTGACAGAATGCGCTAATAGCAACTTAAAAACATGCCAATAATGACCCTGACACTATAGGGTACGGCATGCAGAGGCAGGGGGCAACGCAAGCGGCAGGATAGAAGTGGTGCATGGCACCATAACCCTAAATGGACTCAGGCTTCAAACCAACTTGGTAGCAGAGTAGAACCAAAGAAGGTGAGCGAGACAGCGCTAAATAATATTGGTACATATAAAAGTTTTGCCAGTATATTTTGTGACATTAACACAGTCAGGGTGGCCGACAAAGTTAACATGGAAGCACATGAAAACAATCCAAATTCGGGCACTGACACAGCGCGTTTGATAAGGGAGCGATGTATGGAGGCAGTTGAACTAGTCAGTTAGAT
Organism: Engystomops pustulosus; assembly: GCA_019512145.1. NCBI lineage: Eukaryota > Metazoa > Chordata > Amphibia > Anura > Leptodactylidae > Engystomops > Engystomops pustulosus. Next base: position 16,052,914 of record CM033641.1, read on the forward strand.
TAAAGGTATGCAGTTTTCAAACTATGTTAGTTGGTTCTTGGCCATGAGATGCGCGCTCCGCTGCCAGGCGAGCTTCGCCAACCAAGCCCCTGTCTCTAGGTCTACTCCCCAACACGCACCTTCTAAATGACCTTGGTAAGATCAAGTGGTAGTAGCGTTTCTTATAAGTTTGGGATATGTGCGGGTGAGGGGAATGTAAAATCTGCGCAAGAACGCTGAAATAAATCCGTGAAAAGAAAAAAGTTTTCCAGGGTAATTTTGTGCTACACAGCAGGGATGGCGACAAAGTATACAAGTTGATGTGGAATGCCCTGAATAAGCTCTTGGGGCGGTGTGCTTCTTATTCCCGTAGCTCAGCGTTTGAGCACCGCCTGCTGCCGCTTAGCAACGGCACTGCTGCGTGCTAGAGCTTACCGACTTGATTGGCGCCATGCCACGATGGTAATTCAGAAAGGAGGAGTTGTGTAGGAGGGTGGGAGGATTTGGAGGTATAGGAGGGGGCGGGCCTTTGAGAACCGGACGAGTAAGGCCCCGCAATCCTCTTCGTCGGCAAAGTATATGACCAGACCCCAGGGTCGAGACTCGGCTGTCCCACCTGCACTCAAGTTAAGTGTAGTAGAAGTTCATAAGTTTGGGATTAGGCGGGTGAGGGGAATGTTACACAGATGCGCAAGAACGCATGATGGCCTGAGCTGCTGCGCCCGCTGCTAGGCGATGCTTTCGCCATCCAAGCCCCTGTCTCAGGCTACTCCCCAAAACAGCACTTCTAAGAACCTTTGTATAAGATCAAGTGCTAGTAGCGTTTTATAAGTTTAGGATTGGCGGGGAGGGAATGTAAAACAGATGCCGCAAGTAAGCGCTGATTGAATGCGCATGAGAGCTGGCGCTGGGCCGGCGCTGCGAAGCGCTTTCGCCCAATCCAAGCCCATGTCTCTAGCTCTCCCCAAGTCCACTTCCTAAGAACTTGTATCGATCAAAGTGTATAACGTTCTTATAATTAGGGATATGTGCGGGTGAGGGGAGATGTAAACAGATGCGCAAGAAGTGCATGATGCGCATGGAGCTGGCGCTCCGCTGCTAGGGCGAGCTTTCTGCCAATCCAAGCCCCTGTCTCTAGCTTACTCCCGCAAACAAGCAATTTAAGAACTTTTGTAATAAGTCAAGTGTAGTAGCGTTCTTATAAGTTTAGATGGCTTAGTGTCGGGTGAGTGGGAATGTGAAACAGCATGCGTCAAGAAGCGAACATGAAAACGTATAATATCCTGTAACTGGTGAAAAGTTTGCCAGTGTATTTGTGGATATAAACACCAGCATGTGGGGGCGACAAAGTTAACAAACCTTTATGTGGAAGGCCGTCGTGAAAACAACACAAATTTATGGACCTGCACAACCTCGTTTGAATAAGTGGGAGATGTAATGGAGGCAGCTATATGGACGACTTTTGGAGGGTAGCAGATGGAGACAACGTGTGGAGGCTACTATGGAGACAATTCAATTGGATAGTGCCTGTATGTGCAGTCCAAAAAATTTTTCAACCAGAGGAGCAGGTAGGTGGCCCTCCAGAAAAATGGAATAGATGAGTGCCTGTTATGTGCGTCCAAAAATTTCAAAACCAGAGGAGAGCAGGTAGGTGGGCCCTCCAGAAAAATGGAATAGAATTGAGTTGCCTGTATTTGTGCCTGGCCCAAAAATGTTAAAACAGAGGACATGTCGGTGGCCCTCCGAGAAAATTACATGCATAAAGTCTATACCTAGAGCCAGTTGGGCCCTGTCAAAACAGCACAGTTTCCATCTGCTTACTGGTAAGAAAGAGGAGGAGAAGGAGGAAAATGAGGAGAGGAGGAGTGGTAAATTAGTTCAGGTTGAGCTTCCTTGCACTGCTGGAGATTTGAAATTGGAGTGAGAAATCCATGCTTTATTCATCTTGGATGGGAGCTCAGCCTGTCAGCGCTGTCGTCGACGGCGTGTACGGACTATATCGGTGATGATCCACCGCTGCAATGAAAAACCCCTCTGGAACAAGACGCTAGCGGCAGGGCAGGCAAGAAACCTCAAGGCGTATAGCGCCAGTTCGTTGCCATGTCCCGTTTGAACCCGGTAGTTTGTAGGGCTGTGTGATCATTTCGGACGATGGTTGTGTTGGTCACTACGTAGCCCCCAATCTTTCTGTAAAGATCAGCCACTACTCTGCCGAGACTGGGAAGTGTGACAGTGTCTTGCTGGGGTAATTACGAAGATGCGCAAAAAGCCTTGTAAAGCGTAACCTTGCCAGTGGTGAGACAAGCTGCACTGCTCGCCTACTCTCCCGCCTCCTACTTTGTCCCGGCAGAACTGACGCACCTCTGACCGCTAGTCGCTGTAGAAGGGAAATTACGTTTCAGCTTGTGCACCGAGGGCCTGCTGGTATTCATGCATTCTCAGCTCCTTCCTCTCAGGATGAGAGGTGGAAAGATTTTGCTTGGTACGTGGGTCCAGGAGATTGTGACAACACCCAGTAATCGGTGCCTGGAATAAATTCTTGAACGCGACGGGTCAACGGGATAGGCCAGCCTAGCATGAAAAATCTTGCCATATGCCGCCAGAGTACCACGGTAAGAATTCACTCCCCTCACTGGCCTGACTGCCATTTCCTCCTCCTCCACTTCTCCAACTCCCATCCTCTGTTACTGCCCATACACCTCTCAACAGTGTAGAATAACATGGTCCCCTCTTGTGCTCGTAGACACATTCTCCTGCCTCTTCGCCCCTCATCCCCTCCACCTCCACCTCCCTCCGATTGCGAGATGAGAAACAGACCTAAGGGTGCTTTGGCTATCAACAGGGGAATTTCTTCCCCTGGTCTTTGTGAGGAGCGCAAAGCTTCCGACTTCATGCTGACCAGAGTATTTTCAACAGGCCAAGCAGCGGGATGGTGAGGCTGATGATGGCGGGGCATCGCCACTGACCATCGTGTTGACTCCTCAAAGTTACTCAGACCTGACAGATATCAGACATCCACGTCCACTCCTCATGTATGACTTGAGGAAGCTGACTGACCTGACTACCAGTTCTGGTGGAAGTTGACATCTGCAATCTACAATGGCTCGGCGACTGCTGGTAAACTCTGGAGAACATGGTCCGTGTTGAATTCCACCTCGTGGGCACGTCGCACAACAGTCGGTGAGCGGGCAGTTGGAGGCGGGCTGCGCTGCCCTGAGAGTGGCAGCATCTGTGCGGACTTCTGGAAATGCGCACAGATGCGGCGCACCTTCGTGAGCAAATCAGACAGATTGGGGTGTATGTCTTGAGGAAACGCTAACTATCAGATTTAAACCAATGGCCAGGCATGGCACATGTGTCAGTCTGCGAGTTGCAGAGCCGCCACCAGTTACGGCCGTGTCAAACACAACAGCCTGGCTTCAGGTTCAGCGGTGCCAGCCACAGATCAGTCTGCGCCGTGATGGATGTAAATGTTCTTGGGCTGTGTGTGCCTTTTATCGCCTAGGCTCACAGCAGTTGAGCACCGCCTGCTGTAGCTTAGCGACGGCACTGCTGCTGTGCCTAGAAGGCTACAATGATGGCGCCATGCCCCCGGATGGTCCGTTCGGAGGGAGGTGGAGGAGGGGTGGGAGGAGGAGGAGGCATAGTAGGCCTCAAACACCTGGACCGAGGTAGGCCCCGCAATCCTCGGCGTCGGCAGTATATGACCAGCCGCAGGGTTCACCCCACTCGGGTCCCAGCCTCCACCAAGTTAACCCAATGTCCGTCAGAGATATATAGTGGCCCTGCCCGGCAGCACCTCGTCCACGTGTCCGTGGTCAGGTGGACCTTGTCAGAAACGGCGTGTGCAGGCACGGATTAAGTTTGTCTGACACGTGCTGTGTGCGGGTGGGACGGAACATCGGGGAAAAGTTAGTGGCGGCTGGGACCGAATAACGAGGGGCGCACCGCCATGAGGTGCGAAAGGCCTCGGTCTCTATAGCCTATAGGGCAGCATCTCCAGCTTAGTCAATCGGAAATGTGCACATAAGGGCTTGGGCGTGCGGGTGGGTTGCATATTTGCGTTTCGTCCAGCGTCTGGGGTTATGGAGAGCTGAACGCTGGGGATGCTGTGGAGGATCTATGGAGTGACGATGGGGTTTTTGTGGCAGGGTCCTGGGCAGGGGGCTGACTAGCAGTGACACGGGGAGGAGCAGTGGTGTGCCGGCCGGAGGTGAACGCGCGTTGCCATGAGTGGGTGTTTAGCATTCATATGCCTGCGCATACTGGTGTAGTTAAGCTAGTAGTGGTGGAACCCCTGGCTGATCCTGGCAAATGTGACACCACAGTCCGTCGGAATCCGGTGTTTCCTTAAAGAACCTCCAGACTTCTGAAATCAGCCTCGCGCAGGAGCCCCTCGCCAAGGGAGCTTCACTAGTTGACACATTTGGCGTGATGCACCAGCTCTGCCCTGCCTCTCTCGTCTGGCCCACCAGCCTCTTCCCAACCTGTTCATGGTCGAGGACTTCCTCCTCTCAGAAGCACTGTGTGTTCAACCCGGCCTCTCAACCCAGCTTGGGTCTGTCACCTCATATCATCCGACTCCTCAGTCTTGCCCCCCTCGGACTTCCTGCCTGACAACAACTTCCCACTGTCTGACAAACCGTGTCTCCTCATCGTCGGACACCTCTTTACACACTTCTTCCATACGTAAACAAGGTCATCATCACCCACAGACTGCGATGGTGGCAAACCTGGGCATCAGAAAATTGCTCATCAGCAACCGGACAGTGGTTTGTGACTGTGGGAAGGTCCAGAAAAACGTTCCTCAGAGTATGCGGTCTCAAATGGCAAATTTTGCTGGGGGGGGCAGGACTGGGGGGAGGAGGCTGGAGGTGCAGGAGACTGGAGGAGTGCCGATTTCGGTGAAGGGTTGGACTGGTGGAGCCTGACTGGTGGACAAATTGCTCGAAGCATTGTCGGACAATCCACGCATCACCTGTTCGCCACTGTTCTGGCACTCAACAGTGCTTCTACCACGAGTCCCAGTGAACTTCAGACATGAAACACTAGGGAGTGTAGCTCTGCGGCGTCCCCTGCTCCCAATAAGCAGGTGGGTCTTCACCCCCGCACAGGACACGGCTCCTTGACCCCTGCAGTAGTTTGGACGCACAGTCCCGCCCGTACTCTCTTACCCTAGCTCCTCGGTGTTTTATTTAAACATTTTGAAAATGAGGAGTTATAACTTGATTTTTTTTTTAACTTTTTTTTTTTTTTTGTGTGTGGTTTTTTAGTTTGTTTAAACCAAACGATGCATCCTATTGCTTGGCTATTTTCTAGCCAAGTATAACAGCACAATTACTATGCCAGATGAGATTGACGCTGGAGTTATGAAAAAAATAAACGTTAAAAAAAAAGGAAATGGCAGACTGTGCTAGTTGAAATACAACCCCGGGCCCTAATAAATTTTCCCACTTCGGTCTTTGCGATGGATATGTGCGTCACTAAAACACAGTGGTCGCAAGTCTGACTCCAAATTGCTCCCAATTTGATAGTAGATGCCATGCAGCAAGTACAGCCCACCGACAGATCAACACAGGAAATCAATATATATATGATAACGCTATGTAGGGTAATTAAGACGATGTATTCTCTATGGCTATTTTCTAGCCAAGTATTACGCACACTACTATGCCAGATGAGATTGACGCTGAGTTATGAAAAAAAAAATAAAGTAAAATAAAAAAGGAAATGGCAGACGCAGACTTGTGCCTAGTTGCATACAAAACCCGGGCCCTAATAAATTTTCCCACTTCGGTTCTTTGCGATGGATATGTGCGTCACTAAAACACAGTCGGTCGCAAGTCTAGACTCCAAATGATCCCAATTTGATAGTAGATGCACATGCAGCAAGTAGCAGCCACCAGCAGATCAACCAGAAATCAATATATAACGCTATGTAGGCGTAATTAAGACGTTTGTATCTTCCTATGGCTATTTCTAGTCAAGTATTACAGCACCAGCTACATGCACAAAGATGACGGAGTACTTGAGGTATGAAAAAAATAAACGGAAAATAAAAAGAAACTGGGGGTGCAGACTGTGCCTAATTGAATACAACAACCCGGGCCCTAATAAATTTTCCCATTCGGCTTGTGCGATGGATGTGCGTCACTAAAACACAGTGGTGCGCAAGTTCTGACTCCCAAATTTGCTCCCAATTTGAAGTACGATGCACTAGCAGCAAGTACAGCCACCAGCAGCATCAACCAGAATCAAATATAATAACGCTACGTGCAGGCGTAATTAGACTTTGTATTCTCCTATGGCTATTTTTAGCCAAGTATTAACAGCACACTAATGCCAGATGAGATGGACGCTTGGTTATGAAAAAAATAAACGTAAAATAAAAAGAAACTGGCAGACTGTGCCTAATTCTACTCAAACCCCTAATAAATTTTCCCACTTTGGTGTTTGAGGTGGATATGTGTGTCACTAAGAGCTAAACACAACGGTAGCAAGTCCCCCTGCTAATTCCTCACAATATGGTACTAGCTGCAAATAAAAAAAAAAAAAAATTATAACGTTATTGTAGCCCTAAGAAGGGCTGTTGGGTTCTTTAAGAATCACTCCTGCCTAACAGTAAGCTAATAGAACACCCTAACGCTTTCCCTGAGCAGCAGCAGCTCTCTCCCTAGCGGCATCCAGACAGAGAATGATCCGAGCAGCGCGGGCAGCGGCTAGTCTATCCCAGGGTCACCTGATCTGGCCAGCCAACCACTGCTATCTACGTGTAAGGGTACCACGTCATGCTGGGTGGAGTGCAGAGTCTCCTGGCTTGTGATTGGCTCTGTTTCTGGCCGCCAAAAAGCAAAACGGCGGGAGCTGCCATTTTCTCGAGCGGGCGAAATACTCGTCCGAGCAACGAGCAGTTACGAGTACGCTAATGCTCGATCGAGCATCAAGCTCGGACGAGTATGTTCGCTCATCTCTAATAATAATGTAACCTACAGACTTGGCATAATAGTAAGATTTGGACCACCTCATGGTCTGGAGCACTCATCATTTTCCAAAATACTCATAGATGACAGTCTCCAGCTGGAGATATCGAATATGTGGAGACTTAGTCATTAGCGATCCTGAATAACTTCTAGTGAACTGGTGCGAGGTGAATGCTGTCACAGATGTAGGGCAGGCTACAGTAGAGGTCCCCAAGATAGAAGTCTGGATACTTTACTGCTGACACAGAGATCTTTCATCAGCCAGCCCCTCTCCTCAATGGTATAATACTACATTTACTGTACTCATAGACACCAGCTAAATATAAAGCACCGCCGAGGACGGCCTGGATTGAATGAAGTGAAGCGATACAACATGTGATGTGTCTCTGATCTTCAGCATTCGGCATTCAAAACACAAGACGTTAAAAGAATTGTCTAAAGGAAGATATTTATTTTTAGAGTATAGCTACATTTTACGACACATCGTCTTCCGCTGTGCCATTGGGAAAATTGGTCCAATTTTTTAAAAAGTTGTTTGCAACTTTCAAAAATGTTGTAACTTGAACATAGAAGGAATTATAACAGTTCAGAGGTAGAAGCTGTATCTGAGCCCTGGTGGATGAGGGGACCAAGGCCACTGCACTGTACATGGTAGGAGAAGGTTCCGATGAAAAATTTTGACCAGACTACCTGGGGAGGTAGTAGGTTCTATATAGCAAGGGATCTACAAGGACAAGGACTAAATGCATAAGGGTGTGTTCACTCATGTCTGATTTGCTAATTGTGAAACCAACACATATCAACTACAAGATCTATTTTATAAATTCCCGACTGCACTTTTTGGGTGTGCTACTGCTGTGCAGTAAATCCTCACGATGAATGACCCCATTGTCATTCAATAATCGAGCATGGAGCTAAAAGTATGGAGTTTTTGGAAGCATGTGAATGGAGGTGCAGAAACCCAATGCCCGTTAACGTGGCCTAACGTTGACATGGATTTTGGTTCAGAAAAGGTCCTCACATGGGCCAGAGAAGGGTCAGTCGAGGCTGAGGACCTAAAAATTGTGTGGGAAGGGGAAAAAGTTAAGAAAAGCCAAGTTAAAAGTCAAAATAGAAGGTCATACAAGTCATATTCCAAGTTAAATCTTTCACAATTTACTAAAATAATGAAATTATACAATGACCGGCCAACACTTCTCTGGTCATAGGTACAGTAGGTAAGACCATGCTTTGGATCATCTAGAGGAGAGTGGTGAAGGTGCCTCAATGGTGGAAGCAATTTTGGCATTTGTCCCTTTTGCCTCTCCTCGGGGAAGTTATTAAATCTATGGGGCACATTTACTAAGGGTCTAAACCCTGCATTTTCGTTGGGTTTCGCAATTCTTTTCTGTTTTGCCCTTGCCTTCGCATTCTGTTGCATCGGAGCCGGCTTGCATGCAACAAATCGGGGGGTGTGGACGTCGGACAACGCGACTGATGCGGACAAAACGCGGAATTTAAAAAGCAAATTGTGTAGCAAGATCAGCACTCATATACATCGCGGCAGACCCGAATCTTCGTCAGACAATGCACAGCGGGGATCGGGACGGGTAAGTAAATGTGCCCCTGTATGTTCAGAAGACTTTAACCGCCAAGTGACCAGATATTTTTATCCATTACTTTGTGATGCCAGCATCAAACAATCTAACAAGATGACTTCACCAGTTTGATGTTCGCCAATGTTACCATTCATGTAATGGGTTTAAGTTTCTATACCAGCCAAATGTAGAAAGCATGGCCTCAGATCGTTTTTATTAATCAGTCATTACCGGAGGTTGACTAAACCAATCACATACCGACAGCCTATCAAATTGATGCAACAATCCCCAAACTAGGCCTCCTCAGACACCAGTTTCTGGTCAAATGTGTGACATCTGCGCACCATACGGCTCGGGTACGTCTATGCTTGTAAATGAAAAGTTGACAAGATCTTACTTTCCGGATCAGAATAACTATAAAGGGCCACCACAAAAATATGGAGCAAATTAAAGAAACAATAGGGAGTTGGAGACATGGAAATATGTTTGTGAGACAGAAGTCTGTGCCTAAACATAGCCAGGGGAAGGTCAAGAGGTCATACAACATGGCTACCTCAATTTGGTCAAGATAGTCCACGATCATAAGAAATGGAAGAGGAGTCTTGAGGAACCCCTAGAGAAGTCACCTACCTTTTTTTATTTCTACGTTAGCAGCTCCACTGACTTCATACTAATAGTGTCTATCCACAAGAACAATGAAAACATGGATGTCTCGGTGTTGGGATTAGCTTTACTTGTGTAGTCTTGCGTACTCTAGGTAGTAAATTGTAAGCAGAAGAAGCCACAGGCTATAATTTCCCAGCCAGCTGTTATTGCCAAAGCCTGAGACTTAGAATAGACCCAGAGAAGGGGAATGTTTGCGAGCATATGGCTCGCTCATGCCCGGGACACCGATACCTTCATTACTTATCTTTAGGATATCTTAGTTAGGAATTAGAGTGGGAAGGAAATGAAAGGGAATATGTAAAAAAAACTGAAAGTTGTTCTCATCGCCTGCAGATAAAACGATCCTATTCCCAAGAAAGAATTTATATTAGATGTTTGATAAGAGGCTCCGGGTCACAGAGTTATACAAGGTGTTAAGGCTAATAATACTAAGATGGCTGGCCCCGAAGAAAAATCTGTACCAGGCCCAAGTCCTGGTCTCTTCATATGGGGAAGTGATGGCTTATTGACCCTATAAGATTATTAGGCACCCCTCAAGTTACACCCCTGGTAAAAAAAAAAAAATTGAACCTACCTAATCCATTGACATTTGATAGAGTTCATCATATTACTGGATCCTGGTTTCTTCTTGTCATCAAACCTAACAGAGACTCTGAACAGTGGTAGACCTACCATAACTTACCTATTCGAAAGCTGCTTATAGACAACCTAACATTGAGATCTTGGGTTGCTGTTCTTTTTGGCACAAAAAGAGCCTGATTTAAATTTTCTTCATTGACTTTAGGAGGATGACACATTTATCAAACCAACAATGAAGTAATGAAACAAGACCAACGCAAGATATGGACCCACTTGGCCGCTAATGGATTTTGGTATGGATAAACCAGGGGGAGGAACTTAGGTGATCATGGGATGTTTATGGACCTTACTAGTATCAGCTTAGATATACTTAAAGGGGTTGACCAGGAGAGGCCATCAAAAGTTTATAGGTGGTGGGTTAAAAATCTGTTCAGGCCCTTTAAAGACAGTGATGTTGAGCCAAAAAGTTGGAAGCCAACACCATCACGGAGTTACTATCAATGGGAGTCCTTAACTGATCAACTATTGATGGTCTACCCTGAAGATAGGTCTTCAATAGAAGAGTCGCACAAATATTTAGCAAAAAAGGTCCAGCTCAGCAGTATTTCCGGGGCAGTGGTATGTGATGTATATCCCTCCACGGACCCCAGTAAGCAGTTCAGCAACATAAAAGATTGATCCAGCACCAAAACTCTCCAGTTTAAAAAAAAAAAAAAAAGTCTTCAGACTTTATCCGAGAGATTCCAATCAATCCATAAAACACATCCAGCACAGGTACAGTGTATAGGTAATATAATATCCCTACGCGTTTCAAGCACAACCACACCATAGCCATGATTAAGAGCAAGGTTGTGCTTGAAACGCGTAGATGATATGCAAATTCTGGAAAAAAAATTCTCCGTCAAGTATTTGATTCCACTGCAGCACCCCCACAGGTCAAAGTAAGTATTACACAATTCACACAAAAATCAATAGTCTTCAGGGCAGATCTGGTCCTCCAGAGTCAGAGAAGTTCTGTGTAGTCATTCCATGTAAAAGGTGATGGTTCTACTCAGCGACTTCTATAATGTTGAGTTGAGAGTTACTATGGGTGATAAAAGATAGACCTTATTATACTTGTTTACGAATAGTGGAAGTAGAGCATGTGCTCCTGCCCATTGATCCTGGCACATCACTCAGTACTTGGCTTTTACAAGAGCTTGAGCTTTACCTCCCTCCTGTTTTGTTTGCATAGCATTGGCTCTCAGTGTTGGTGTGTGACAGGTGGCCCGTGGATTATCGAGGCCTATTGCTCTTCCATCACCCAGGAGATGTTTGAGGGCCATTTCTTAGTCCATCTCCACCGCAGACATGTATTGAATGCCTCAGTGTCAAATATCCAAAACACTGAAGATGCGTCGGGTCTAGTATATATTATATGGCATGCAAAGAGTTAAGTCCATGGGAAGGCTTTATACAGCTGTAGGTATCTAAAATTAGACCCGACTAAGCCATTTATCAGCACGGTCCCTGAACTAAAAGTGTCATTAACACCGCTTTGGCGCATTCCAGATCGAAATAGGTTCTTTCCCGCTTGTCAGTGTTTAGTAGTCCGGGGACGTATAGTAATCCCCAGGATTCTAGGGTTTCGTTTGAAGTGATACCATATACAACATAGAAGGGTTTCACAGCTGCGTCTGCCAGAGCAAAAAGTGTGGGGAGGTAAGTCAATTTCTATAGGTCACAAAGTAATGGGGGCCCCCTTAGATTATGTGATACTGGTTCCAGTTTCATGACTATATTGCAGGAGAACTTGGGCCTGAACTAGGTCTTTCCGAATCTACTAACCCACCACCGGGGCTTACAACATGACGGTGTTAATATATACTCCTTGTATGCTTAACCGTAAGGAGTCAAAGCTACTGATATATAAATATTAGGCTACATTCACACGGCCGTATGATTTCTCCAGTCCCGTATTTACGGGCCGTATAGAGGTGACGTTTTTCATCCGTATGCAGCATGTATGTAACCCGTATTTTATACGTCACCCATAGACTTCTAGGGCATACAGAACTGAAATACGGGAGAAAATAGGACATGCTCTATATTTTTATATGGCCAGTATACGGTACGGTACGGAACAGAGTTAACAACGGCAATATAAATGGTCAGACTTATTGTCCATTGAAATGAATGTGGCCGTATGTAATCCGTAAAAAAACGGTACGGTACGGTACGGATACGGCCGTTTTCATACGTCCGTGTGAATGTAGCCTTACTGTTCAAGATCTTCAGGGTTTTGTCCATACTAGGAATCCTACATTCTTGGCTCCAACCCTACCCATCTTGGCTACATTGGCGTCCACTGTATATAACCACCAAACCATCACCCAGCCTGATAGCCCTCACTCACGCCTTGTACACCTATGTGTAGTTCAGGTCAATGGCGCATGCGTTAGCATTTGCTGGTAATCTAAAGCAGAGATGTTAACAAAGTCAGGGTAGTTAGTGTTGGTCAGGGGATACAGACGTTATGGTCACAATGGGGCTCAAGAGGACAGGGGGCCCATAAGGTGTCATCTTTTCCATTTGAGAAGACTAGTACTATAAGCCAGACATTATAGTCAGGGGCCTCACCCATCAGCTTCAAGTTACGCCATTGGTGAGAAGCCGAGATGTGGATACAACCCAAAATTATTATAATATTTTAGCCATTCCTCAGATCCATATATACATGGGGGGTTATTTATCATATATAGTGATAGCTGAGAATATAGTGCAGCCGGATACACCAAGAGGCTGAGGCCTGGGGATATATCCAGTGGGGCCTATGCAGGTAGGGCCTAGGGTAGACATAAACGTGCACAGGCACTTGGTTTGGAGGTGGTGGAAAGTAGAAAATAATCGCAAGTGCTAGCTATAAGCTATAAGGTAGCATTTAAGATTATTTCAGGGCTTCTACCCCATTGATGTGGCGCCAGTCCAAGTTCTGCCCCACATAGTCTAAGCTATGCATCCGCAAATATCAGTCATGCCCATCCGTGTGTATGTATATATAGGGGGAGATTTATCAAGCTGCCTAATTGTAAGAATGTGCTTAGTTGCCCTTTGGGAATCAATTACAGCTCCGAGCACAGGTAAAATGAAAGCTGAGCTGTGATTGGTTGCCATGAGCAACTTAGCATATTCTTACTCTTAGGTAGCTTGATAAATCTCCCCCACGGTGTGTGTGTGTTGATTTTAAAGAGACTCCCCGACTCATCTACTGTCTGACATGGATGTCGCATTTGTGAAGAAATAAAGTTTATGCAAATTAAGAAGTTTGTGCCCCAGTGCTGTAGCTGTGGGTGCCCCTTTACCCTAACCCATGCCCACATTGTTAACGAGACCTAGCTAGGTCACAGGTGCATAAACAGCTTAATTTGCATAAAGTTAAAATTGTATTTCTTGACAATGTACTTTTTTTTTATTAATTCCTTGTGGAATCTTCATTGTTTACTTCCTGTGGATAAGCACTGCTCCCTGGTCATGTGACACAGGTGCACTGCTCGTTATACCCCTGGTCATGTGATGTCACACAGGTGCACAGCTCGTTATACCCCTGGTCATATGATGTAACTCAGGTGCACGGCTCGTTATATCTCTGGTAATGTGATGTAACTCAGGTGCACTGCTCGTTATATCCCTGGTCATGTGACACAGGTGCACTGCTTGTTATATCCCTGGTCATGTGATGTGACACAGGTACACGGCTCGTTATACCCCTGGTCATGTGATGTAACTCAGGTGCGTGGCTCGTTATATCTCTGGTTATGTGATGTCACACAGGTGCATGGCTTGTTATATCACAGACAGTAATCAAAGTTGTGTGTTACAAAGAGTCATGCACCTGTGCGGCATCAACAAAATAAATGACCAGCTGCGATAAGAGGCAACCAGTGTTTGTTTCCGTGCTGATTGAGCTGGTTTCCCTTGTTCATGACAGCACATGACCTGGGATATAACAAGCCATGCACCTGTGTGATATCACATGACTAGGGATATAATGAGCCATGCACCTGTGTGACATCATATGTCCAGAGATATAAGAAGCCGTGCAACGGCCCGAATCGCTCACATTTGGTGGGGGCCCCGGAGCTCGCACCCCGTGCGCCCCCCCCCCCCCCTGTAATCTGGCCCTGAGTAGTAGTAGTAGAGTAAAGTGGTAGTAATAGAGTAGTAGTAGATTAGTAGTAGAGTAGCAGTAGTAGAGTAGTAGAAGTAGAGTAGTAGTAGATTAGCAGTAGAGTAGTAGTAGATTAGTAGTAGTAGAGTAGTAGTAGAGTAGTAGTAGAGTAGTAGTAGATTAGTAGTACTACTACTACTACAACTCTACTACTGCTCTACTACTACTACTATACTCCTTCTACTCTACTCACCTACTTCTCTACTATCGACTAACTCTACTGCACTTTTACCACTTCGATCACTACTACTCAACTACTACTACTCCAACTCTACGACTGCTCTATACTACTACTATACTCCTTCTACTCTACTACTACTACTCTACTTTGTTCTACCTACTCTTCCTCTGCTACTATTACCCCTAAGCTACTACTGGACTTCAAACTACTACTACTAGCAACTCTACTACGGCTCTCCTACACTACATACTCCTTCTACTCTAACGACTACTACTTCTACTCCTACTACTGTACTTAACTAATTCGTACTACTTAGTCTCTATCAGACTACTCTACTTTCATATCAATCCTATCTCCTACATCTACTTACTAACTCTACTTACTATCTAACCTTCTACTCTATACCTACTTACTATCCACTTACACTCTCATACTTCTACTACTCTACTACTACTCTACTACTAATCTACTACTACTCTACTTCTACTACTCCACTACTACTCTACCTTACTAATCTACTACTACTCTACTTCTACTACTCTACTACTACTTCTAACTACACTAAGTCGGTATTATCTAAGCTATTACTCTACTACTACTAGCTCTCTGGCAAATATGTTCCTATGCTAATTCTTACTACTACTCAATGATACAACTACTACCTACAACTCTACTACTCGTCGTCTTTCATAACTACTACTATATCGCCTTCTAACTCTAACTACTATACTACTCTACTCAACTTACTACTGAATCTACTTAAGTACTACTACTACTTACTAACTACTACTGTCTACTCTACTTATCTTCGACGTATCTACTCTGATTCTACTTATTTTACTGACTACTACTAATTCTACTACTCAATACACTCTATTTTTTTTTATTTAACAGACACCTGACACTATGCCAGATGAGATAGACGCTGAGTTTTTTTGTCGAGAAAAAAATAAACGTAAAATAAAAAAGGAAATGGCAGACTGTGCCTAGTTGAAATACAACCCCGGGCCCTAATAAATTTTCCCACTTCGGTCTTTGCGATGGATATGTGCGTCACTAAAACACAGTGGTCGCAAGTCTGACTCCAAATTGCTCCCAATTTGATAGTAGATGCACTGCAGCAAGTACAGCCACCAGAAGATCAACCAGAAATCAAATATATATAACGCTACTGTAGGCGTAATTAAGACGTTTGTATTCTCCTATGGCTATTTTCTAGCCAAGTATTACAGCACACTACTATGCCAGATGAGATGACGCTGAGTTATGAAAAAAATAAACGTAAAATAAAAAGAAACTGGCAGACTGTGCCTAATTGAAATACAACCCCGGGCCCTAATAAATTTTCCCACTTCGGTCTTTGCGATGGATATGTGCGTCACTAAAACACAGTGGTCGCAAGTCTGACTCCAAATTGCTCCCAATTTGATAGTAGATGCACTGCAGCAAGTACAGCCACCAGCAGATCAACCAGAAATCAAATATATATAACGCTACTGCAGGCGTAATTAAGACGTTTGTATTCTCCTATGGCTATTTTCTAGCCAAGTATTACAGCACACTACTATGCCAGATGAGATGACGCTGAGTTATGAAAAAAATAAACGTAAAATAAAAAGAAACTGGCAGACTGTGCCTAATTCTACTCAAACCCCTAATAAATTTTCCCACTTTGGTGTTTGAGGTGGATATGTGTGTCACTAAGAGCTAAACACAACGGTAGCAAGTCCCCCTGCTAATTCCTCACAATATGGTACTAGCTGCAAATAAAAAAAAAAAAAAATTATAACGTTATTGTAGCCCTAAGAAGGGCTGTTGGGTTCTTTAAGAATCACTCCTGCCTAACAGTAAGCTAATAGAACACCCTAACGCTTTCCCTGAGCAGCAGCAGCTCTCTCCCTAGCGGCATCCAGACAGAGAATGATCCGAGCAGCGCGGGCAGCGGCTAGTCTATCCCAGGGTCACCTGATCTGGCCAGCCAACCACTGCTATCTACGTGTAAGGGTACCACGTCATGCTGGGTGGAGTGCAGAGTCTCCTGGCTTGTGATTGGCTCTGTTTCTGGCCGCCAAAAAGCAAAACGGCGGGAGCTGCCATTTTCTCGAGCGGGCGAAATACTCGTCCGAGCAACGAGCAGTTACGAGTACGCTAATGCTCGATCGAGCATCAAGCTCGGACGAGTATGTTCGCTCATCTCTAGTCCCTGTACATCACTCGTTCATGAGTGAATCATCCCATGTAAGATCTTCAGAAATGGGCTACAGCTATTAAAAAACAATAGTTGAGTAGTAGTAGATTAGTGGTAAAGTAGCAGTAGAGTAGTAGTAGTAGTGGAGTAGTAGTAGATTAGTAGTAGAGTAGTTGTAGACTAGTAGTAGAAGAGTAGGAGTAGAAGTAGTTGTATCTCCCTCCTGAAGCAGTAGTTGTATTGTGGTGTCAATACTCCACATGTTTTCCACAAACATACACGCCCCCCCCATAAAACTAAGTCCTCCTTCATTTCTCAGTGTCCTACTGTGTCCAGTGTCCTAATGGAAGTGATTTAATGACTGAGTGAGTGGAGACTGCATTAATGACAGTAGCCGCCAGTGCGGAGCCGCCATATGCCCGGCTCTATTCTTACCAGGCCAGAGCAGCGGCTGCGCAGGAGATTAGCATTTTGTTAACAAAAGATCCTATAGCATCAGCCCGGCCTCCATGAAACCCTCATTATCCAACGTGATGGGACCTAAACATCCATGAGATGGGACTCGACCATCCCAAATCTCCTGGGAATGATAACAAAGTGTAACCATTCATCACTCCCTATCTTTGTCATTGAAATGATCCCAATTTTTAATGGTGGCCAAATGCTGCTTCCTAATAGCCATTCACTGAGCGGCCCATCCCCCATCACCCGCACCTATAGGTGGATGAAATCATAACACCAAGTACTGATAGTACTTTGGGTCAGTCGGGTGGTCCTGCCTATTATAAATGATGGAAAACAATAGGACCTCTCTCTACTGAACCTTGGAGGTTCCATTCCTGGTCAAGAAGCTCCACCTGCTCTATAACATTCTGTCCATTGAATGAACAATGTGACCCGTTGCCCATAAGTGATTCTTGTGGATCTTCTTCAGTCCTATGGAACACAATGGGAGCATAAGTTCTAGGGCTCAATGATGACTCTGTTCAAAACACGGACACAGGACCCAAATTCTAGTTATAAATGGGATCTGGGGTTTGAGTCCAATCATCAACAGACTTAGTAAAAAAAAATAAATTATACTAAATGTTTCCTCTGTTCAGCTCCTCCTGCTCTATAACATGCTGCCTGCAGATAGGACACTATGTTCAATCTGCTCAGCTCCTCCTGCTCTACAAGATGCCGCCTGCAGATAGGACACTGTATACAATCTGCTCAGCTCCTCCTGCTCTATAACATGCTGCCTGCAGATAGGACACTATGTAAAATCTGCTCAGCTTTTCCTGCTCTATAACATGCTGCCTGCAGATAGTACACTATACACAATCTGCTCAGCCCCTCCTTCTCTATAACATGCTGTCTGCAGATAGGACACTATGTACAATATGCTCAGCTCTTTCTGCTCTATAACATGCTGCCTGCAGATAGGACACTATGTACAATCTGCTTAGCTCCTCCTGCTCTATAACATGCTGCCTGCAGATAGGACACTATGTACAATCTGTTCAGCTGCTCCTGCTCTATAACATGTTGCCTGCAGATAGGACACTATGTAAAATCTGCTCAGCTTTTCCTGCTCTATAACATGCTGCCCGCAGATAGGACACTATGTACAATCTCTAAGCTCCTCCATGCTCTATAACATGCTGCCTGCAGATAGGACACTTTACAATCTGCTCAGCTCCTCCTACTCTATAACATGCTGCCTGCCGATAGATCACTATATACCATCTGCTTAGCTCCTCCTGCTCTATAACATGTAGTCTGCAGATAGGACAGTATATACAATCTGCCGAGCTCTTGCAATTATGTTGCATCTGGTCAGCCTCTCCTGCTCTATAACATGCTGCCTGCAGATAGGAGACTATGAACAATCTGCTCTGCGCCTCCTGCTCTATAACATACTGCCTGCATATAGGACACTATGTACAATCTGCTCTGCGCCTTCTGCTCTATAACATGCTGCCTGCAGATAGAAACACAGAAAAACATCTGTGGCGCCACCAATAAAATTTTATCCTTCATTTGTTTCATTGTTGTTTCTTTAAGTTGTTTTCCGTCATGCAGGGCTGGTGAGACCAGGAGGACGCTATGTAACATCTGCTCTATAACATGCTGCTACAGATAGCACACTACGTACAATGTATGAGGGACTGTGTGTAACTTTATCTGCCTTATCTATTTTATAAAGCGGTTTGGTAAAATAAATCAGGTAACAAGTGCGCGCGTCCTGCGGCATCACTGTCCTGCGATATCACTGTCCTGCGATATCACTGTCCTGCGATATCACTGTCCTCCGGTATCACTGTCCTCCGGTATCACTGGCCTGCGGTATCACTGGCCTGCGGTATCACTGGCCTGCGGTATCAGTGTCCTCCGGTATCACTGTCCTCCGGTATCACTGTCCTCCGGTATCACTGTCCTGCGGTATCACTGTCCGCATGGAGTCAGCGCAGGAGAAAGTTTAACAAGAATCAAAAGAGATGTTAAAAATACATTTATCAGAGTTCAAGCAGACGGTGACATGACCCGGCGATATCCTGTCTCTGGTCGCTCTGAGCGCTACAATTACCCCCATTGTTGACCATGAGCTGAAAGACGTTGGGCTAAAATAGTTTACAGTGTAAGAGCATTCAGCGCCGATTCTGGAACAATGGGTCCAGTTATACGACCGAGGCAAATTGGGTTCTAGGACTTTGAAAGAAGGAAACATTACAGAGCGATTAGTCTACGGATCGCCAATCCCTGGAGGAATGGAGTCATGACAGTAATTGGCATCTCCCGGCACAGCCCATGATGTCAGCCGTGTCATAATGACAGCCATAGGACGGAAGCAGAGCAGCAATCGCAGGAAACAGATGCTAATCTCTCATCATTTTCCATTAGATTAGATAACTGGACGCAACTGGAAGGCACTCTCATGTCAGATCTGCTTTCCTGCCCTAAAGTCACTTTGTGACCAAGTGCACCATCAGGATCTGTCACAGGAAAGAAGAAGCCACATAAATGGATAATATAATGGGTTTTTCCCATAAAATATTTCGCCCTGATTGAAAAATATTCAATAGTTTTGTATAAACGGCACTTATATGTGTTTCCGTGGTAACAGACTACAAACAATCACGGCGTAGTCTGATCCTGCAGTCATGTGTTACTTATACAGGCGGTCCCCTACTTAAGAACACCTGACTTACATACGACCCCTAGTTACAAACGGACCTCTGGATGTTGGTAATTTACTGTACTTTAGTCCTGGACTACAATGATCAGCTATAACAGTTATCACCGGTGTCTGTAATTAAAGATTTATTATTGATCCTGGTTCTTATGACAATCCAACATTTTTAAAATACAATTGTGAAAGAGACCAAAAACTATTCTGTCTAGGGTTAAAATGAAATAATATACAGTTCCGACTTACATACAAATTCAACTTAAGAACAAACCTACAGAACCTATCTTGTACGTAACCCGGGGACCGCCTGTACTCTCGTTGGGACACGTTTATCATTTTAAGTCTGTGTTGTTATTATTTTGAGCAAAATAATTGCATTGTTGTGTTTTGATATTTTTTCGGAATCTAATCCCAAAGGTGTTTTTACGTCATTCTTGCAAATGTTATTAGGACACCTGGGGGTACTAGTAGATCATAAATTGAATAACAGCATGCAATGTCAATCAGCTGCCTCTAAAGCCAGCAAAATATTGTCGTGTATCAAAATTGGTCTGGACTCTGGGGATAGGGATGTAATATTACCACTATACAAGGCATTGGTTCGGCCTCACCTGGAATATGCTGTCCAGTTCTGGGCACCGGTCCATAAAAAGGAGGCCCTGGAGCTGGAGAGGGTTCAACGTAGAGCCACAAAAATGATAAGGGGTATGGAGGGTCTCAGTTATGAGGAAAGATTAAAACAACTAGATTTATTTAGTATGGGAAAGAGACGACTACGAGGGGACATGATTAATCTATATAAATATATGAATGGTCCATACAAAAAATATGGTGGTAAGTTGTTCCAGATTAGATCAAATCAAAAGACGAGGGAGCACTGTCTCCGTCTGGAGAAAACAAGGTTTAATCACCGGAGGCAACAGGGATTTCTTATTATGAGAACTGTCAATCTGTGGAATAGCCTGCCTCAGGCGCTGGTCACAGCAGGGACAGCAGAGAGTTTCAAGAAGGGTCTAGATGCCTTTTTACACCTAAATAACATTGATGGTTATGTTATATAGAATTGTTTCCCCTAAATCCCTTCCTTGGTTGAACTTGATGGACAAGTGTCTTTTTTCAACCGTATAAACTATGATACTATGATCATTGTTTGTGGGTTGTTTGTGTGTATCACTGCGTGTACACCTGAAAACAGGCACTAAGCCCCAGCCTATGATCAATGTGCCCCATGAGACGGTAGGAGTATATAAGACCCCTTAGGTACTGTATATAGTATAGACAGTAGAAGAGATCTCAGTAACTAAAATAACAGACTACACCAGATTTGTTTGTAGTCTGTTACTATGGAGACACTATGAACAATGAAGATATAGTCAGATCCAAAGGTGATGGTCACAAGCCGAGGTCAAGTCTAAGAGTAAATATGTTGATGCCAAACCCAAACTTTGCACTATCCTTCCTAAAAAAAGATAAATGTAGGGTAAAGGCAATATTAGACTTATCAGGTGCACTCCTGAGCCACTGGTTAAACCAAGGAATGATGCAGTAGGGTTACTTGGTTTAACCAGTGGCTCACAAGTGCACCCGATAAGCCTCATATTGCCTTTACCCTACATGTTTCTACGGTCCCATTGGATACCGGTTTGAGTGTTTGGGAGCTGCTGTGTCCACCTACGTTATACTGTTAAGGGGATATTGTCCCATCATACACTGCTTTCAGTCAAGTAACCACCAGGGGAGCAATTTTCTGCTACTCACCTGACCCTTTATCCAAGCGTTGTCACACGGGGCGCCATCCTCCTCTGCTGTCTTTTCCCTTTATTCCTGTGTTTAAAAAAAGATACATGATTTAAAGGGTTTGTCCAGTGACAACAAATCAGCTCGTATCCACAGGATAGAGTATAACTTGCTGATCGGTGGGGGGTTTCATTAAAGGGATCCCCAGGGTTCACAATAAAAAGGTTTGTTATACCCATATTGTACCCTAAAAGAATGGAGCAGCCGGTCGCACATCCGTGTTGCTGCTCCATTCTCTTCCTATGGAACTGAGGGGGAAAACCGAGTATGGCCTCAGCTTTCTCCATCAGTGCCATAGAGATGAACAGAGCAGTACAGAGTTACTACGGGGGTACAATGGACCCCATTCTTGTCATCTGTGGGTTCCTTTCACTGGTCAACATCTATCCTCTATCCTGGGGATAGACTTTTTATCACTGGACAACTCCTTTAAGTAGGATGTGACTACAGCACTGGTCCAGGAGCCTTAATGGGCCCATAAGTTGTCTCTCCCCATAAAAGGGGACCATTGGTATATGTAATATACTTGGGGTCCTGGTACAGATTTTGCATTGGGAGCCAGCGGCTTCATGTTACCCATTTGTTCCCAAACATTATAATTCTGTGAATTATTCTAAAAGTATATCTTGAAAAATTGCCCTTTGTTTTAGAATTCTTCTTTATGTATTTAGAATATGTTAGGAATTTACCATCTCGCTTGGCAAGGGGCTGATAACTCATGGCGGATGACAAGATTTTTCACACTTAACTTATCTTGCAAAAACATAACAACACAGAAATCTTAACATAACGAAAAGTCGGAGCTCAACCCAACGATTATGTAACGTCTGTCTACAGCTGATGATATCTGCATTGCAGTGACTCACTAAGTTACGATCACCGCAGGTAACCTATGGCGGTACCATGTATACTCGAGTATAAGCCTAGTTTTTCAGCACAAAAAATGTGCTGGAAAGCCAAATTCGGCTTATACTGGAGTAAAAAAAATATAGGTTTTTCCAGGTTTTTGTGGTAAAATTAGGGGCCTTGGCTTATACTTGGGTGGGCTTATACTCGAGTATATACGGTAATTCCTTCACATTAAAAAATGAAGGCAAAAAAAATATACATCTGATATAAGAGAGTGAGACACGGAAGACTTGTGAAATTACTAAATTACAAGATATAAAAAAATCTGGCCTTGTCTATAGGAAACCATTGATGGGTGACAAATGCTGACTTAAAGGGTTTTTCCCAGGGGGCCTGGGCAGGTTTAACAAAATGCATCCCATGACCCTGGTTTTTCCAACCAAGTCAGGTGTGTCAAAAAACTGGAGACCACCGTGATGCTGGAACTATCTACACACTACAGAGAGGTTAGGACATGCGCTAGCCGTTTTTTCAGTGGCTAGGACATCTCCTCATTCACTTTTATGGGCTCATGCACACAGCCATGGAGTCCATGGTCCTCTGCATGAGTTGACTGTTCGAGACTAGAGATGAGTAGTTTCAGTTCATGTTCACCTACGCGACCTGTACGTATTGCCGGATTGGCTGTTCGGACACCAATGGACTCTTGCTACTATTAGCCATGGCCATGATTGGCCACACCCTCTGGCCACCCCTTGGTCAATCATGGCCATGGCTAATAGTAAGGGGTCTCCATTTGCCTAATTGGCTGTTTGGCCACCAATCTGGCAATACGTACGGGTCATGCGGCCAAACCCGTACTGACACTATGGGTCTGCTCATCTCTATTCAAGAAACAAACAATAAGGCAGGTCCTACTCCTACTCGTTTTTGCATCCCAGGCATGATTCTCAACTGTCATTGGCATGGGCCCTTACACACAAATGGCAAACAGAGGTCCACATGGCCATTGTCTGCTTAGGATGCCTGCAGGTAACCTAAGACTCAAAACAGGATGGGTCCTTATTACTTAATTTTGGTAACACCAAGATTGCTAAACAATCACTATAAAAGAGAGAATTGTGCCAAATTTAGGATCCTCACTCTCATACATGAAGAGAAGCTACAGAGAGTTTTTCTCCCTCTGGAGGATTTGGCACATTAATATAACACATAGACAGCCCAGTAAATTTAGTCAGAGCTCTATAATATTTCATTTTACCAGCAGTGGTGCTGTAGAAGATTTGAGAACCCGCTACTAAGTCTTGGAGACAATTTGAGGTGGTGGCCACCAAAAGTGAAAAATTGTAAAGTTCCTTCTCAACTTCTTTAATGGAAGTGACTATAAATTAACTTGTAAGTGAGAGACTCCTTCACGTGATAGCTAGGATGAAGAGTCCCTACATCTTCTCATATATTTTAACTACTCATTTTTTTCACCAAACATCATTTATCCTTTTAGAATCAAGGTCTTCTGCATTACGTCCAGAGGGATCATACTTTGACATTCCACAACTCCATGTTGTTGGTCATGGAGGTTAGATTCCAATATACCACGGCTGGGTTAACAGGTTGAAGACAATGCATATATAACTTCAGGCACCCTCGTTATGGCACTTGACCAGCAAAAATGGACTACTTTGCCCCTAAATAACAGCTCAATGTTATCATTGACTTAATGGCCTCTTTAACAATGCAGTAGGACAATCTCCCAACTTCTACAGAGACAACTTCACCAAGTGTCCTCCATGAGTCATAGTTGACCCACCAATACCGTTTTTTTATTCGCCTCGAATGTTTATTATGCTTTAACATCATGGAAACAGTCTGTGAAGACTTTTGAGCATTCATGGAACAAGCAGGATTTCTGGTCCATTGGCCACTCGACTCAAGGAATTTTACGAAAGAAAAACATTTTTTGCACCGATATCAGGTTACTGAGGATTTTGTGTAGGAGTTCATCTTAAAATGATTTGGGATCTAAGCCTCCAAGTCCTCTTGATACAATGGTTTGGGAATCATTGTGTAGTTTGCCCCTCATGTGCTGACACGTCGGGATTCCTTCCAACAAAAATATACATTTCCAATTAGAGTAAATTATTAGGTAATTTGACTAACTTCACAACTTTACATTAAACTGTACTCCATCAGCATGTAGCAATCCATAGAGATAAATCTTTGGTTTTCAAAAAAAAAAAAACTTTAGAACTTATTTACGACGGGGAATAAGAACTTTGACCCTTTATCCATTGGACACAACGTGAATACTGGAGCACACGAAGTTCTCTGTGTATTGTGAAGACCTTCGCATTTTATAGGGCGTTCCAGTTCTTTGGCCTTAAAAGGCACGTAGGGCACAAAAAGACCTCTTTTTTTCTGTAGCTTTTTACTATGAACTTCTTGAAAATATGCCGTCGTTGGAAGTACACAGCAGCTGTTCAGCAACACCTCAAGCTTGATGGAGAAGGTTTTGTTCCGACAACAATGATGTTAATTCCCCCTCGAGACTGAAGGCTATCAAGCTTACACAAGAATTACCAATGCACCTATTTCAAGGGCCTCTAATAAACATGTAGGACTCAAACCGGACCAATTCACAGAAGGTTTTTCTATTGCCCTGGGGGAGCACCTTCCCTTTTTATCCAAACCCGATTTCCTCTCTCTTTTGCTTCTTCTCCATCCGTCTTTGTCTCGTGGTACAAAGCTGTAATCTCATCCAATTTAAATTGTAAACAAAAGCCTATGAAGAGAAGCAATTAGGATGTAATTCCTCATGAGGAGATGTTCGTTACGAGGGGTTAACCACTGCTCGGCTGCATCTCTTTACTGGGGACCATTCATTCAGAAGGTGTGTTGACCTGACAATTATGGCTCATTATTAATAATACAAAGGGCTTAACGTTTTTTTTGTGATTCTGAATCTATCCTAAATATTCTTGAAGCAGAAGCAGGTTGCAATCCATAAAATAAAGTTTGCAAAAATTTCCAAGTTTTGGGGTTTTTTATTCGGAGACTGGAGCTAAATCTAATGACACAAAAATATATAAAAAAAATTTTTGCATAAAAAGAATTTGAAACTTAGGTTGGAGTGGTTTTCTTACTATTGAGGTACGACAGAGAATGGAGCAGGAAGATTAGCTCTAGTTACTGTCTAGTGGCCACGGGAGGTAAATACAGCTGAGCTCCTGTGGGAGTTTAGCTGCAGTAGCACAATTTGGACACTACACAGAGTTTGGAGCTGTTCACCATATCAATGGTGAAGAAGCCCTTTAACAACTGCCTCTAAGGGGGGTACAAAGACCATGATGGTGTAAGGGCTACAACCCAATTGTTCCCATTTATTCTTATAAAACACCAGGTCCCCTCAGCTGTTTGTCACTAGGGATGGAGCCAGTATCAGACAGCTTGGTCAATCAGGTAGTGGCCATCCAGTCTTTATTGAGCAAGGCCCTCAGTGACCCAGGAAGCCACCACACGATGGATGGAGGTGCCAAACAGCTAATTAATGGGGATGTCGTGTGTTGCACCCCAAATATCACTTACTGACAAGTGATGAGTGGATCTGATGTTCGGGTCCATGCCAAACATTGCAGGTTAAGTTTTATGAACCCGAACTTCAGCTAGAAGTTCAGGTTCAGTGTTCGGGCTGACCAGTAACACCTGCAATCGGTGCCATGGTGAAACAGTGCCACACACGGGGAAAGATAGTGCATGCTCCATTTTTAGGATAGACCATCAATAGTATAGTTGAGTATAGGTTGCTGTCCAAGTTTAAAGGGGTTTTCCTAGTAATCAAGTTAGGCCCTATCCACATTATAGGGCTTAACTTGCTGATTGGTGGGGGTCTCAGTGATCACAAGAACAGGTAGTCTGACAGGGTCCGAGGTATCTCCGTTTGAGCCTGTATCACTCCAAGAGATGTATGGAGCAGGCGGCCACGCATATCCGTTCTGCTCCATTCATCTCTATGGACCCGACACAGGGTACTGATCAGTAAGTTGGATGGGGCCTAACTTGATTGGGGGGGAAATCTCTTTAATGGGAATTGAGCTGTGCCTGAAGATACAGCTTCCAGTCACAAGAGGGACATAGAGGAGCCAAATGCTTCCAGTTCCCCATGTCCCCAGGGCTCTGAATACCTATCACTGATCAACTATTGATCAACGGAAAATCCTGAGTAACAACTAATTTGGTGGTAAGTAGTCCTCCGAAGTCACAGCTTCTGATCACTGGGGATGCTGGATGTCGGCCGTCCTTATGATGGCAGGAGGCAGGCAGAATTTTATCACTTCCCTCTATGTCTGCACAGAAGAGTTGGAAAAATACTATTATAAAGATTTAGTAAGAAAAGCATAAGCAACGTCTTCTACAAATGTCAGGGTGGTGAAAGGTGGAAATTTACTAATCAAACTTCCAACCAAACAAAAGAATTCCAAGAAAAAGAAAACATATTTTATAGTCCTTGGAGTAGATTCAAATTCTTACTCATTTTCAACGCTTTTGTTAAGATATAATTTGTAGACGGCGTATGACCTTGGAGCATGCAAGGTCACCGGTTTAACGAGCATGACCGAGCGTAGCTTGACTTCTATAACCTCCTGTTGATGCCACCAAGCCTCCGGAGCACCAACAGACACGAGAGGACATGGCAGCTTGGCCTGAACTTGGTTTTGCAAATTTTTCCTTCAAAATCTGCCCCCCCCCCCATTGTGTGGCGGTGGCCTCTCACATATATAATTACATGTGTGGTAACGGTCTTTATTTCCCGTCTCCCTGATTTGATGATGATCCCTTGTCCTCAATACTTTTGGAAGCCCTGTCATGTCACAATTGAATTTAGTACAGATGATTACCCTGAGAATTTGGTGACCCCCTCGGCTCACGCTGAGTGTCTTTCTTCAAGATGGTGCTAGAAGCTGATCTGGAGGCTTGGGTATTACACAATGCTAATGAGGCAGTGCCGGATTGTGGACTATAACCGCCTGCTGCAGTATGCAAATATCCATGTCTGCGGGACTAATGACCTACGCTGGAGATGGGACAGGAAGGAAGCGCTGAATGGGCTGCTCTGCTTTGTGTTTCCAGCTCTTGATTTACATCTGGGATTTTCAGAGCATATATCAATTAAAAAAAAATTGGAACTGTCAGATATTTTAACAATATGTGTCCCAGATTCCCTTTCCATAATTATTTTAGTATTCTCAACTTATTACACTACAGGTATAGAGAAGAAAGTCTACAAGGTTCTAAAGTTGTCAGAAGGAAACCGAAAAATTAGCCTGACATTTAGATTTAATATTTCACCACAGTGCCCCCAGTGGAGAAATGAAGCATTACACACTCCGGGTCCTCCACTTTGCTCTCTGTCCTTTAATACAGTTTATATAAAACTAAGTTTCCAAAACCAACATCCCATTTTCCTGTTTTCAAGAAATGAGAAGTTTTATATACAGTGGGTAAGGAAAGTATTCAGACCCCTTTAAATTTTTCACTCTTCGGTTCATTGCAGCCAATTGGTAAGATCAAAAAAGTTCTTCTATTTGCTCTAATGTACACTTCGCCCCCCCCATTTCGACTGAAAGAACTAGAAATGTAGATTTGTTTTTGCAGATTTATTAAACAAGAAAAACGGAATAATTGCATGGTCATAAGTATTCAGACCCTTTGCTGTGACACTCATATTAACTTACTTGCTGTCCATTTTCTTCTGATCCTCCTAGAGATGGTTCTATTCCTTCATCCAGCTGTGTTTAATTAAACTGATTGGACAGGATTGATTAGGAGAGGCACACACCTGTCTACATAAGACCTCATAGCTCACAGTGCATGTCAGAACACATGCGAATCATGAGGTCTAAGGAACTGCCCATAGAACCAGAGACAGAATTGTGGCACAGCACAGATTTGCCCAAGGTTACAAAAGAATTTCTGCAGCACTCAAGGTTCTAAAGAGCACAGTGGCCTCCATGATCCCTAAAGGGGTTTTCCCATGAAAGAAAATTCTCAAATTGCAATCCCCCAGTAATAATAAAGATTATTTTGAACCCTTTACTTCACTATTTACTATATTGCAGTTTTAGCACTCAGTGATGGTTAGTGTAAGATTGCAGAGTGTGGGCGGGGACTCTCTAATTGATCCATCTAGTTCTGTGATAATATGATCCATCTAGTTCAATATTTACAAATGGTAAAAATTTGGATACATATAAGAAATACAGTCTAAATACTGACCAATGTAAAGTCACTACCCAGGAGTTCTGCAGGGGTCTAGAATCAGAAGTTTTGACATCCCATATGCTTATTTACCTATCTACTGTCAAGTGGGCAGTGACAGTTTGTCTTCTCCAGCTCCACCCACCTGACATCAGAGAATCTAATTAGTATATGGGCGTGCCAAAACAATGACAAGAGACAGACTGCAGCTACATAGATGTCCAGGGAGATAAGAGGAGTGATCATGAGCTGGGAAATAGAGGATGGTCTAGTAAGGGCAGAGACTGCTGGAGCTAAGGAGAAGGTTGTTATTGCACCCCAAATGCTTTATTCACAACAGTACAGCAACACATCACATTAGTATGGAGCAGATTCTGTGTACATTCTCTATGTGCAGTGTATGGGAGACATCATAGCAGTTAGTCTCTATACACCAGTTCTGAGGCAACCGAAATGTGAAGATGGAGACTGCAGAGGGAAAAACCTCAATGGGGCAGATTTATCAAGTGTCTGAAAGTCAAAATATTTCCAGTTGCCCATGGCAACCAATCACAGCTCAGCTTTCACTTTACCAGTGCTCATGAATATTTTAAAGGGGAACTGTGATTGGTTGCCATGGGCAACTGGAAATATTCTGACTTTCAGACAGCTTGATAAATCTGCCCCAATATGTTCACCATAAGTATCACAGTGCTATTATTCTTCATGTACAATGCTGGGATCTTGGATCTCTGTATCAGTAAATAAATCAAAGATAATAAAAATAAATCAGTACACAATATTGGACCTTAACCCCTTAACGATGTGTGACGTATGAGTACGCCATACGCCGGCTGCCGCTGTTTGGAGAGGACTCTCATATTGCAGCAAACGCCCACTGGTACCACCCCCAGGTGATAACCACTTTGGCGCGTGGGCTCCGCCATATTGGCTTAGATTGTTGCTCCCTGTGACATCATCGGGAAGTGGGGATCTGTTAATACGATGGCCTCGGGTCATACAAAGGCCTGAGGCTGTCTTGTTTTAACCCATTTATTACATTGTAATAGATGATGTGAATAATCCCCATATACTGCTATACAGTAATATATATGTTAGTATATGGTAGGATCAATTAGACAACCCAGGGTCAAAGTAGCCCAGGGGGACTGAAAACAAAAAAAAAAATAATAAATTAAAAAAAAAAAAAAAAATTCAAATCACCCCCCCCCTTTGATATAAATATAAATAAAGAGTAAAAATCATAGAAATATAGATATTGCCACTTTGATCTATCAAAATATTATAACGGTTATTCCGGCGTTTAACCCCATAATGGTAAATAGTGCCCAAAGTCTTTTTAACCATTTTGCAAAATATAAAAAAAAAATGTATAAAAAGTGATCAATAGGCCATTCACTCCTCCAAATGCTAGCATTGAAAATGTCATCTCATCTCGCAAAAAATGACACAAAAAAAATGACACTGCAGTATGAAAAAGTTATTAGCGCCGAAAGATGGCAAAATGAAGAATTTTATTTAAGTACAAGTGTTTTTAATTTTTGCAAATGTATGAAAACATAAAACCTATATACATTTTGTATCCCCGTGTTTGTACCCACCCATAGAATAAAGTAGACATGTCATTTGGGGTGCACAGTAAAAGCAGTAAAATCTAAACCCACAACAAAATGGCGCAAATACCTTTTTTCACCAATTTCACAGCATTCGATATTTTTTTCCCGCTTCCCAGTACACGGCATGCAATATTAAATACCATCACTATAAAGTGCAATAAGTTACACAGAAAACAAGCCCTCATACGGCTCTGCACATGGAAAAATAAAAAAAGTTAGACATTTTTCAAGTTGGGGAGTAAAAAATAAAAACGCAAAACACGGAAAAAGGGCCTGGTCGTTAAAGGGTTAAAATAGGATAACAGGTGGAGAGTCACTTTAAATAAGAAGACCTACCCTTTAGTAATATATATATATATGACATGGGGTCAGTCCTCCTGCTATGTGTGTCATACCCACCAGACTTGTCTGTATTGTCTCTGTGCCCCATTGTACTCCAGTATTGTGTATGACCTGTGTAAGACAAAACAGTAGAGTCTTGAAGGCCGCTAAGGAGATATTGAGCGGGTGTAATCTAGACTGCTGAGAAACATCGTATTGTCATACTTTCTATTCACATTGAACCCAGGGGTGTGGGAGAGGAGCTTCATTAGGATATAATTGGTTATATACAGTACATGCCAAGCTGAGGCATCTCCATCTCCAGTGCTGGGGTCTTCGTTGTCATCTGTAGACGTGGCCTACATCCGTTATGAGAGGACAATGAGGCATTGTTATTATAATGAACTATCCCAGTCCATAACTACATTACATACATAGCACAGGTCGAGGATATCAGAATGGAAGAGCATCTCTCCATGGTCGGCTTCATTCGTTATTGTCTACGGCCCATAGAGCGGAGACAGAAGATTGGGTTCTTCTTGCTGCTGGTATCGGTTCCTCCACTGATTCTGACACAGTCTGATTTTTTTCTCTAGTCGTCAATATTGCCGACCAATCGTTACCATACATTTTGGCACCCGCTATACTAATCGGCTGTCTACAGTCAGGTGGGTGGTCCACAGCTGGAGAAGACAACATGACACCACCCACCAGACAGTAGACGGTCTATTTAGCATACCGGGTGGCAAAACTAATTGCACCGATTGCTGGGAAATGGATAGACACTTGAGAAAAAGCTTAGATCGTAGTAAAATCAGAGTACACACCTCATCAAGACCGGAAAATTTTAGACCAGGTTTTTTTTTATTGTTTTATTGAGTTTTTTTGCAGGAGAGACAGCAAAGGAATGGTTCCCCACCAAGTATAGATAAAAAGTCATTCTAAACTTTATTCCAAAACATTCCATAAAATTTCATCATGAACATGCAGACCATATTTGGTTGACGATTGGCCGACACGTCTCAGGCGTGTCCGACACCCTTAATCATGTGTTTTACTGCAGGACCTGGCATGTCCCAGTAAGCTTTTAGTCATTGCAGTCCTGGGGACCTTTGTCAGGCCAACATCAGCACACATCACAGTATGAGGGTGCTTATGTTATAGGAGGAACCATCTCCTTTAGACTTGTCTTGTCCTCTAGTCTTCTCCTTTTGACTATTTAGATTCATCTTCAGCATTGTCATCCAAATGATAAACCATCCACAATGGGGCTCATTTACTAAGGGCTCCCCGAATTTTTTCCATTTTGCGCCGAATTCCGTCGGGATTTTGGCAAACACGATCGGATTTTGGTGCAATCGCGCTGCCTTTAACGCGACAGAAATCGGGGTCGTGGCTTTTGGACAACCCGATGGATTCAGAAAAACCGTGGAATTTAAAAAACGAAATGTGTCGCAAGATCAAGCACTTACATGCACCGAGAAGAAGCAGGTGAACTCCAGCAGGTCTCGGTACAGCAGCGACAACTACGGGATATCGGGCGCACGACCTTAGTGAATCACGGCAGACCCGAATCAGTTTTGGACAACGCGCCACGGGATCGCGACAGGACCGGGTAAGTAAATGTGCCCCAATGTGTTCACGTTGGCTTTATCTGTTAGAGTAGGAGCCGGTAGTTTATCAGTGCCGCTGGCCTTTGGTGTGATCCAACCTGGCCAGCATAATCACCTGGACCTACCTTTACATCTAAATGTAGCAACTACCTAAAGATTTGGACCTACAGATACATCTATATAAACGAAGAGGTTAGAGGATGGAAAACGTTGAGGACATTCCTGACTATAAAATGGCCGCAGGTGAAGGGTCATGTGATCTCTATCCGTCCATGAAGAATCGACCTGCCAGGACCTCCGTCTTATATTCCTGAATGGTATTATAAGGTCCTGGCAGGGTGATCATGGACAGGTAGAGATCACATGACTCTCCATCTGCAGCCATATTATGGTCAGGAATGTCCGGCTGATGAGGTAAAATACAGGAGGCCTCACTTTACATATCAAGAAATCATGAGGTAAAAGTCTTCACTTTACACATCAGGAAATCATGAGGTAAAAGTTGTCATTTTCATAGTATCATAGTATCATAGTATATAAGGCTGGAAGGAGACGCAAGTCCATCAAGTCCAACCTTTAAGAATTAAATAAATGTTTTATCCCCATAACCCGTGATATTTTCTCTCTCCAGAAAGTCATCCAGGCCTCTCCTGAACATGTACATAGAGTCCGCCATAACAACCTCCTGCGGCAGAGAGTTCCATAGTCTCACTGCTCGTACAGTAAAGAACCTTTGTCTATGGTGATGGTAAAATCGCCTCTCCTCCAGGCGTAGAGAATGCCCCCTGTCTATGGTGATGATAGAACCTCCTCTAGGCGTAGAGGATGCCCCCTGTCTATGGTGATGGTAGAATCGCCTCTCCTCTAGGCGTAGAGGATGCCCCCTGTCTATGGTGATGGTAGAATCGCCTCTCCTCTAGGAGTAGAGGATGTCACCTTGTCCTGGTCACAGGCCTAGGTATAAAAAGATCTTTGGTGAGATCCTTTTACTGTCCGTTCAGGTATTTGTACATTGTAATGAGGTCTCCCCTCAGTCGTCTTTTTTCTAAACTGAATAATTCCAAATTTTGTAATCTGTCAGTGTATTCTAGTTCCCCCATTCCCCTAATAATCCTGGTTGCTCTCCTCTGCACCCGTTCCAGCTCTACTATATCCATTTTATACGCTGGTGCCCAAAACTGTACACAATATTCCATGTGTGGTCTGACCAGGGATTTGTATAAGGGCAAAACTATGTCTTTATCATGAGAATCTATTCCTCTCTTGATACATCCCATTATTTTATTTGCTTTAGCAGCAGCCGCCTGGCTCTGGTCACTAAAATTAAGTTTACCATCCACCAATACCCCCAAGTCCTTTCCAGCTTCAGTTTTACTAAGTAATTGACTGTTTAGAACATAATTATACTTTTTGTTTTCATGGCCCAAGTGCATAACTTTACAGTTATCTACATTAAACCTCATCAACCATTTCTCTGCCCATCCCTCAAGCTTCCACAAATCCCTCTGTAATGCTAAACTATCGACCTCAGTATTTATTACTTTACACAGCTTAGTATCATCTGCAAATATTGAAACTTGACTGTGTAAACCCACTACAAGGTCATTAATAAAAATATTAAAAAGAAGTGGCCCCAATACTGACCCCTGTGGCACTCCACTGGTAACATCAACCCAATCTGAGAATGTGCCATTAATGACCACCCTCTGTTTTCTATCACTAAGCCAATTACTTACCCAGATACACAGATTTTCTCCTATTCCCAGCAGTCTCATTTTATATACCAACCTTTTATGTGGCACGGTGTCAAATGCCTTTGAAAAGTCCAGATATACAACATCCACAGCGTCCCCCAGATCCAGTCTTGAACTTACCTCCTCGTAGAAACCAATCAGATTAGTCTGACAGGACCGATCTCTCATAAACCCATGCTGACGCTGGGTTATAAGGTTGTGCACAGTGAGATACTCCAGGATAGCATCTCTAACAAACCCCTCAAATATTTTCCCCACCACAGCAGTTAGACTCACGGGTCACTAGTTTCCAGGATTGCTATTTGATACTTTTTTGTATATTGGTACCACATTTGCTATGCGCCATTCCTGTGGAACATAACCAGTCCTAAGTGAATCTTCAAATATTAAAAATAACGGTTTGTCTATCACCGTACATAATTCATGCAGAACCCGGGGGTGTATGCCATCTGGCCCCGGTGATTTATCTATCTTAGTGGTTGCGAGGCGGCGCCGTACCTCTGCCTGGGTTTTACACATCAGGAAAGCGGAGCAGAACTAGTAATAGATATTGGTAAATTACCTCAGATCCTGCCCTCACACATTACAAAATACATGTGGTAACGTGAACAACCCCATCTGTGCCTTATTGCGGAGCTCCTAAACCTGTGGTTGGTGGCTCCGGGTAAATTGTGCTGATAGACAGATTAAGTGGCAGGTTCATTTAGGTCCAAGGAAGTTCCCTAGCATGAATATCCTGGGGTGAAATAAATAGTTTCCTACTATTAGATTAGGTTAATCTTTAGTGCTTATTTATTATGTGTATTATATGTTTTGAATGAAATGGCTACTGAGTTAAATAAGTTTCTACCTCTGAGTCTTTTTGCATTGGGAGGGGGTCGGCCGTTATTACGGTAAGGTGGGTAATGCACGTGGGAGGAAAGTGGCCGTGGACCTGACTCTACAGCGCTAGCAAATTCTTTGAATGTTTTTTTTAGTGCTTTTTTTTCGGAGGACATTTAGAGTCCTAAGAATTTATCAAGCAGCTGCCATGACTTGGTGTGAAATTTTATCTGAAATAAGTAAAAAAAAATAAATGTCACCATTGAGTGAATATGATGAATGGTGCGGTGAAGGAGCTTGTATTCCCTCTAAAGATTGCAATTACCTTATTAGCGAGGAGTTTGCTCTTCATGCCAATAGGGGTCCGGCTACCTCAATACATGTTTGCATGAAAGCTCCCATTTAACCAGCTAGTCACCCATAACTATGCTCGTCTGGCTGCTTTGCATAATAAGGAGTAGATTTTTACTACTTATTTGCACACGAGATTGATCAATTAAATTATAATGGAAAGTATTGACGGGATATTCAGGATTTTATTTGAATAAATTACTTCTCTCCTTGACCTTTGTGCGCAGGTTTGGTGCGGATACCCTTAAATTTCTACAAATTGATATCCAACATAGGAATTGTTGCACCTTGTTCAGGCAGTCCCCAGGTTACGTACAACATAGGTTCTGTAGGTTTGTTCTTAGGTTGAATTTGTATGTAAGTCGGAACTGTATATTTTACAACTGTAGCCCCTGCCAAATTTTTTTTGGTCTCTGTGACAATGTGATTACAGACACCTGTGATAACTGTTATAGCTGTTGTATTGTAACCCTAAAGTACAGTAAATGACCAATATCCAGAGGTCCGTTTGTAACTAGGGGTCGTCTGTAAGTCAGGTGTTCTGCCTTGTATAGTTTATCCAATTTATGGAACTGTGTTTTTCTGCCCAGAAAATTGTTGAAAACCTTACAAACTAATGTTGGGCTTCCTCTACCTATATATACTATACAGGCATGATCCTCTTCTATGGTGCTGTGGATATGACTTGGGCTTTATCAATGATTAATAATCTTATGGATTTTTAGATTTGATATTCCAGTATGATGGTCAATGGGGGCACAATTACTAAGGGCCCGCGGACCGCATTTTCGTTGGGTTTCCCAACTTGTTCCATTTTGCGCGGCATCTAACTGGGGTTTTTGGCGCACGCAATCGGCACCGACTTTCATGCGACACAAATCGGGGGCGTGGCCGTCAGACAACCCGACTGAATTGGACTGAGCGCGGGATTTAACATTCAATATTGTGTTGCAAGCCAAGCACTTACATGCACCGGCAAGAAGAAAGTGAACTCCGGTGGACCTGAGCGGGGAAGCGACACATGCAGGAAATTGGACACACGATCTTAGTGAACCGCGGTAGCTCCGAATACTCGTCGGACAACTCACCTCGGGGATTGCGACGGCCATGCTCTTCAAGATAAAAATGCATTGGTGTCAAAGGGAAAGTATGATTCAGATAGTTGCCAATTCAATGGGGATTTGGGGGAGATTTATTATACGTTTCTGAGGTAAAACTGTTCCAGTTACCCATGGAAACCAAACAGAATTTGCCTTTTAATTTATAAACAGCTGCGTGAAAATGAAAGCTGAGCTCTGATTGGTTGCCATGGACAACTAGAGCAGTTCTGCTCTAAGAGACAAGAAAAATCTCCCCCAACTTGACTTTGCAGAATAAAGTTTGTACTAGATCCATGTTACAAGCTTTTAGGCCTCCAATTCTATCATTTTTATACTGCTTGGAGTATTTTCCGCTATGGAGTTCATGGATCTCTGGAGGTTGTATGGGGCTATTGATACTCAAACTTAGTCTTCATCGTAATATTGGGGTCAATGGAAATAAAAATTAAGGTTTCTTGGCAGTACGATGGGAATGTGACTTCCAGCTTGAAGTGGGAGGGGCTTAGTGGAACGGGGGGTTAGGCCGATTAAATATGCGGAGTAAAATTTGGACTAGGTATATGTTATTAGCTACTAGGCCCCATAGAAGCCTGCAGACCTGTCTATAGTCTCTTGTATTATAGTGCAGATAGCTATTACCAAGAATAATCACATTTTTGGCCTGCATATTGATCAATAACTAAGTGCTATTCATTTGGCAGCCGCTGGGTATTAAATTCTACATTACATAAGCAAAGAGCCGGTGTTAAAATGTTAATGATTCACCTGAAAGTAATGATTTCTTTTTGCAGGAGATTGTCTTGACCATGTCTACATGCCTAAATGCACTGAGTTGCCGCCATGTGATTGGCCGATTAGAAATTAAGTGTTAACGAGCAGTTGGACAGGTGTACCTAATAAAGTGGCCGGTGAGTGTAGATGTCCAAGGAGATAAGAGGAGTGATCATGAGCTGGGAAATAGAGGATGGTCTAGTAAGGGCAGAGACTGCTGGAGCTAAGGAGAAAGTTGTTATCACACCCCAAATGATTTATTCACAACAGTACACATCACATTAGTATGGAGCAGATTCTCCTTACATTCTCTATGTGCAGTGTATGGGAGACATCATAGCAGTTAGTCTCCGTACACCAGCTCTGAGACACCTGAAATGTGAAGATGGAGACTGCAGAGGGGAAAACCTCAATATGTTCACCATAAGTATCACAGTGCTATTATTCTTCATGTACAATGCTGGGATCTTGGATCTCTGTATCAATAATTAAATCAAAGATAATAAAAATAAATCAGAACACAATATTGGACCTTAACGACTTGTGACGTATGAGTACGTCACACGCCGGCTGCCGCTGTTTGGAGAGGACTCGCATATTGCAGCAAACGCCCACTGGAACCACCCCCAGGTGATAACCGCTTGGCGCGTGGGCTCCGCCATATTGGCTCAGATTGTTGCTCCCTGTGACATTATCGGAAAGTGGGGATCTGTTAATATGATGGCCTCGGGTCATAAAAAGGCCTGAGGCTGTCTTGTTTTAACCCATTTATTACATTGTAATAGATGATGTGGATAATCCCCATATACTGCCATACGGTAGTAGTACAGTATTATGCCAGTATATGTTTGTATATGGTAGGATCAATCAGACAACCCAGGGTCAAAGTACCCCAGGGGGACTGAAAATAGAAAAAGATAAATACATTTAAAAAACCCTAAAAATTCAAATCACCCCTCCTCTTTGATATAAATATAAATAAACTGTAAAAATCATAGATATGTTAGATATTGCCACTTCGATCTATGAAAATATAATAAACGGTTTTAACCATTTTGCTAAATATTAAAAAAAAATTATAAAAAGTGATCAATAGGCCATTCACTCCTCCAAATGCAAGCATTGAAAACGTCATCTCATCTCGCAAAAAAAATGACACCACCCACAGCAGCATACACTGCAGTATGAAAAAGTTATTATCGCCAAAAGAGGGCAAAATGAAGAATTTTATTTAAGTACAAGTGTTTTTAATTTTTGCAAATGTATGAAAACATTATAAAACCTATATACATTTTGTATCCCCGTGTTTGTACCCACCCATAGAATAAAGTAGACCTGTCATTTGGGGAGCACAGTAAAAGCCGTAAAATCGAAACCCACAAGAAAACGGCGCAAATGCCTTTTTTTTACCAATTTCACTGCATTTGGAATTTTTTTCCTGCTTCCCAGTACACGGCATGGAATATTAAATACCATCACTATAAAGTGTAATATGTTACACAGAAAACAAGCCCTCACAGAGCTCTGCACATGGAAAAATAAAAAAAGTTAGACATCTTTCAAGTTGGGGAGTAAAAAATAGAGACGCAAAAACGGAAAAAGGGCCTGGTCGTTAAAGGGTTAAAATAGGATAACAGGTGGAGAGTCACTTTAAATAAGAAGACCTACCCTTTAGTAATATATATATATATATATGACATGGGGTCAGTACTCCTGCTATGTGTGTCATATCCACCAGACTTGTCTGTATTGTCTCTGCGCCCCATTGTACTCCAGTATTGTGTATGACCTGTGTAAGACAAAACAGTAGAGTCTTGAAGACCGCTAAGGAGATATTGAGCGGGTGTAATCTAGACTGCTGAGAAACATCTTATTGTCATACTTTCTATTCACATTGAACCCAGGGGTGTGGGAGAGGAGCTTCATTAGGATATAATTGGATATATACAGTATATGCCAAGCTGAGGCATCTCCATCTCCAGTGCTGGGGTCTTCGTTGTCATCTGTAGACGTGGCCTACATCCGTCATGACAGGACAATGAGGCATTGTTATTATTATAATGTACTGTTCTAGTCCATAACTACATTACATACATAGCACAGGTCGAGGATATCAGAAGGGAAGAGCATCTCTCCATGGTCGGCTTCATTCATTATTGTCTAAGGCCCATAGAGCGGAGACAGAAGATTGGGTTCTTCTTGCTGCTGGTATCGGTTCATCGTATAGACCTCCACCATCTCCATAGTCTTTGAATAGTAGTCCCTCTGCTGATTCTGACACAGTTGGATTTTTTTCTCTAGTCGTCAATATTACCGACCAATCGTTACCATACATTTTGGCACCCGCTATACTAATCGGCTGTCTACAGTGAGGTGGGTGGTCCACAACTGGAGAAGACAACATGACACCACCCACCAGACAGTAGACGGCCTATTTAGCCTACTGGGTGGCAAAACTAATTGCACTGATTGCTGGGAAATGGTTAGGCACTTGAGAAAAAGCTTAGATCGTAGTAAAATCAGTAGAGAACAAGGTATAAGCCTCATCAAGAGCGGCCAATTTTAGACCAGGTTTTTTTTTTTCATTGTTATAGGGGTTTTTTTTGCAGGAGAGACAGCAAAGGAATGGTTCCCCACCAAGTATAGATAAAAAGTCATTCTAAACTTTATTCCAAAACCTTCAACATTCCATAAAATTTCATCGTGAACATGCAGACCATATTTGGTTGATGATTGGCCGACACGTCTCAGGCATGTCCGACACCTTTAATCATGTGTTTTATTGCAGGACCTGGCATGTCCCAGTAAGCTTTTAGTCATTGCAGTCCTGGGGACCCTTGCCAGGCCAACATCAGCACACATCACAGTATGAGGGTGCTTATGTTATAGGAGGAACCATCTCCTTTAGACTTGTCTTGTCCTCTAGTCTTCTCCTTTTGACTATTTAGATTCATCTTCAGCATTGTCATCCAAATGATAAACCATCCACAATGGGGCTCATTTACTAAGGGCTCCCCGAATTTTTTCCATTTTGCGCCGAATTCCGTCGGGATTTTGGCAAACACGATCGGATTTTGGTGCAATCGCGCTGCCTTTAACGCGACAGAAATCGGGGTCGTGGCTTTTGGACAACCCGATGGATTCAGAAAAACCGTGGAATTTAAAAAACGAAATGTGTCGCAAGATCAAGCACTTACATGCACCGAGAAGAAGCAGGTGAACTCCAGCAGGTCTCGGTACAGCAGCGACAACTACGGGATATCGGGCGCACGACCTTAGTGAATCACGGCAGACCCGAATCAGTTTTGGACAACGCGCCACGGGATCGCGACAGGACCGGGTAAGTAAATGTGCCCCAATGTGTTCACGTTGGCTTTATCTGTTAGAGTAGGAGCCGGTAGTTTATCAGTGCCGCTGGCCTTTGGTGTGATCCAACCTGGCCAGCATAATCACCTGGACCTACCTTTACATCTAAATGTAGCAACTACCTAAAGATTTGGACCTACAGATACATCTATATAAACGAAGAGGTTAGAGGATGGAAAACGTTGAGGACATTCCTGACTATAAAATGGCCGCAGGTGAAGGGTCATGTGATCTCTATCCGTCCATGAAGAATCGACCTGCCAGGACCTCCGTCTTATATTCCTGAATGGTATTATAAGGTCCTGGCAGGGTGATCATGGACAGGTAGAGATCACATGACTCTCCATCTGCAGCCATATTATGGTCAGGAATGTCCGGCTGATGAGGTAAAATACAGGAGGCCTCACTTTACATATCAAGAAATCATGAGGTAAAAGTCGTCACTTTACACATCAGGAAAGCGGAGCAGAACTAGTAATAGATGTATATTGGTAAATTACCTCAGATCCTGCCCTTATACACTTACACACATTACAAAAACATGAGGTAAAGTGGCCGACCCCTTGGTACAGGACCATGTCCGAATCATCAGCAGAACCTTCCACTTTGACTATCAGAAAAATCTGGAGAGTAAAATTGAGAAGTCCACGGTATTCCATTGAATAAAACACTTGTCCACCTCAAAAAAATCCCCCCATAAAGGGTCATGTCAACTTTTTGCTTCCAACCGCAACGGAATAACTGAGGTTGAAAGATTTCATTCTGAAAGCCCTTTCGGAATGTGAGATGTGATTTCCAGCTCCCCACGGTGATATAATAATTAAAACCAAGCCTTTAATTATTCACCCGACGTATCTCCGAAAAACAGATGTTAGGATCTCTCCCCTGCGCACAATAGAAGGACAGTGGAAGATTCCTCCTATTCTACTGCCCCGGCACAAAGTCCCATCAACCAGAAGGAAAATCTTCCCAGCTCAAGGCGGTCACGCCAGATTATGTCACTGCGGCTTAAAAATATGGCTGGAGAACAATGGATCGCGCCTATTGTCAGCCTGTCCTGACTGACAACTTGTTGCCATGAGATGTAAAGGAATTAACGCAAGTGGAAAAAAATAGAAAAGCTCGGTTTTCTCTTTTCCACAAAAAATTCAGAATTTTTTCATAATTGAGGCCACATGGAGAACTATGTATTTATTTATACTCAGTATATAGAGATATATCCGGAACATTAGTGTGTTTACTGCTCAATATGGTTTGATGTTATTATATGCAGAACCTCCTGGGTCCATATGTTCTTGATTTATTCCCCTTCCTGAACACCAATCCTAATGGCGATCGTGTCTAAGTATACCTAAGGGCATCCGAGGGGTCAGACCGCAGAAAGCAAACTGCAAATACTTTCCAGCTCATACTACGAAGCAAATGTGTCTATAGGAGCACAACCCCCATCCTCCATCATATATAAATAGCACCTAAATAATATGCCCATAGCCCATACAGTACAACAAATTATATACAGCAAAACAGCCGTATACAAGTCACATATTACCACCATATGGTTCCTCAATCATTCCATATGATACTATCCCTATAACTCCGACATATGTTCCAACATAGGAGGTTCTCCACAGGATGGGAAAGGTGATTGGTACACTCACCAATCACTAAAATGGGAATCCCCAACAATCTGGAGGATCTTATTAATAGGTGGACTCAATTAAATACTACAGGAGCGTCAGAAATTGTGACTTGGCTGTCTCCAGCACCAGCATTAAAAGTGAATTGGAGTGCTAGAGATATTGGAGCGCTGTGCTCAGCAACCTCTGACTGCGCTCATAGAATTCACTGATCATTCTGTAGCTCCAGCCATTAGTGAGAACAGGACTCCCATTCTCTAGACCACTAGTGTTCCCCATTCACCTGGATTCGGGCCCTCACTGATCAACTTATTATAAAGTTGATACAATCCTTTAAGGGGTTCTTTAAGACTTTGGGGGGCATTTGTCATATGACAGTGCTCGTTCTGCCTGGTGTAGAATTGTACTGCAGCCTGAAAAATTTCACTCAAGAACATTCGCAGGGCGTAACATGTGCACAGGCGTGGAGAAGGAACGACGCTCTGTCGCCATCTTCACATTACTCCGTTCCCCCTTGGTGTGGAAGCGGCATAAAAGGGAGAATAAGGACAATGGGGCAGATTTATCAAGCTGTCTGAAAGTCAGAATATTTCTAGTTGCCCATGGCAACCAATCACAGCTCAGCTTTCATTTTACCAGTGCTCATGATATTTTAAAGGGGAGCTGTGATTGGTTGCCATGGGCAACTAGAAATATTCTGACTTTCAGACAGCTTGATAAATCTGCCCCAATGTCTGTTGGTTCATCATAAAAGTAACGCACAAGCCCTAATAAATTTCCAATTTTGTGTATGATTTCCCTACCATATACATATATCCGCTATTCATACAGGGCAGCATGGTGGCTCAGTGGTTAGCATTACAGCCTTGCAGCACTGGGGACCTGGGTTCAAGTCCCAGGGTCAACATCTGCAAAGAGTTTGTTTCCTCCCACACTCCAAAACATACTGGTAGGTTGATTAGATTGTGAGCCCCATTGGGGACAAGGACCGATTTGGCAAGATCTGCGTAATCTGCTGGGGGCCCAAAATACTTCTGGGCACATGAGAATGTGATCCTGCAGTGCCCCATATTAATGACGTGTATGATGTACTAGTCTCACTTCACTTCTACAGGACTATGAGAGAAGTCCCAAAGAG
The DNA here is from genome assembly GCA_019512145.1 of Engystomops pustulosus. NCBI lineage: Eukaryota > Metazoa > Chordata > Amphibia > Anura > Leptodactylidae > Engystomops > Engystomops pustulosus. The sequence continues at coordinate 16,095,833 of CM033641.1, forward strand.
GTCAATGAACTATTGTTCCCGCATGTGCATTGGTTCAGCATTCAGATGTAGCACTTAGGAGCTCCCAATTTCATGACCACTGGTGCTCCCAGCGGCCGGACCCCTATTAATCAGACACTCCCCCACTATTCTATTGATTAAAAGGTTTTAAAAAATAACAAAATTGTACTATCAGACTACACAAGGATTCATTGTAGTCTGTTACCACGGAGACACATAGCTCAGCAAAAAAGTTGGGTACACATAGGGGGCGGATTAAGACTGTTATTGAATATTATTGCCCCTACAAGTCCGGAGACACTCCCTACATATGGTACATAAGCAGCTTCTTGGAGATGTGTCCCTTCTGCCTGCTTTCACTCTGGGGTTTCAGGACCTTTGAAGGACCTTCAAAGGTCCTGAAATGGCTCTTGTTTATATGTGTATTGAAAGCAGGACCAGATATGTGAGGATTTCTCTGTACAAAATTTGGTAGGTGGTTCATGGCCCTCTAGAAGGCTTGGGCCCCGAGCTACTGCCCAAACCACCCATATTATAATAGAGGTACTTTTATTTCCAAGATCCAGTGATATTTTGGGTTACTTTTTTCCTCTCTTTTTTCCCTCAACTACTACATTCTCATGGAATTCGGGGAATGAATTTGTATGCAAGTAAATAACAGGTTCGCATCCTGTAAACATCCTCAGAATCTCTCTTGGTTGGAAATATTCCCATATGCTTATAGTCCTATTGTGCGGAGCGACGCTGCGCTGATGTATACTGAGTAGAGATGAGGGAAACGAACTTCAGTTTTGGGTTCGGACCCGTTCCTCGCAACCTGGACATATTGCTGGCATTAATTTAACAGAATGGTTTTGGGGAATGTGCCCAAAACCGAAATTAAAGTTAGTTCCTGCTCATCTCTTATAATAAGTGAACAGATTTGCACAGAATCGGTCTCGAGATGGCCACATTCAGAAAATCTGTGGGACCAGGACCTGTCATCAGAAATTGGCCTAATAAACCACTTCCAGTATGTTGTCAATCAGCGGAACACAATAGCAGATCCTCATATAGGCTATATAGGTGGACGCCCGGGCCTTGGTTTGTGAGGGGCCCATGCCGGCCAATACCTCTATACTCACCTTCCACCTTCTTCTCCCCAGCCCCACGGCTCCATCTTCTCCTTCCGGCCCGGGCACATCACTATGACGTGGCTGTGTCACGGCCACATGACATCATAATGTGTGCACGCGCCATGCAGGCATACAAAAGAAGAAGACAGAGCCGCAGGGTCTTGGGAGAAGAAGCTGAAGGTGAGTATAGAAGTTTTTTTCAAGAGTGCCCTGCTGTGGACTTTTCATTAATAGGGGACATTGCCGTGGACATTCTGTAAACAGATATTTCTTTAAAGGGGGCATCTGCTGTGGATATTTGATTAAACGGGGCTTCTCATGTGAAAAATTCTTTAAAGGAGGCATCTGCCGTGGACATTCTGTAAAGTAGACATTTCTTTAAAGGGGGCATCTGCTGTGGACATTTCATTAAAGGGGGCATCTGCTGTGGACATTTCATTAAAGGGGGCATCTGCTGTGGACATTTCATTAAAGGGGGCATCTGCTGTGGACATTTCTGTAAAAGGGGCGTCTGTTTTGGACATTTCTTTAAAGGGGGCTCTGCTGTAGGCATTACATTAAAGGGAGCCTCTGCTGTAGGCATTGCATTAATGAGGTGCGGCTGCTGCTGGACATTTTATTAGCTTAGCGGCTGCCTCCTAGGGCTTATACTCCACTCAATAACTTTTCCCAGTTTATTTTTTTGGGGTGATATTAGGAGCCTCGGCTTATATGTGAGTATTTCCAGTATGAGGGGGAGATCAGCTGCAGAGCACAGAGGACAGGGGCAGCAGCCACATCTCCTACACTGTCTGGGAGATCTGGTCTGGACGGTAGTCGGAGTGGAGGGTTTCATGCAGTTAGGGAATGTGATCGGCTTTCCTAGATAGATGGGATATAAGAGCAGGTTCATTATTAAATTACTTTTATGAACAGCACAAGATTAAGGATATAGAGGATACAGAGTAGAATTTAAGTTCTAACAACCGGGCACTGGCTGAACAGCTTCTAGATTATATATCTTTCATGACTCAGTGTGGTGGCATCAACCAGAAAGTCAACTTTTAAGTCATATGTAAATTGGTTGTTTAAAGTCAGAGAGGCGGGGCATTTAACACTAAAGTCAAGCTCTCCCTGCCTCTGAACACCTCCTCCCAGGCATCATGCGTCACACATCATCGAGGTCGCTGGATCCAGGACAATAATTACATTGATGTGGGTGTTTTAAGGAAGGGAAAGCTTGACTTCAGTGTTAAACTCTCCGCCTCCTTGACTTCATAATACAAATTTACATCTCACTTCAAAGTTGATTTTCTGGATGATATCAACATGCTAGGCCATGAAAGAAACATGATCTAGAAGCTGCTGAGCTACTCGACAACATACTGAGTGGTTTATTAAGCTAATTTCTGATGAAGGGTTCCCTTTAATACTAAGCTTCACTCTGAATGGCAGGACAAGAAGCCTTTGACTCTCTGCTCTGCCATTCCCAAAAATTGTATTAGCATTCTAAGGACGTCAGTGTGGCACCATGATCCTATGAGGCGCCATGCAACAGCTGTGTGGCTTTATTTGTACACCCCCCAACCATCTAATGTGTATGGGGGTGCTCTGACTGTCATAGTCATAGTTTATACGGTTGAAAAAAGACACTTGTTCATCAAGTTCTACCAAGGAAAGGAAGGGAAGGGATTGGAAGAGGAAGGGATTTATGGGAAACAATTCTATATAACATAACCATCAATGTTATTTAGGTGTAAAAAGGCATCCAGACCCTTCTTGAAGCTCTCTGCTGTCCCTGCTGTGACCAGCGCCTGAGCTCTCTGCTGTCCCTGCTGTGACCAGCGCCTGAGCTCTCTGCTGTCCCTGCTGTGATCAGCGCCTGAGCTCTCTGCTGTCCCTGCTGTGACCAGCGCCTGAGCTCTCTGCTGTCCCTGCTGTGACCAGCGGCTGAGCTCTCTGCGTGACAAGCGCCTGACGCTCTCGTGCTGTCCCGTGTAGACCAGCGGCTGAGCTCTTTGATGCTGTGACCAGCGGCTGAGCTCTCTGCTGTCCCTGCTGTGACCAGCACCTGAGCTCGGCTATTTCACAGAATGACAGTTCTCAAACTGTCATATGACAAAGACATGTGGATGTCCCCTCCCTCCAGACTGGACTGTCTGATTAAAAGAGAACAACATAATTCATTCACTAAATAAGTAACTGTAGATAAGATTCTATTTGCCATCCCTTTAAGATAAACGGATATGAATATTGAACTAATAAAAAGAAGACTAACTTATTTTCCACGTGGCTGAGCATTGTCTTAGTCGGTGAGTAGTGGAGCCTCCCGATAAGCCTGTGAGTAAGTGCCGGATCGGTATCTGGGCCTGACGAAAGATGTCCCATAATGAAGATATAGACATAATAGAGAAGCTCCGGGTCCACAAGGACTCTGGGTCCGCAGCAGGACGAGTTCTGGACTCAAATAACCTGGAGAAAAGTTGCATCATATGACTTGTATATACATTCTGTCACAATCCAAGATCTCTGCTTGCTGTCATTGAACAACCTTGAAGATGAAACTCAAAATTTCTACTAATCAAAGTTTATTACCATTATAAAAAGGTTGGAGATACAAAGTTCTAAATAAAACCTGTGCAAACAAAATGTAGATCTGATCTATAAGCTAAAGAAGCCCACATTCCTCTTCGGGGAGTTTTTGTAGAGGTCACATATAGCCAGGACCGGATTTGGCATTTAAGGGACCCCAAAAAAGCCATGACTTGGTGGGGGTCTTTAATGATCCCCCTAAATAAGGGATTGGAAGCTCCACGATGGTCTGGTGCTATTGATTGGTAACATTTTAACACACTGCAGAAATTAGTAGAATGAAATAACACAAGAATCCATGTAATTTATGAATTCAGAAGAAATTTTTCCTTCTCCACTTACTTTGGCTTTTATCATCCTCCCTTCTAATCTGCTTTTCACTCAGAATTTTGTGCTGAATTCCGTCTTTCTGGCAACGAGACAGAAACTGACTGAGGTGTCAGATTGCATAGTCTATGCAGAGGGGAGGGTGAGCAGTGAGTCAGAGCAGCTAGGTCATCACCCACCTGTAGAGAGAGGACTGCAAATTCACAGACAGAGACTGCAGAATGGGGGCGCTGTTGTATTCATGTCTAAAACAAACATTTGTCTCTTCTTCTGTTACAAAAACTGCAATGCGGGTGACTAGAAATAACTCTAAACTTTGATAAAAGTTACTCCAGAAGTTACTGCTAAAAGTTACTCCAGAAGTTACTGCTAAAAGTCACTCCAGGAGTTACAGATAAAAGTTACTCCAGAAGTTACAGATAAAAGTTACTCCAGAAGTTACAGATAAAAGTTACTCCAGGAGTTACAGATAAAAGTTACTCCAGGAGTTACTGATAAAAGTTACTCCAGAAGTTACTGATAAAAGCTACTCCAGAAGTTACTGATAAAAGCTACTCCAGAAGTTACCGATAAAAGCTACTCCAGAAGTTACCGATAAAAGTTACTCCAGAAGTTACCGATAAAAGTTACTCCAGAAGTTACCGATAAAAGTTACTCCAGAAGTTACCGATAAAAGTTACTCCAGAAGTTACCGGTAAAAGTTACTCCAGAAGTTACCAATAAAAGTTACTCCAGAAGTTACTAATAAAAGTTACTCCAGGAGTTGCTGATAAAAGTTACTCCCGGAGTTGTGGAGCCTTGGTGTTGAGCAGAGCAGCTTATATCATATTACATTATGCTGATGGTAATCCATCCTCATTAAGATTTCTTTGCCAGACTCCTTAAGAACAGGAACATTGTTGTGACCTAGAAAGAGGAAAAGGACAGAAGAGAGGAAATAATTATTCTTTTTCTGCCATCAGATTCTGTTTATAGAACGGGGGCTAGAACAATGCGGGCAGAACATGTACAGACCAGAGGGAGGCAGCTCCACGTTTCTGGGACTCTATAGTTTACGAAGGAATTGCAGGCTTTGAAATAAATGATCTGAGATATAAACTGAACCACATGTAGGACGCACACTGCCTCATGGCTAAGGCCCGAAATAGTAACCACTGAGACGTAGGGGGTGTACATCACCTGTCAGGACTTAAGGGGCCCCCAATGGCTCTTACAGTCTAGACAATGGGAACTCACAACCACCAATCCTTTATTAGGCGACCAAATGTATGATAATTCAGTAATACAGGATGCAATTACCTTCTATAGAAGGGACAATGTTACTGCAGGACTGTATTAACCATAGAGTAGAGTGCACTGGACCCTATAGCAGCGGGGCCCCCCTCATCACAACTTCAACAGAGAGAGAGATTAGTGCAGCAACAATAACAGTCTCTCTGTCTTCTACTATTCTACATATACAATATGGACACAGCACAGTACTACTACTCCTATCCTGTATATATGGGCACAGCACAGTACTACTACTCCTATCCTGTATATATGGACATAGCACAGTACTACTACTCCTATCCTGTATATATGGGCACAGCACAGTACTACTACTCCTATCCTGTATATATGGGCACAGCACAGTACTACTACTCCTATCCTGTATATATGGGCACTGCACAGTGCTACTACTCCTATCGTGTATATATGGGCACAGCACAGTACTACTACTCCTATCCGGTATATATTGGCACAGCACAGTACTACTACTCCTATCCTGTATATATGGGCACAGTACTACTACTCCTATCCTGTATATATGGGCACAGTACTATTACCCCTATCCTCTAAATATGGGCACAGCACAGTACCACTGCTCCTATCCTGTATATATGGGTAAAGCACAATACTACTACTCCTATCCTGCATATATGGGCACAGCACAGTACTATTACTCCTATCCTATATATATGGGAACAGCACAGTACTACTACACCTATCCCTATATATGGACACTACACTGTACTAGTACTAGTACATAGCCTGTACATATGGACACTGTACAGTACTACTACTCCTATCCTGTATATATGGCACTGTACAGTACAGGCGGTCCCCTACTTAAGAGCAGGGCCGGTGCTAGACAAAGTGGGGCCCTGGGCAAAATAAAACTATTTTATGACCAGTCACAGTCAGTAAGAGGCTCCTTTAATAAGGTAAAACAAACTGTAATATGGGAGAATTTTATAGGAGATAGATGATAGAGAGATTGATGGGCAGCATGGTGGCTCAGTGGTTAGCACTACAGCCTTGCAGCGCGGTGGCTCAGTGGTTAGCACTACAGCCTTGCAGTGCTGGTCAACATCTGCAAAGAGTTTGTATGTTCTCTCTGTGTTTGCGTGGGTTTCCTCTGGGTCCTCTGTTTTCCTCCCACACTCCAAAAAATTACTGGTAGGTAGAATAGATTGTGAGCATTATTAATTATAATTATTATGATAGAAGATAAATATGAAAGATGATAGAGATTTCTAGATGCAGAACTATAACATAGTTATAGTATATATACAGGAGGTGATATATACAGGAGATGGATGAGAGATAAATACAGTCGAAGAGAAATAGAAGATTGATTGAAAAATAGATCGAGAAAAAGCGAGATATATAAAATGGTCAGATTATAGGAGATAGATAACTAGACAGATAGATATATAGACAGGAGATAGATGAGAAGCATCTTCATCCGGGAATTCAACCAAGGGCTATTAACCCTTTCACCGCCCGGCATTTCTGGATATTTTGTCGCATTATCGAGCAGAGCAATTTTTGCAATTTTCACGTTTAAAAAATAAAATTTTGCCCCATTTTCAAAATTGCATTAAAGAGTTTATAGACAGAGGCGCCTTCATGCAAATTTGATTCAAACTGAAACATTTTATAAAAAATACTTAAAATGTGACTTTGATGGCAAAAAATGTGCTCCAAACAGAAAATATTTACCTTCACATCTCCTAAATGTAATAGATGTACATCTGTAGAGTTCACAAATGTCCCATATTGATACGTTCACATAAATAAATCATCATAATATCACTAACACTGTAATAACTAGATATCTGCTTTTCAGCTACAAATTTTAACGTAGCTGAAATGGTGGGAAATAATAACTTTATTCCATGTGTGTATTTTTGGTATTACATATAGCTTTATGGACATGTTCTGGGTCGCGGTGTGTGTATGTAGTCACATTAGGCGAAGAGGATCGAATGTTCATCGTATCAGTCAATTTTTGCAAAAAAACCGAAATAAAAGGCAATAAAAGAGAAAGTGTGTTCTTAGATAGTTCTGCATAGAGAAGGGTTAAAAACATAAACATTAGTTGATATTATCCCTTCTCAGAATGTAGTAACATATAAAGTGACTATTTCCATTATCTGTGAGGTGCAGCAGCTCCTGTGTGCAGCAAATTCTCCCTGCAGCCTGATGGCTAAGAATCTGGAGGGGGCTACATTTCAGGGGGCTGTATCTCTGGCTCTGTGACACATAGAATCTCACTTCTTTTTTCCTATGAAAGAAGAGAGTCTCCTCTTTTATATAAATGTGTTTCTAAGTGTCAGGAAAATGGAGATATTAACTGTTTAACTGCTGTTGGCAGTGATTTTTATGTATAAAAATGGCACCTGATATTCTCACTTTAAACCTGAATATCTCTGGATCCAGGGCACCTAGAAACACAATTCAAGATTCATTTGAAAGAAGAGATTCTCCTCTTCCAGGGGGCCCTGGGTAATTGCCCACTTTGCCTACCCATAGCGCCAGCCCTGCTTAAGAGCACCCAACTTACAGATGACCACTAGTTACAAACAGACCTCTGGTAATTTACTGTACTTTAGTCACAGGCTACAAAAAACAGCTATAACAGTTATTAAATGTGACTTAAGTTAAGATTTATGGTTAATCCTGGTTCTTATGACAACCCAACAATTGTAAAATCTAATTAGCACAGAGACCGGAAAAAATTTGGCTGGGGGTTACAATTATAAAATATACAGTTCCGACTTACATACAAATTCAACTTAAGAAGAAACCCACAGAACCTAGCTTGTACGTAACCCGGGGACTGCCTGTACTACTACTCCTATCCTGTATATAGGGACACTGTACAGTACTTTATAATTACATCATCCATATACCATTTGGTAGCACATATGTCATACCCAGATATGGATTTCGAGAACTTCTAGAAGGAACCGCACTGACCTCAGCCCTCACTTGCTCTTCTGCTTCCTTCCTCCCTTCCTCAGCTTATATTTCCTTATTTCTTGATATTCTGATATGAATGGGTGGAAATATTAAATCTGATCCCATACGGTCCACATCGTGACCGGATAATCAGCGTTGGGACCATGATACCATCTTAATGGCCTGATTCGTTTTTCAGCCGGCCTCATAGCTCTATGGGACATGTATAATGGACGTATAATGGACGAGGTCACTTTCCGCTCCGGATGAAGAAATCTCTCAATGAATAACAACATGAGACAGAAGGGAAGTTGTGGTTTTCGTGTTTGCAGTAAACATGGTGTATTGCCGACATTCCCCCTCAAAAGTTCCGCTTGTAGGAAAGTTAAACTAATAGTCAAAATTGTAACAAGGAGCTGCGTCTACAATCCTCATGTATCTGGACTATGAATTGTGTGGACATTCCAAAATATTAGTGGACTCTCCATCGAGACCCCTAAGACATTTGGCCAATCATCTAATGGGTAGGAGGGGCCTCCCGGTTGAGAGTGGACGGATACAGCCAGGATAAGGAAGAATTGGACATGTTGAATATTAATATGATCAATCCTTTGTAGCCAGTGCTACTTTCTACCTTTAATGTGATAGACCTGAATGGATCCCACTCAGTTAACTGAGAGTTGAGGGTAAATCACCTCGGGGGTGTAAATCCCCTCTGCCTACTGATAACACATGCATGCTTGGCCATTTATGTTTATGTAGGATTTCACAGAACAAGCTGTCTACGAAGCCAGCATTCAGTTGATGATGTACTGACCTGGCATCATACAAAGGTTAGAAGTCAGGACCCAATTTACACAACACTAGTCACGCCGGGAGAAGAACTACAGCACTTACTATGACTCCGCCCCCGAGGAACCCTTAAGAAAGTCATATCAGTCCAGTAGGTCCCCAATAAGCCTGGGTTTTGATTCTATAGATCCTTCTTAAGGAGGACATTAACATCTCTAACCAAGACAACTCCACAAATATTTTGTAGAACGAAGATTATAAGACATGACATGAAGTACTACGCGATAATCGCTTCCACTCGAGAAAGCAAAAAAAAAAAACAGAACTACAAAAGGGGAAGTAATGGAACTCAAAGCAGATGACTGCCCGACACGTGGGGGGGATGACTTAATCTCACACACAACACTGCGTCGTAGAAACGCTACATACAAGCTTTAGATTTTTCCTTTGGACTGGGGACAAAAACACATAATATGCGTGGTGGTGTCTAAGATCTCTTCTGGTGGCAGATGTTGGAGGGAAAGAAGTTTTGGTAGTGCGGAATTCATTCAAAGTCCCAATTTTGGAAGCCACTGGACTACAATGATCTGTACCGGTGTAACAGGCCGGACTATACCTGTGGTTAAAGTGGTCTAGCCCAGAGTATACCCCGAGCCCAGACTATACCCAGGGTTAAAGTGGTCTAGCCTAGAGTGTACCCCCAGCCCAGACTATATCCAGGGTTAAAGTGGTCTAGCCCAGAGTATCCCCCGAGCCCAGACTATACCCGGGGTTAAAGTGGTCTAGCCCAGTGTATACCCCCAGCCCAGACTATACCCAGGGTAAAAGTGGTCTAGCCCAGTGTATACCCCCAACCCAGACTATACCCAAGCGGTCGCAAATTATAGGGCGGGGTATCAATAGACAGCACTATACAGTGTATATCCTTTACAGGTGGGATAACTACAGACTAGAGAAGTATATCGATAGACAGAACTATACAGTGATTATAATAAGTGGGATCAAGAATATTGAAGTAATATAGACAGAACTAATACAGTGTATATAATAGGGGAGCACAGGTATAGAAATATATGACAAAAGGAACTATACAGTGTATATACAGTAAGGGGGACAGATATAGAAGTATATAGACAGACTATACAGTGTATATACATAAGGGGAGCACAGATATAGAATGTATATGCAGCACTATACAGTGTTATTACATAATGGGAGCACAGATATAGAAGTATATAGACAGAACTATACAGTTGATACATAAGGGGAGCACAGATATAGAAGTATATAGACAGAACTATACTGTTATATCATAAGAGGACAGATATAGAAGTATATAGACAGTAACTATCACAGTGTATATACAATAAGGGGGAGCACAGGTATAGAAGTATATAGCACAAATATACAGTGTTACTACATAGGGAGCACAGATATAGAAGTATATAGACAGAACTATACAGTGTATATCATAAGGGAGCACAGATATAGAAGTATTAGACAAACTATACAGTGATATACATAGGGGAGCACAGATATAGGAAGTTATAGACAGAACTATACAGTGTATATACATAGGGGAGCACAGATTCGAAGTATATAGACAGAACTATACAGTGTATATACATAGGGGAGCACAGATATAGAAGTATATACAGAACTATACAGTGTATATACATAAGGGGAGCACAGATATGAAGTAGATAGACACCACATACTACATGTATAATCATAATGGAGCACAGATATAGAAGTATATAGACAGACTATACGTGTATATACATAAGGGAAGCACAGATATAGAAGTATATAGACAGAACTATACAGTGTATATACTAAGGGGAGCACAGATATAGAAGTATATAGACAGAAACTATACAGGTAGATAACATAAGGGGAGCACAGATATAGAAGTATATAGACAAACTATACAGTGTTATACATAATGGGAGCACAGATATAAGTATATAGACAGAACTATACAGTTGTATATACATAGGGTGAGCACAGATATAGAAGTATATAGACAGAACTATACAGTGTTATCATAAGGGAGCACAGATATAGAAGTATATAGACAAAACAAGTGTTAACATAGTGGAGCACAGATATAGAAGTATAACACAGAATATACAGTGTATATACATAAGGGAGCAACATAGAAGTATATAGACAGAACTATACAGTGTATATACATAAGGGAGCACAAGATATAGAAGTATATAGACAGAACTATACTGTATATACATAGGGAGCACAGATATAGAAGTATAGACAAACTATACAGTGTATATACATAAGGGGGAGCACGATATAGAAGTATATAGACAGAACTTACAGTGTATATACATAAGGGAGCACAGATATAAAGTATATAGACAGAACTATACAGTGTTATATACATAAGGGGAGCACGATATAGATATATAGACAGAACTATACCGTATATCCATAGGGGAATCACAGATATAGACTATATAGACGCAACTATACAGTGTATATACATAAGGGGAGCACAGTTAAAGTATATAGACGAACTATACAGTGATATACATAAGGGGACACAGATATAGAAGTATATAGACAGAACTATACAGTGTATATACCATAAGGGGAGCACAGATTAAAGTATATGACAGAACTATACAGTGTATATACATATGAGGGAGCACAGATAAGAAGTATATAGACATAACTATACAGGTATATCATAAGGGAGCACAGTAGAAGTATATAGACAGAACTATACAGTTGTATATCATAAGGGAGCACAGATATAGAAGTATAGACAGAACTATACAGTGTATATACATAGGGGAGCACAGATATGAATATATATAGACAGAACTATACAGTGTATATACTGGGGAGCACAGTATAGAGTATATAGCAGAACTATACAGTGTTATACATAAGGGGAGTGCACAGATATAGAAGTATATAGACAGACCTATACATGTATATACATAAGGTGGGAGCACAGATATAAGTATTAGACAAGAACTATACGTGTTATACATAGGGGAGCACAGATATAGAGTATATAGACAGAACTATACAGTGTGTATCATAAGGGAGCACGATATAGAAGTATATAGACAGAACTATCAGTGTATATACATAACGGGAGCACAGATATGAAGTAATAGACAGAACTATACAGTGTATATACATAAGGGGACAGATATAGAAGTATTAGACAGAACTATACAGTGTATATACATAAGGGGAGCACAGATATAGAAGTAATCGACCAGAACTATACAGTGTATATACATAAGGGGAGCACAGATATAGAAGTATATAGACAGAACTATACAGTGTGTATACATAAGGGGAGCACAGATATAGAAGTATATAGACAGAACTATACAGTGTATATACAATAGGGGCACAGATATAGAAGTATATAGACAGAACTATACAGTGTATATACATAAGGGGAAGCACAGATATAGATATAGTAGTATATAACAGAACTATACAGTGTAATAACAAAGGGGAGCACAGATATAGAAGTTATATAGACAGAACATACAGTGTATATACATAAGGTGGAGCACAGATATAGAAGTATATGACAGAACTATACAGTGTATATACATAAGGGAGCACAGATATAGGGTATATAGACAGAACTATACAGTGTATATACATAAGGGAGCACAGATTATAGAAGTATAGACAGAACTATACAGTGTAATATACATAAGGGGAGCACAGATATAGAATATATATAGACAGAACTATACAGTGTATATACTAAGGGAGCACCAGTATAGGAGTTATGACAGAACTATACAGTGTATATACATAAGGGGAGCACAGATATAGAAGTATATGACAGAACTATACAGTGTATATACTAGGGAGCACAGATATAAGTATATAGACAAACTATACAGTGTATATACATAGGGGAGCACAGATTAGAAGTATAATAGACAGAACTTACAGTGTAATACATAAGGGGAGCAAGTATAGAAGTATATAGACAGACTATACATGTTATACATAAGGGGAGCACAGATATAGAAGTATATAGACAGAAACTATAACATGTGTAATATACATAAGTGGGAGCACAGATATAGAAGTTAGACAAACTATACAGTGTATATACATAAGGGAGCACAGTATAGAAGTATATAGACAGAACTATACGTGTATATACATAAGGGGAGCACAGATATAGAAGTATATAGACGAACTATACAGTGTATATACATAGGGAGCACAGATATAGAGTATATAGACAGAACTATACAGTGTTATACTAATGGGACCACAGATATAGAAGTATATAGACAGAACTATACATGATACAGTGTATACATAAGGGAGCACAGATTAGAAGTATAGACAGAACTATACATGTATTATATACATAAGGGGAGCACAGATATAGAAGTATATAGACAGAACTATACAGTGTATATACATAGGGAGCACATATAGAGTATATAGACACAACTATACAGTGTGTAATACATAAGGGGAGCACAGATATAGAAGTATATAGACAGAACTCTACATGTATATACATAAGGGGAGCACAGATATAAAGTATATAGACAGAACTATACAGTGTATATACTACGAGGAGCACAGATATAGAAGTATATAGACAGAACTATACAGTTTAGTATACCATAAGGGGAGCACAGATATAAAATATATAGACAGAACTATACTGTAGATACATAGGGGAGCACAGATTAGAAGTATATAGACAAACTATACAGTGTATATACATAGGGAGCACAGATATAGAAGTATATAGACAGAACCTATACAGTGTAGATACATAAGGGAAAGCACAATAAGAAGTATATAGAAGAACTATACAGTGTAGATACATAAGGGAGCACAGAATAGGTATATATAGACAGAACTATACAGTGTATATACATAAGGGAGCACAGATATGAAGTATATAGACACACTATACAGTGTATAACATAGGGGAGCACAGATATAAGAAGTATATAGACAGAACTATACATGTTATCATAAGGGGAGCACAGATTATAGAAGTATATAGACGAACTATACAGTGATTACTCAATGGAGCACAGATATAGAAGTATATGACAGAACTATACAGTTAATATACATCAGGGGGAGCACAGATATAGAATATATAGACAGAATATACTCAGTGTATATCACATAAGGGGAGCACAATATAGAAGTATATAGACAGAATAACATGTGTAATCATAGGGGAGCACAGATATAGAAGTATATAGTGACAAAACTATACGAGTTAACATATGGGAGCACAGATATAGAAGTATATAGATCAGAACTATACAGTGTATACCTAAGGGGAGCACGAGATATGAAGTATATAGACAAACTATACGTGTGTATACATAAGGGAGCACAGATATAGAGTATATAGACAGACTATACAGTGTATATACATAAGGGGAGCACAGATATAGATAATAGACAGAACTAACAGTGTATATACATAAGGGAGCACAGGTATAAAAGTATTAGACAAACTATACAGTGTATATACATAAGGGGAGCACAGATATAGAAGTATATAGACAGAACTATACAGTGTATATACTAGGGGAGCACAGATATAGAAGTATATAGACAGAACTATACAGTGTATATACATAAGGGGAGCACAGATATAGGAGTATATAGACAGAACTATACAGTTTATATACATAAGGGGAGCACAGATATAGAATATATAAGACAGAACTATACAGTGTATATACATAAGGGAGCACAGATATAGAAGCAATATAGACGAAACTATACAGTGTATATACATAGGGGACACACAGATCTAAAGTATATAGACAGAACTATACCAGTGGTATATACATAAGGGAGCACAGATATAGAGTATATAGACAGAACTATACGTGATTACATAAGGGGAGCACAGATTAGAAGTATATAGACAGAACTATACAGTGTATATACATAGGGGACACCAGAATTAGAAGTATATAGAACAGAACTATACAGTGTATATCATAAGGGACACAGATATAGAAGTATATAGACAGAACTATACAGTGTATATACATAGGGGAGCACAGATATAGAAGTAGATATACAAAACTATACAGTGTATATAACATAGGGGAGCACAGATATAGGAGTATATAGACAAACTATACAGCTGTATATAACATAAGGGGACACAGTATAGAAGTCATTAGACAGAACTATACAGTGTATATACAATAAGGGGAGCACAATATAGAGTATATAGCAGAAGCTTATACAGTGTATATACTAAGGGGAGCGCAGATATAGAAGTATATAGACACAACTATACAGTTAGTATACATAAGGGGAGCACAGTATAAAAGTATATAACAGAACTAACATGTGTATACATAAGGGGAGCACAGATATAGATTATTATACAGACCTATACAGTTTATATAATAGGGGAGCACAGATAAGAAGTATATAGCAGAACTTACAGTGTATATACATAAGGGAGCACAGATATAGAAGTATTAGACAGAACGTTACAGTGGTAAATAATGGGGAGCAACAGATATAAGTATATAGACAGAAACTATACAGTGTATATACATAAGGGAGCACAGTATAGAAGTATATGACAGAACTACAGTGTATATACATAAGGGATCAACAGATAAGAAGTATATAACAGACTATACAGTGTATAGTACATAAGGGGAGCACAGATATAGAAGTATATAGACAGAACTATCCAGTGTATATACATCGGGATCACAGATATAGAAAGTATATAGACAGAACTACACAGTGTATATACATAAGGAGCCCAGATATGAGAGTATATCGACAAACTATACAGTGTATATACATTAGATGGGAGTCACAGGATGATTAGAGAGATATATAGTATCATAGGAAGATATACAGTGTATATCATAATAGGGAGCACAGATATAGAAGTATATAGACAGAACTATACAGTGTATCTACAATAAGGGAGCACAGCTATTAGAAAGTTATACCCTTCTATATCTGTCTCCCCTTATGTCTATACACTGTATATCTGTCCTATATCCTTCTATATCGGTGCTCCCCTTAAGGTAAATACAACCTGTATAGACATCTGTTATATCCTTCTATATCTGTGCTCCATTATGGATATACACTGTATAGTTTTCGTCTAATCATACTCTCTATCTGTGCTCCCCTTTGTATATACACTGTGTAGTTTCTGTCCTATAACTTCTATACCTTTGCTCCCCTTATGTTAGACACACATGTATATGCTGTCCTATAGACTTCTATATCTGTGCTCCCCTTATGTCTATACACTGTATAGTTTCGTTATATACTTCTAATATCTGTGCTCCCCTATGTATATACACTGTATATCTGCTAAGAACTTCTATACTGTGCTCCCCTTATTCTAACCTGTATAGTTCTGTCTATATACTTCATATCTTGTGGCTCCCTTATTTACACACTGTATCGTTCTGTCTATATACTTCTATATCTGTGCTCCCCTTATGTCTATATACACTGTATAGGTTCTGTCATATATTCTATATCTGCTCCCCCTTATTTATATAACTGTATAGTTCATGTCATATACTCTATATCTGTGCTCCCCTTATGTATCACACTGTAGTTCTTCGTCATAACTTCTAATACTGCTGCTCCCCTGTATTGTAGACTACACTGTATAGTTCTTCCTATTTACTTCTATATCTGGCGCCACCTTTATATACTTATATTTTGCTATACTAACTGTGCTCCCATTAAGTATATACACTGTGTTTGTCTATAGTACTTAACTCTGTGCTCCTTATGTAGATACACGGTATAGTTTCTGTCTATAACTTCCTAATCTGTGGCTCCCCTTAGATGTATATACACCTGGATAGTTCTGTCTATATACTCTCTATATCGTGCGTCCCCTATGTATACATATTTATACTTCTCTACTGTATCCTAGTATATACATGTGAGTCTCATTATAGTTCTATAGCTGTGCTACCCCTGAATATTATATTACACTGTTCGAATAGTTATCTGTCTATATCTTCTATATTCTGTTGCTCCCCTTATTAGTATTACCACTGTAATGTTCTGTTCTAGAACTCTATATCCTTCGTGCTCACCTTTATGATATATACACGGTAGAGTTCTGCTATATACTTCTTATCTGTGCTCCCCTATATATCTGTGCTATAATAATCTAACTGTGCCCTATATACCCTGTTTCTGTCTATATACTACTATATCGTGCCCCCTTATGTATATACCCTGTATAGTTTCGTCTATATACTTCTATAGCTGTGCTCCTCCCGTTATATATACACTGTATAGTTTCTGCTATACTCCTATATCATGTGCTCCCCTTATTTATATACACTGTATAGTTCTGTTCTAATACTTCTATATCTGTGGTTCCCCTCTTATGTTGATATACACTGTATAGTTATCTGTCTACTATACTCCTATATCTCTGTGAGTCCCCTATGTTAGACACTGATAGTTTCGTGTATATATACTTGCTTATCTGTGCGTCCCTGAGATATACACTGTATAGTTCTGTCTATATACTTCTATATCTTCGCTCCCCTTATGTTACACTGTGATATTTTTCCTGGGGGAGTCTAATACTTCATTTCTTGGTGCTCCCCTATGTATGATACATGTAAGTTCTGTCTATATACTTCTATACCTGTGCTCCCCTTATGTAATATACACGTATAGTTCTGTCCCTATGATACTCTATATCTGTGCTCCCTTATGTATAACACACTGGTATAGTGTCTGTCTATATACTTCTAGTACTGTGTGATCCCCTAGAAAATATTATACCACTGTATAAGTTTCTCTATATGACTTCTATACTGTGTCCCATATGTATATTACCCTGTCATAGTTCTGTCTTATATATTCTATATCTGTGCTCCCCTTATGTAATAAACTGTATAGTTCTTCTATATACTCTATATCTTGTGCTCCCCTTTGTATATACACTGTATAGTTCTGTCTCTATATACTTCTATATCTGTGCTCCCCTAGGATATACACTGTATGTTTCTGTCTATATACTTTTTCTCCTCCCATTATTACATGTGTTCTAACTTTACCTGGCTCTATGTATTACCTGTATATTCTGTCTATTATCTATAATCTGGGCTCCCCTTATGTATATACACTGTATAGTTCTGTCTATATATTCTATATCTGTGCTCACCTTGAACACGTAGTGCTTTCTCAATCCGTGCTCCCTTAGTATACAACTGTATATTCTTATGTCTATATACTTCTATATCTGTGCTCCCTTATTGCTAACAGTATAGTTTGCTAGTCCACTATATACTTCTATATCTTTGCTCCCCTGATGTATACTACACTGTCTAGTTCTATCTTTATACTTCTATCTGTGTTCCTTAGTGTATCCACTGGATATTCTGTCTATATACTTCTATATCTGTGCTCCTCCTTAGTATATCACTGTAATGTTCTGTCAATACTTCTATACTGTGTCTCCCTTGATTATCTACACTGGCTAGTTCTGCTAATATACTTCTATATACTGTGCTCCCTTATGATTAAGACAATGTTATAGTGTACTGTCCCTATATGCTTATATATCTGGCTCCCCTTATGTAAATACTGTATAGTTGTACTAATATTCTAATCTGTGCTCCCCTATGTATATAACTGTATGTTCTGTCTATATACGTCTATTCTGTGACTCCACTTATGCTATCTACACTGTAGAGTTCTGGTCTAGATACTTCTATATTCTTTGCCTCATTATTATCGTGAGCACTGTATAGGTTTCGTGTCTAATACTATGCTATATCGTGCTCCCCATGTATATACATGTATAGTTGTCTATATTAAGCGTCAATTCTGTGCTCCCCTATGTATCTACACTGTAATAACTGATTCTTGTCTATATATACTATATCTTGCTCCATTATGTATACACTGTATAGTTCTGTCTATATACTTCTATATCTGTGCTCCCTATATATACACTGTATAGTTGTCTATACTACTTGCTATATCTGTGCTCCCCTTATGTATATACACTGTATAGTTCTGCAAGCTCTAATACTTCTATATCTGTGCTCCCCTTATGTATATACACTGTATAGTTCTGTCTATATACTTCTATATCTGTGCTCCCATTATGTATATACACTGTATAGTTCTGTCTATACTTCTATATCTGTGCTCCCCTTATGTATACACACTGTATAGTTCTGTCTATTACTTCTATATCTGTGCTCCCCTTATGTATACTACACTGTATAGTTCTGTCTATATACTTCTATATCTGTAGCTCCCCGTATGTATATACACTGTATAGTTCTGTCTATATACTTCTATATCTGTGCTCCCCTTATGTATATACACTGATAGTTCTGTCTATATACTTCTATATCTGTGCTCCCTTATGTATATACACTGTATAGTTCTGTCTATATACTTCTTATATACTGTGCCCCCCTTATGTATATACACTGTATAGTTCTGTCTATATACTTCTATATCTGTGCTCCCCTTATGTATAACATGTAATAGTTCCGTCTATAGCTCTATATACTTCTATTATCTGTGCTCCCCGTATGTATATACACTGTATAGTTCTGTCTATATACTTCATATCGTGCTCCCCTTATGTATATACACTGTATAGTTTCTGTCATATACTTCTATATCTGTGCTCCCCTTAGTATATACACTGTATAGTTCTGTCTATAACTCTATTCGGTGCTCCCCTTAGGTATTACACTGTCGTATAGTTCTGTCTATATACTATATCTGTGCTCCCCTATGTATATACACGGTATAGTTTCTGTCTATATACTTCTATAATCTGTGCTCCCTTATGTATATACACTGTTATATAGTGTCTATAGACTCTATATCTGTGCTCCCTTATGTATACACTGTATAGTTCTGTCTATATACTTCTATATCTGTGCTCCCCTTATGTATATACACTGTATAGTTCTGTCTATATACTTCTATATCGTGCTCCCCTTATGTATATACTACTGTAATAGTTCTGTCTATATACTTCTATATCTGTGCTCCCATTATGTATATACACTGTATAGTTCTGTCTATATACTTCTATATCTGTGCTCCTTTTATATACACACGTATAGTTCTGTTCTATCCTTTCTATGCGTGCTCCCTTATGTATACACACTGTATAGTTCGACTAATCTTCTATATCTGTGCTCCCCTTATGTATATACACTGTATAGTTTCTGTCTTATACTTTATATCTGATGCCCCCTTATGTATATACACTGTATAGTCTGTCTATATACTTCTATATTGTGCTCCCTTATGTATATACAACTGTATAGTTCTGTCTATATACTTCTATATCGTGCTCCCCTTATGTATATACCACGTATAGTTTCTGTCTATACTTTCTATCTCTGGCTCCCCTTATGTATATACTACTATAGTTCTGTCTATATACTTCTATATCTGTGCTCCCCTTATGTATAACACTGTATAGATTCTGTTCTGCATATACTTCTATATCCTGTGCTCCCCTATGTATATACACTGTATAGTTCTGTGCTATATACTTCTATATCTGTGCTCCCCTATGTAATATACAACTGATAGTTCTGTCTATATACTTCTATCTCTGTGCTCCCTTATGATATACCTGTATAGTTCTGTCTATATATCTACTATATCTGTGCTCCCCTTATGATTATTACGCATGTAATTATTTCGCCTATATATTCTATCTCTGTGCCTCTATGTATATCACTGTATATTCGTCTAATACTTCTATAGCTGTGCTCCCCTATATATATATACACTGTTGTTCGTCTATATCTTCTATATCTGTGCTCCCCTTGGTATATCACGGTCTATACACTGTATTTCGGTCTATATACTTCTATATCTGTGCTCCCCTTATTGTATTACACTGTATAGTTCTGGTCTATATACTTCTATATCTGTGCTCCCTATGTATAAATACTCTGTAAGTTCTGTCCTATATACTTCTATATCTGTGCTCCCCTATTGTATTACACTTATAGTTACTTTCTATAACTTCTATATCTGTGCTCCCCCTATTATATACACTGTATAGTTCTATCTATATACTCATATCGTGCTCCCCCTATGTATATACACTGTATAGTTCTGTCTATATACTTCTATATCTGTGCTCCCCTATGTATATACACTGTATAGTTTGTCTATAACTTCTATATCTGTTCGCTCCCTTATGGATTACACGTATGTTCTGTCTATATACTTCTATATCTGTGCTCCCCTATGTATATACACTGTATGTTCTGTCTATATCTTCTATTTGTGCTCCCCTTATGTATACACACTGTATATTTGTCTATATACTTCTATATCTGTGCTCCCCTATGTGATACACTGTATAGTTCTGTCTATATACTTCTATATCTTGTGCTCCCCTTATGTATATACACTGATAAGTTCTGTCTATATACTTCTATTCTGTGCTCCCTTATGTATACACTGTATATGAATCTGTCTAATACTTCTATACGTGCTCCCTTATGTATATAACCTGTATAGTTGGTCTATACTTCATATCTGTGCTCCCCTTATGTATATACACTGTATAGTTCTGTCTATATACTTCTATATCTGTGCTCCCCTATGTATACACGTATAGTTCTGTCATATACTTCTATATCTGTGCTCCCCATGTTATACACTGTATTAGTTCTGTCTATATACCCATATCTGTGCCCCCTTAGTAGATACACTGTATAGTTCTGTCTATATACTTCTATATCTGTGCCCTAGTTATGACTATACACTGTATGTTCCTGTCTTATATACTTCTATATCTGTGTGCTCCACTATTGTATATACACTGTATAGTTTGTCTATATACTTCTATACCTGTGCTCCCCCGTATGTATATACACTGTATAGTTCTGTCTATATACTTCTATATCTGTGCTCCTCTTATGTATATACACTGTATAGTTCTGTCTATATACTTCTATATCTGTGCTCCCCTTATGTATACACACTGTATAGTTTCTGTCTATATACTTCTATATCTGTGCTCCCCTTATGTATATACACTGTATAGTTCTTCTATACTTCTATATCTGTGCTCCCCTTATGTATATACAGTGTATATTCGGTCTATATACTTCTATATCTGTGCTCCCCTTATGTATATACACTGTATAGTTCTGTCTATATACTTCTAATACTCCTGGCTCCCCTTATGTATATACCTGATAGTTCTGTCTATATTACTCCCTATATATTGTGCTCCCATTATTATACACACCTGTAATTCTGTCTATATACTTCTTAGTCCTGTAGTTCTCCCCTGTAAGGTATATACACTGTATAGTGTCTGTCTATATACCCGTCCTATAAGCTGTTGCGCTCCCCTGTCATGTTATACACGTATAGTTTCTGTCATATACTTTCTATACCTGTGTCTGCCCCATTTGTATATATCTCCTGTATAAGTTCTGTCCTACATACTTCTATTCTTGCTCCCCCTTATGTTATCACTGTATAGTTTCTGTCTAGAATATACTTTCTAGTAAAGTATATAGACAGAACTATACAGTGTATATACATAAGGGGAGCACATAAAATGTATATACTCTCGGCCGGGTGTAGAAAGATCTGGGGGCTCCACTTTATTTCTATAGGATATAATAATATATAATGTACATGTATTTATAAAGCGTCTGCGCCAGTTTTGTGTCGCGGCTGCTCGGTGTCCGACAAGGCAGAAAAAATGTCACCTAAAAAGGTCTGATACTGCTTAGTCTGAACGTGCGCCACATTTATTACTGACGAGCAACACAATCCTGCAGCATGAACAAATATTAAGACCTCCACGGGCCCTGGATTGTATGAATATTACAGCCCCTACAAGTCTGGAATCACTTGCTACATATGGGACTAGCATCAAGCTTCTTGGGGAATGGACGATGCGTCCTTTCTGCTTTCAGTCTACAATTTCAGGACATTTGGAGGACCTTCAAAGGTCCTAAAAATGGCTCTAGTGTACATGGAACAGGAACAGATGTACAGGCAGTCCCCGGGTTACGTACAAGATAGGGTCCGGAGGTTTGTTCTTAAGTTGAATTTGTATGTAAGTCGAAACTGTATATTTTATAATTGTAGATCCAGACAAAAAAAATTTGTTCCCAGTGACAATTGGAATTTAAACATTTTTTGCTGTAATTGGACCAAGGATTATCAATAAAGCTTCATTACAGACACCTTACAGCTGGTCATTGCAATCTGGGACTATAGTAAAGCAGTCAGGTGTCCTTAAGTAGGGGACCGCCTGTACGAGGATTTTGTGGGTGGAGGTCCTTATAAAATTTGGTGGGTTGTTTGGGTGGTCATGGGCCCCCTAGAAGGCTTGGGCCCCGGGCTACCCCCCAAACCACCTATGTTATAATCCACTACTGGATCCAGGTAAGGCAAACACTTAGGCCCCTTCCACACTAGCGTTCCATTTCACGTCAGGGTGCAATGCGTGAAAAACTGACGTTTTTGGCTGCGTTTTTGTTCCATTTTTCCTTGGTGTAATTAGCGTTTTTGCGTTTTTCACGCGCGTGTTGTTAGCGTTTTTTTTTGCGTTTTCGTCACATTTTTCACGCGCGAGTCAATGGGAGACTCGAGCATTTTTCAAAGGGACCATGGTTTGGGATTAAAATGTGTTATTTAATTGAAAAATAATGTCTTCTGATAAGTTGCAAACATCTGCGATCTATTCTTCACTGTTCCCCGTGTATATTATCTCCCGACAAGTTAGCAGATGTGAAGAACAGTGAAGAATAGAATAAAAACAGTGAACACAGTGAACACAGGATCATTTAAGAGAAAAACAGTGCAGAACACAGTGCAGAATAGATTACAGATGTTCGGCACATCTGCTTACTTGTCGGGAGATACGCGCGGAACGGTGCGAACAAAATAGCATGTGAAGAACAATATATATGTGTGTGAAGAACACATTGCAGATGTATTTAAACATCTGCAATTTGTTCTTCACACACATATATATTGTTCTTCACATGCTATTTTGTTCGCACCGTTCCGCGCGTATCTCCCGACAAGTAAGCAGATGTGCCGAACATCTGTAATCTATTCTGCACTGTGTTCTGCACTGTGTTTTTCTCTTAAATGATCCTGTGGTCACTGTTTTCACTGTGTTCACTGTTTTTATTCTATTCTTCGCTGTTCTTCATTGTGTTTTTTAAATTAAATGATCGTTCTCGAGCAGGGGAAATACTGTTATTCTGGTCACCTAGCAACCCTTACGTTTAAAACGCATTGCACTCGCAATGATTGCGAGTGCAATGCGTTCTTGATGCATCTTCATAGACTTGAATGGGGCGTGAAAAACGCGCGTGACACGCAAAAGTAGAGCATGCTGCGATTTTGACGCGCGTGAAAACCAACGCTAATGAAGAAAGACCCATTGAATACAATGGGACAGAGTGCAATGCAAGTTCTGCGCGTCAAATGCACGCGCAGAACTCGCGCATGAAAAACGCCAGTGTGGAAGGGGCTTTAAATGATACAAGAAAAGTGAAGTCAGAGAACAAAGTTCAAAGTTGTCGCTCCCTGCACTCTCTTGTATAATCTTGTATAATAAAGCTCCTGTAACCTGGTATCTGATAATCTCCCATTGCTTCCAGCACAGAAATACAGAATATAAAAATTCCATACATCACAAGGAGCAGGCAGGGCGGGCCGATTAAGTCAGCAAATTCCCTTTTAAAGGGGATCTCCGCTAAGGGTGGTCCTTACACTTTGGAAGGCCCTGTGGTAAAAAAAATTGATGATAAGAATAATTCCTTTATTTATATAGCGCACACAGATTCCGCAGCGCTGCACAGAGTTTGCCAAATCAGTCCCTGTCCCCAATGGGGCTTACAATCTAATCACCTACCAGTATGCTTTGGAGTGTGGGAGGAAACCGGAGGACCCAGAGGAAACCCAAGGAAACACATAGAGAACATATAAAGTCTTTGCAGATGTTGATCCTAGGACTTGAATCCTAGTCCCCAGCGCTGCAAGGCTGTAATGCTAACCACTGAGCCACCGTGTTGCCCTACGATAGCATTTTTACCTGAGGAGACCTTCTGTAATGTGTCAGGAAGTGTCTCTGCAGCGCCACCACAAATTAAGAGGCCAATGGGAGTTATCCAATTGTGAGACAATCTGATTGATCAATCAAGAGAGTCTACATTGGGAGAAGCTGTGGCTGAGAGTTTCTTCTACAGCGGCCACTTCAGGTGAAATGCGGTATTACAGGTCACCTCACAAGTATTTATCCACATATACAAGTTGTAAAAAAGTGCTCTTTACATGGAGTAGACATCAAAGCCACGTATCAGGAACTTAAAGGGGTTATCAAGTGATTGACATTGGTGTCGTATCCACCGGATGTTTATCCCAGGCTGAACAGCTGAGCTGTATATGGGGCTGTATATCAGACATTGATGGCTTGTGCTGAGGATAGGCTATCGATGTTAAAGGGGTTGTACAAAGTTTGATTGTCTTACTATAGACACAAGATAGGGGATAACAATCTGATCATTGGTGGTCAACTGCTGAGACCCCCACGATTATGAGAAGGACCTTCAAGGGGTCCCGTCCTCACTAATTGATGGAGTTGCAGGTTGAGCATGGGGTATGTCGCAGAGCATTGCGCTGGGGTATCTACAGTTCTCTCTTAGACTCCATCAATTAGGGAGAACGGGACCCCCTTTCTTTTGATTGGCTGGGTCCACTCTCGTTATCAGCTTTTAGTCATGTATGTGTGCTGTGCATAGGGGATAACATTCCAACTTCGTGCAACCCCTTTAATTCCCAGACTACCCCTTTAATGCCATTGAACCGGCAATGATTGGAAACAAACATTCTCAGCAACAACTACTCCCATCCTTTCCATCTCATTCCCGATGCCAGGAACACACTGTTTAGTTTTCCATATCATTTTTTAGGAATATACAGATCATGATGTGTGTTTTCCCAAAATACAAGACTGAATATTTTATGTCAGTATCAGGAGGACTCTGAAGGTCACTTTACACTTTCTGTTATTTCTTCATGTTGTGGTTTATTAATTTTTTTTCTGTCAAATCAGATCAGATCAGATCAGTGGCAATCAGCTCTCTATGGCTGCTCATTTTTCTTGCAGTGACCACTACAGGTGGAATGTGGTATTACATGGTGGGATCCATATCGATCTGTATCAGCTGAGAGATAATTGTGAGGCCACACAGCTGCTGCAGCGTCTCTTTCTGTGCTCCCTCTGTCGCTGTTGTCTGCACTGAGGTCAGAGTGGGTGACAGGTTTGCTATTGCTTTATGTAACACATATAAATGTTCTTAATAAGCAGAGACAGGGGGTGCGGGTTGTGGCAGGATGAGCAGACTAAAGCCTTCCTGATGATGGGTGCAAGTTTGATGAGATGAAAGGATGTGATAAAAACATAGAAAAATACTAAGATATATCATTAGATCTCTGTGGTGAGGTGAGGAGATGTGATTCATTCATTGTTACATGAATTTTTAGATATTTAGTATTTTCATACCGCTTCAGGTTACTCCTCTGTACACACACCCAACAAATCTTGGTAGATGCCTTGTACCAGTGGTCCAGTGTAATAAATTCTCTAAGTATGCCCTACTCAATTCCTTATACACATGCATGCTTGGTTTAGCCAAGTGTGCATGTGCGATCAATGAGTGAGCAGCTGCCGGATGCAGTGCGCCCAAGTAAGGTTCAGTTCACACCTGCGTCTGGGTTTCCATTACACTCTCCGTTTTAGGAAAGCGTATCGGAAACTAAGGCCGCTTCTACAATCGCGAGTGTGAAGTATCGCACTCACAATGCATGCTGCCCGTATCCCATGGCCCGAACGCTGCAAACCGAAACTGAACTGACACGCGGCGTTCCGTACCGGTTTGCAGCGTTCGGGCCATGGGATACGGGCAGCATGCATTGTGAGTGCGATGCAAGATCATTGCATAACACTTGCTAGTGTAGAAAACTGGTCAAAAACGGATGCGTTTTTGGGCGGACTGCTTAAAAATGGACCAAAAATGGGTTCAATTGCCATGTATCACCCTAAGAACAGAAAGTCAGTTCACCTTTCCCACACAGCATTTGTGTTTTGAAACACAACGCAAGGAAAGGGCTTCGCAAAACACATGGGGGGTCATTTATCAGTTTTACACTGCTGCGCCCAATTTATCCTAATAATCCAGAGGCGGACGTCTGAAAAAGACACAAATTTTTAATTATCTCCAGAGCGGGTGTCGGCAAGGGGTTGCTTAAACATTTTAGACTTTTGTGTGGCTTTTCAGACAAAAGACTCAAAAAAGTAATAGACTCACTTGTTTCATATATCAACCTCTCTGCACCATCCCCCAGCTGCTGTGTATGAGTCATCCAGCTCAAGTTGATTAGTTCTGTCTGGACAGTTCAGGCAGTCTTTTATGTAGGGAAGCCAGTCTGCACCCAGCTTTCCTAAGGTCCTGAATTTTATAATTGTTTTTTGAGCAGAACCACTCAGATAAGGGATCAAACAAGATATGTTTCTGCATCTGTGTTGCTACAGCATTCTCAAGGTATTTTTGGTTCACAATGCATAAAAACAAATTGTAGATTTACTTTAAAGGGGTTCTCCCAAAAAATAGGTTAGACCCTATCCACAGGATAGGGCCCAACTTGCTAATCGGTGGGGGTCTCAGCAATGACATCCACACAGATCATGAGAACAGGGGGTCCGATATGGACCAGTGTACCCCTGTCGGTCCCCTCATCACTCTCCAAGATGAGCGGAGCGGCCGGTCGTGTATGTCCGGGCTGCCCCGTTCCATTCTGACGGAGATTGTCTAGCGTTGTACTCACAGCCATAGAAAATATATTTCTGATATTTTCGCAATATCAGTCTGACCCACCATGGTTCTGAGAGCCCCTCTGTATGAATTATAATAATTCCTTTATTTATATAGCGCACATAGATTACTCAGCGCTGCACAGTGTTTCCGCCAAATCAGTCCCTGTTCCCAATGGGGCTCACAATCTAATCACCCAACCAGTATGTTTTGGAGTATGGGAGGAAACTGGAGGACCTGGAGGAAACCCACGCAAACACGGAGAGAACATATGAACTCTTTGCAGATGTTGACCCTGGGACTTGAACCCAGGTCCCCAGTGCTGCAAGGCTGTAGTGCTAACCACTGAGCCACCGTGCTGCCCTGAGAGCTCTCTCTCGCCCTATGTAATAATTTCCATGTAGGCGGATGCTATATCACAGCTTAGTTTCTGCTCGTCGCTCTCCATGTAGCCGGCACACGAGTAACTTAATACGCCGGTTGCATTTCATTAGTCATTCAGCTTTGTGCAAGGGCTTTACAATAGTTGTGGGAAATGCCTTTTACAACCCGGCAGCCAGGAGCGTGACGCTGGCAGCCAGCTATGTGGCGTACATATTTGTACAGTCCCAAACAAAGGAGTGTTTAGGACAAAAATGTCAATTACAGAGCAGATCCATCGCTGATTTGTTACTTTCACTCTTGCCAGCAAGTAAACTGAAGTAAAACAATGAAGCCCAGAGCTTTCATGTAAGAATGTGTAATACGGCTGCAAGGCTTCAGAATAATCTAAATAATTAGAATTGTCTAAGGACAGAGGAGAAATATATATATTTAGCCGTACATACGTTCTCATAGACGGAAATGGGAGCGATATGGTGCAGCACACGTGTGGCGCTGTACCGCTACATACACAGGGAAAAGATAGGACATGCATCGCAATGGATAGAGGAGGGGTCACCACTCTACATCGCGGCGAATGTATGCCCGCCCGGCTATGGCCGTGTGAATGTACGCTAACCGGGGGGTATTTATCAGGGCTTCTGCAGCTCGCCAGTGTCATAGGAGCCCTGAAACGATCGCTTATTGCAAGTGCAACATCCCCAACCGGGGCCGGGCCTTCTCTTGGGGCCTGGAGGCAGCCAGGGTACAGAATACCGGAGTGGCTGGCGGTTGCGGCCTAGGCACGCTAGTGTCACGGTGCTTGGTATGGGGACCGGAGGGCTGTCCTACAGCCTGGCAGGTCTCCAGCGAGTGGTGTGTGCAAGAAATATGGAGGGAGAGACTGATGTATTGGATCTCCCTGGGGCAACCCCTTAGTGTCCGTAGTATATGTCCCTGGGTAGTGAATGGGGGCGCCCCTGGTGTTACAGCCGTATTCAGGGACCAGACAGAGGCAACATTGTGCAAAAGTGACTCACGGTTCTTTATTGGAACAACTGCAGGCAACAAGCCAAACTATTTCAGAACAGATGCCGGATTATTGGAGAAGTCCGGATTACTGGAGTGGTCATGGAGAGTGTTCCTCAGGAGTAGATTCACCAGCCTGGTCGTAGGTGCAGGCTGGGAGGTGGCTGTGTCCAGGTATGGAAGCTGCAGCTTGTCCTGGGTGTTCTATGTCTCCTTCTCCCAGTTCTATGTTGAGAGCTGAGGCCTACGAGGCCTAAAGCAAGAGCTTGTGCTCTAAGGTGATGCTCCTCAGTCAGGAACTAGGTTCCAAGAGGTGCTCCTCAGTGAGGAGCTGGGCCTAAAGAGATGCTCCTCTGTCAGGAGCTGGATCCTAAGAGAACTTGCCCCTTCCTGTCCAGGGGTTTTATCATTCCCTGGTCAGGTGGTGCTCACTCTCCAATCACACTCCAGCTTACAGATTGGAACATCATTGGATAACAATATTAAACATTTTTAACCCTTGCCTGTTCAGGCCTTTAGATAGTTGTATAATCCTGTGAAGTGAGTTGTGCAGGCTCACCTGGGGAGACACAAGCAAGAGGCTTATTCGCAAACACTCCACTGCCTGCACATTGGCAGGGGCGTTGCACAAGCACTTACGATTATTTTCCCCTTATTTTCCACGCCAGGGGTGCACAGCCGACGGGGAGTTGGATGGCAAGGGGCGTTCCTGTCTCCGCATCTGCGCACTTAGTCACTTGGGTATTACAATACAATAGTATTCAAGGTAATAACAATAATATTGAGTGAGAAATGGGATCAATATGTACACTTATGTTGGGGTGTAGGGGAGAGGGGGTTGAGTAGAGAGAGGTATGTGTAGGAGCACGTATGCATATGAATATGCGCATGTGTTTCTATACAGTATACGTAATTTTTTTTTTAGAAAAATATCCACCTCCGGAACCTGATGGTGGGGGGGTCAAGGTTTTATTCTACTTTTGTATATGTATGTTGAATATAATAATTCATATGGATATTATTTAAAAAGAGATGTGTGGTGTCTTGATTTTTACACACACAGAATATATATAACAGCCAGGTCGTAGAAACAAACAAACTACAAACAAAATTATATAGCTAGTCTGTATATAACGCTAAAATCAATACAAGAATCTGATTAATAATGATACATTGGTAACCTATCAGGATATGATTGCTCTGGTCTTCAGCAGCAGACAGCATTAGCTGAGGGCAGATAATTTTCAGGGATGATTGTTATTTGGAGCAGTTCTCAAGTGTTTTCTTTGCCTGAGGACTAGTAGTCAAGTGTCTTGGGGGTTGTAGGTTTTGCACCCTGGTGTACAGTTCATTGCCATAGTAATCAGATTTTTATCTATTAATCTTTTTTCTGGAAAAATGAAATCTGTTTTTTTTTTTAATGGGTGAGGTAGGTTGCCCAGCAGCCATTCTCATCTTAGCGATTCCTCCTGCAGTGTTCCTATTAGTGATATCAGTCTCTGAATTCCTGCAGTAAAACTCCCTGCATTGGTGGACAGACAGGAAGTAATAGTTATGGAGCAGAAGGTCACTGGGCTTAGACTGTACTTTTGTCACCTTTCTTCTTGTGATTTTTTTTTTTAGATGACAAATAATCTATAAGCCTTAAAATTAATTATTAAAATGATTAGTTTAATAACTAATCCTAACCCCTTATACAAAATAAGGTAATCAATACATTATAAAAAAAAGAGTACAACGGTCAAGTTTTTGCTGTAAGGATCCATTGATTTAAATAAAATTCTTATTATATCATACAGCAGACACCTGCCCTTAACTGACACCGATCCCGGAAGTTAACCTCTTAGGTGCTGCGACTGACCCCAACGAAGAGGACCTAAATTATATAGGTGTTTATAGGGGGTGCCGAACAAAACTGAAAAAAGATTTTTTTTTTAAATTAAAAATTTAATTTAAATTTTAATTTAAAATTTAACCTAGAAACATGTTTGATATCTCCGAATCTCAAAATGGCCGATTTATCAAATAAATATAAAAACGATTACCCCATGCGGGAAAAAACACCCAAAATCGCAGCATTTTCGCTGCATTGCCAATCATAAAACTTTTAAAACTGAGATCAAAAAATGGTGCAATTCACTAAATTGTATAATAATAAAAATGTCAGCTCATCCGGCAAAAACTTACACCCTGCAGAGGTCCAAACACAGGATGGTGCTAGAGGGAAATTTTTTGGTGGAGTTTTTCTTTACATTTACAGCCATAATAAAAAAATTTATAAGTTTTATATCACCTTGACCCTAATGAACCATAGAATAAACGGGAGGTGTCATATGAACCATATGGTGAAGGCTATGTAAAAACAAGACACCTAAGAAAATTGGTGCAATTGAGTTTTTATTGCAATTTCCACAAATTTGGAATTTTTTCACAGCTTTTCAGTATTCAGTATTGCATGACATTTTAAATAATGCCACTAAAAAGTAGTATTTGTCCTATAGAAAACAAGTCCCCATATGGAACAATCAAAAATGTTCTGGAAGGTGGGGAATAAAAATCAGAAAACCTAAAAAAAACTCAGAAACCTAAACTAGGAGCCACAGCTAAAATATTAGTACTAGGATGTAAAGTTCAGCCTTGCCATTGTCTTCCTCAGGTGTGAACACATGACATGTGTAAGTAATGGTAAAGTCAATAGACTGACAGCAGAATCGGCGGCTGGTTAATAAGTAATAGAAATAAAGCACAAGTGTCCGGCATGAATCATGAATGGCATATTTCTAGCCACTACTTACCGTATATTTGTCATCTGGCCTGCGGGGAAAACTGTTAACTGCTTCACTGCTGGTGGGAAACATCTGATGTGTTCAAAAGAAGAGAAATAATGGACTAAATAGTCAACATTTTTTTAATTGGCCCATGTGGGAAATTTAAAGCATCTTTGGAGAATCTCCTCTACCATTTTACCATCTTTTCATTTGCCCGCCAAAATTGTGCCATTTTGGAGCACTTTGTAGCCACGCCCCTTTTTGAGTGAGACACTCCCACATCGGAGACATACATCCTTCAGGTATCGGTTGCGTACACAGTGCAGTATGGGGGCCTTGTGCTAAGTAAAAACTGAAAAATTTGGAAGTCAATGAGAAGCCATTATCAGGTTTTGACCTATTAACCTTATGGCAGATTCGTAAAGTTGTTGTTCATTGAACAGAATATAAAGCCATCCATGCTGTAGCTTCACTGGCTGTTACACTGTGCAGGAGCATTTACAAATGTCCACCACACCCTGTGTGAGATTACAACAGGCAGAGGGAGTGGGAAGTGCCGCTGGAGCAGGGGAGGCAGGGTGAGACAATGTAACAGCCTGTGAAGCTACCGAAAGGAAGGGGCTCTGGACGCCTCCAGAGCCTTTCTGGCTCATTAGCATAATTGTACATATTGATTTTAGAAGAAAGGAGGCTATGGATAACACCTATAACCACAGTTACGGTGCCTGGATCTATGAGTAAGTGTCCCTGGTTTATCAGGAAGGATTTTGATGGTAGATTTCCTTTAACTCTTTATGTCACAGCTCCACACTGTTGGAATTTTTTCTCTTTCTGAGTAATTAGAGTTATTATTTGCGGCACCCAATAAACTAATTAGGCTCAGGTCTGTGGTCCTGGCTGGAGCAGATAGTCTGCTATTGGCTAATTATTATAATTAGCATATACAAAACTCACCGATTGCATATGAACAGGGGGGGGGGCTTACAGAAAAAATAACATTTCTGCCAGAAAAAGTGTAGTGGAACGCAATAAAGGATGTAAAAATTTTGGAGCTGGTATAAAGGGTAAAAGATATTTGTTATCATTAACTCTCCAGACGCAACTGCTAATGATAATGAGATGACTCTTGTATCTTCTGCCTCAGTCTACACAGCAAAGCTGGAAAGTTGAAGCAAATAGGAAATCTGAGTTGTGAGTTGCTGTATAGATTTTAGCCAGAGTGTAAAGGTTTTGTTTCTTATCCTCGGAGCACCACAGACCTTGGTCTTGCCCCTTGTTTGTTATTCTCATTGTATATCGAGCATCTGATTTATTCCTACACTTTGGATTGCACAAGGTCAGTGCACAATACTCCAGATCATGTGCTCTGCAATAACAGCTTGTAGATATGAGCGATGTTGTGCGCATTACTGAAATTTATGTTCCCCTTTGTCACTATTTTCCCATCTGGCAAAACATTATCTGTGTTGAAATCCTTTATTATTATATATAAAGGGCAACCTATAGTATCCTCATAAAAAATAACATAATTGCGATGTTCCTCTTTTATTCCTCCTGGAAATATAGTAAACATAAAAATCCCTTGTCAGCCTTATCTACTATAACCCTGTAAGAGCTGATTGAAGCAAGCAGTGAAATTCTCCATTATAATTCTCCAATTCTCCAATAACATAATTGTGATGTTCCTCTTTTATTCCTCCTGGAAATATAGTAAACATAAAAATCCCTTGTCAGCCTTATCTACTATAACCCTGTAAGAGCTGATTGAAGCAAGCAGTGAAATTCTCCATTATAAGGGCTATTGTATTGTAGCAGTTCATTTACATATTTTCAGGAAGAATAACAGAGCAATGACACAAGTGGTGAGTAGAGTAAATGTTGCATATAAATAGTAAAACAATATAAACTCATTGTTCCATACGGGCCCAGGTACCAGCAATAGCTCAGTCAGACCGCATGAACATCATAAGGTGGGGGCTACAGAAAGCGGTGCTTAAGATGCGGGCACCACACAAAGGGGGACATAAGGTTGTGGCTTCTCAAAGTGAGTCCGAAGGTGGGGGCTACACTGATGGAGGAATAAAGTTGGGGGTTAGAGAAAGGGAGGGATAAGGTGGGAGCTACACTGAGTGAGGCATAAGGTTGGGGGTTATGGAAAGGGAGGCAATAGGTGGGGGCTACACTGAGGGAGGCATTCGGTTGCGAGCTACAGAAAGGGAGGCATAAGGTGGGGGCTACACTGAAGGAGGAATAAGGTTGAGGACTATAGAAAGGGAGTTATAAGTTGGGGGCTACACTGAGGGGGGCATTAGTTTGTGGGCTACAATAAGGGAGACATAAGGCTAGGCTACACTGAGGGAGGCATAAGTTTGGGGACTATAGAAAGGAAGTCATAAGTTGGGGGCTACACTGAGGGAGGCATTAGGTCGGGGATTACAGAAAGGGAGTCATAAATTGGGGGTTATGCTTAGGGGGCATTAGGTTGGGGGCTACAAAAAGGGAGGCATTATGTTAGGGCTATAGAAAGGAAGGCATAAGGTTGGAAGCTACATAAAAGGAGGCATTAGGTGGGAGGCTTGTAGAAAGCACTGCAAATCATGGTGGGGCTACACAAACTGAGGCATACGGTGGGGAGCTATAATTAGGGAGGCATAATGTAAATGGTTACAAAAAGGGAGGCATTAGGGTCGGGGCTACAGAAAGAGAGTTATGAATCGAGGGGCTACAGAAAGGGAGGCATAAGATGGGGCACTACACAAAGTGAGGCATAATGTGGGGGGCTACACTAAGGGAGGCATAAGGTGGTGGGGAAAGAAAGAGGACATAAGGATGGGGTCTACAGAAGAGGGGACATCATTTGGAGACTACAGGGGAAGAAAAAAAATTTAAGTAGGGGGACTAAAATGGGGGGCATTTTAAGTCACACCGAAAAGAGAGGGGGTAGTATATTTTTTGGGCACATTAGTCAGTGGAATTAGGGACCTTAATAAATTGTAATAAAGGGGTAACTGTATGTAATGGGATCCAGTATATTTACATAACACAACGTAGAGTTACAGGGGATAGGGTGTGTTGGGGGGTCTTATATCAAGGGCCCAATTATTTGGAGTTGGGCCCCTGGTCAGCTGGAAGCTTCTGTTTGATGATGTGATTGGTGAGGGTCACTAGCTCTCATACAATGACAGATCCCCATTAAGAAGGTCTTCACTTTCTTCCAGTGTGAATGGGATGATACGGAAGCAGTTGCTTTATGATGCACAGTTGATTCCCACACCCAATCCTGTAGGAACAAGGTCCGACTTGCAACGTGAATCACTCGTCTTGTCTCTCGCCAGATAGAGGGAACATTTCCTTTAATGTATGTACAAGAGAACAACTGATCTTCATCATTCCCATTCAGTGTAAAACATATATCACGTAACTTTCCTCTGGCAGAACAAGCAAGAAAATCAAGTAGAGTAAATTATACAAGTCTCAGCATCCCTGCAATGTAGGGTGGTATGTCATCAGACATAGGTGGCCAAGCAGCCAGTGCAGGCGCCAGGACAGGTCTACGGCCTAGCCTCACCAAATACACTTGGCTTTGATGTCTAAAGAAAGCCTAATCTAATATTAGGGCCTACCTTTCCCTCGGGTTCATTTAAAGGGTTGTCTTATTTAGAAAACCTATTTCCAAGACACTGTCAGTAGATTATGATCATTTGGAGGGGGGATTCATCTCCTTGACCAAAGGAACAAGAAGTTACAAAGAGTGTCTCTCCCTTTGGAGGACCAGACCTGTCCTGCATTTCGCAAACAACCCATTGACTCAAATGGGCAATGTGTAATTCTTCATTTCACCTGTGGTGGCACTGTTGGGAAACTGAATACTTGCTACTAGAGGCAGCTTTGGCAATGGACTCCCTTCTAACACAAAGTAGTTATTTAGTTATGTTTTACCCCTCAGAGTCACATTCCCATATCACATATTTGTAGAAGCAACTAATTGTTGGGCCAAAACACCAAGCCATAGACACACCAGAGAAATTGTCTTCCTGATTAGGATTATGGTGAGGGAATTCTATGAAGGTATCTAACTCAGCATCTCGCATACTTTGCCTGACATAATGTAGCTGTTATATCTGTGCCTATGGCATCCTCTGTCCATGCGGTAAAGCTGAGGATGCGCTGATAGGTGAATTTGTTTCATGCTGTTTCTTGTTTGTGTGAACACTGTTATATTCCTTTCCACTGACAACCTGGATTAAATTGCACCACAACTGTCAGTCTCCTGCAGCTCTGCTCCAGTTCTTCAATAGTTAACCCGCCAACAGAATCTCCCCCCACTCACATTGCTCCCTTGCCTTTATGTCTTGTCTGGATTTCAGAGTTCTGGTCCAATCACCTCCTGGACTGGGACTCTAACATCACATAAGTGGTCTGCCTGTCCTAGGTTTCTGTCATGCTATAGTATTAGTACTTAGTAAACTCTGGGTATCCTGTTCTGTATTCTAGTATCTTGACCTTTTACTTGTATGCAGACTATCCTTTATCCTTGTGATTTTGTATTGTGTTTGTCCTCTAGGTTTTGACCCAGTTCTGGTGTCTATCGCTCTCTCTACTGTCTTGTCTTCTCCACCATGTTTTTCACTTTGGTGCTGGGAGAGAACGTTGACAAGTTGTCCCTTACCAAGGGGTAGACAAGACAATCAGGCAGGGACAGATGGAACGAAAGTTTGGTTTCAGGTCCACTGTCTCTGTCTGTCACCTTCCCTTTCCCTGATCATGCATTACAGAAGCAAATGGCATCAAAATAATCCCACAAATGTTTAACAAAAATTGAACCCCCCCCCCCCAATATATTAGGAGTTACCAATTACGTTGTTAAAAGTAACCTATTATCTGTGTATCCTATGCCATAGGCATTACATTGTACTGATGAGGTCAATCCCCTTTAAGTAAGATGCAGTTGTCAGATACTTGAGCAATGTGATTTGTTTTACAGCTATATTGAGGAGCATTGCTTAGGAACCCTGCATGGACTTCTTCTGGCAGCCACATTCCAGTAAGGGCACACACCCAGTTATTTGTTTGACCTATAAATCACTTATTGTTGAGCAGTGTCAGGTGATATTCCATTACTTCTTACCTGTCTTACTGGTTTGTACCTGAGAGGATGAAAAATATATCCTTGTTTTCCGTTGATTTATGTATGTCATTAATTCCAGGAATACATATTCCTAGTTGGAGCCACTTGTATTGGGTATAGCAATGCCATAATTTATGGGGGTGAGGATGGGTCCACATTATGTTTGTGATGCACATCATGTGAATGGAAAACTCCCGTCGAGGACCCCATTTGCCATATTCCAGGAAAGGATATAATAGTTTAGTATGCTATTCTATACTATAGCTCCAAGTTTAAACATAAAAAATGTATATAAATGTATACAGTATCAGACTGTCCCACCAGAGAACCTGAGGATCCTCCGGTGGGCCGAGGCTCTGACCTAAAACTGGACCCCAATGATACAGCAGAAGACAACCTAATTTGGAGGCTACTGGGGTCTATTTTTTCTGGGGATGATGAAAGTTGGGACCCCAAAATAATAATCTGGTAGGCATCTGGTGGAGTCTGACACTGAATGTAAAATTCCTTTACAATGGGACAATATGAGTGAAGAATGTTACCCTAGGACGTTGTATCTGTTTAAATAAATAGGGGATGATATGATAACTGGCACCCCTGTGATCAAGTGAATTGGAGATTAAAAATTCCTTGAAGTCATGCGGAGCATCTGTTCTACTAACATCTTTGGAAATTCCGTACTGGAAGTAATTCTGGAAGTATCATAGAAGTCAACGTAATGCATGTCGGACACGAAGACATCAGACACTTATCCCGTACGATCATACTGAGGTTTACAACAGAAGCCTCCAACACAACATCCTCTCCCTCTGACATCACTTCCTGCTTTCCAGCTATTGGCTGACGCAGTACCTTACACACTTCCTGTTGTTCCTGCACCCTGTAAAAGCTCTCTGATATTCTGATATCTTTTAGCAAATTTCTCCCTTCTCCTTAAAGCGAGCCGCCCTCACCCCTCTGCCTAATTTAAGGAGAAGGTTGACCTATATAAAACACCTATTTGAATGAGGTTATCAGGTTGAGTTCCCATTTTTTCTGAATTGTTTCTGTTATATGAATAGAAAAATGAAGAAACAAAATTGAAGTGAAGGGCACAATGGTGGATCTTTTATAGGCCCCATTGTGGTGTCAGTCACTTTGCCGGATGTGATACCCATGTTGACGTAGATGGTGTTAATCTATATAGGAATAAACTTAGTGTTTTTCTATGGAAGAAACTTGTGTGGACTGTTTGTCTCTTCCTTTATTAGCGCCTGGGCTTGTTTTTTTGTGATTGTTAGCAGAGTGTTTGACTAGTTATACAGCTCGTGTTTTGTAAGCCGGAGTAATTATCCTGTTCCTTTCACCCTGTTTTATATAAACAAACACAATTAATTAAGAAATAAAAATGTGTATGTGCAAGTCAAATATTTACCATCGTACTGGCACCTGGGAGGAGACACCATACCTCCCAACTTTCATGGCAGAGAAAGAGGGACAAAAGTGTGCTCGTCTGAGGAGCAGCCACCCTCTTTTTGTGCCCCCCAGCCGCTCCCCCACTTATTTTACTCCTCCAGCAGCTTCCCCACGAAATGTACCCCCAGCAGCTCCCCCTATTATTGTGAACCCCCCCAGCAATTTTCCCTCTAACTGTGCCCCTCAGCAGCTCCACCTCATTTTGTGCCTCCCCCCCAGCAGGTTCCCCTTACCATGATTGTGCCCATCTTCTGCCCATCGTGCAGCTCCCCAACTTAATGTGCCTCCCAGCAACTCCCTCTTACTGTCCCCCCCACAGAAGTTCCCCCACTTATGGTGCCCCCTACAGCAGCTCTTCCTCATATTGTGCCCCTCCTTGCAGCTTCCTCTCATTTAGTGCCCCCCCCAGCAGGTTCCCCTCACATTGTGCCCATCTTCTGCCCACCGTGCAGCTCCCCAACTTAATGTGCCTCCATGCAACTCCCTGTCTTATTCTGACTCCTCTTACTGCCCCCCCTCATAAGTTCCCCCACTTATGGTGCCCCCCCAGCAGCTCTTCCTCATATTGTGCCCCTCCTTGCAGCTTCCTCTCATTTAGTGCCCCGCCAGCAGGTCCCCCTCACATTGTGCCCATCTTCTGCCCACCGTGCAGCTGCTCCAGTTAATATGCCTCCAAGGAGCTCCTGGTCTTATTGTGCCTTCCTCTTACTGTTCCCCCACTTATGGTGCCCCCCTAGTAACTCTCCTTCTTATGGTGCCTCCCCAGCAGCTCTCCCTTATATTGTGCCCCCCAGTACCTCCCCCTCATATAGTGCTCCCCAAGCATGTATGTGACTCCCCAGCAGCGCTCCCTCATATTGTGCCCCCCAGTACCTCCCCATTATATGGTGCCCCCCAAGCATGTATGTAGCTCTGAAGCTGGCAGGCAGATGACATCATCACATTGTGCCTGCAGGCTATGGACAGCAGAAGCACAGGGATTGTGCAAGAAGCTGCCAGCTTTCTTCATTATTACTGTAATGAGCTTTATCGGTAGAGGATGCCGAGAGAATTGCTGTCCAGCACATACTTCCCGCCGGGCGGAACAGAGCCCACAACACCGGATTGGGGGTGTTTGGGAGATACTATTTACCGACTGCAAGGGGGGTAGTATTATATTAGATACATTATGGGGCAGATTTATCAAGCAG
Organism: Engystomops pustulosus; assembly: GCA_019512145.1. Taxonomy (NCBI): domain Eukaryota; kingdom Metazoa; phylum Chordata; class Amphibia; order Anura; family Leptodactylidae; genus Engystomops; species Engystomops pustulosus. The sequence goes on from CM033641.1 coordinate 16,135,691, forward strand.
TCTGAAAGTCAGAATATTTCCAGTTGCCCATGGCAACCAATCACAGCTCAGCTTTCATTTCACCAGTGCTCATGAATATTTTAAAGGGGAGCTGTGATTGGTTGCCATGGGCAATTGGAAATATTCTGACTTTCAGACACTTGATAAATCTGCCCCTATGTATCCCTACACTTTGCTGTCCAATCCATTAGGCTTAGAGGAAGAGATCGGTACAGGAAGAGGAAGTCATTTGTCACTGATTGGCCGCTCGCAGATACCTAGCTTGCGGTTTTAAAGACCATGATCCATGGACAATGGAGTCACGTGTAAATTTTATAGGGGTTGTCCAAAAATCAAAAAAAGTGGGGCTTCAATCCATGGACCTTATCTGGTACAGGTTTCTAGGATTCCCCTTTTCCACTTAGGGGCTTACAAGGTATTCTCTCCAATTGAGCCACTCCCATAACATCATTTCTATATTTTCTATATGACACTTGACATTTCACGTTACCTGCATTGTTTTCTTCACTCACAAAAACACATGAATGAACAGGTCACTGCCTCCCACAAGATCAGCCTACTCCTCCCACGCTGCCGTCATGATCCCATTATCTGAAGAAGTCAAAGATCAACGTCTTGACAGATATTTTTTTCAGTTTTTCTTTGAATGAAACTACTAAAACAAACAAAGATTATAGAATAATGCTAAATTGTACGTATGTTGTCGAATTTACCTAAAACACATGAAAATATAGAGAAGTGAAACCAAATGAAGCTCAACAGGTATTCAATACTCACCAATGTGCACCAGGCCCGGTTGTGTTCTCCGAAACTTAGAGATGATGTGATGTTCTCGATGAGGGTCGGCGATAGGTTTTATTTAAAAACTTTTCCAATGATGGCATCTTCTGCCTAATCTGGCAGCAGGTTGACACCCGGTGCCCCATACACACATGACACCTCCATATAATGACTGGCACTCGTGACTCACACATACCAGTACTGAGAACAAGCACATGCAATGCCCACAGGATTCAACATGACCCAACATAGAAATAATGACCAATAAAATATAGGGAGGTGGTGGCAACAATAGATGAAGTGTTATCATACAGCGGGTATATATGAAAGGGGGCACCCCACCAACTAATTACCAATAGGTCCCACTTGCATGTTATTTGGACCCCATACGGTGGTAACATCTGTTTGCCATGTTACACTTATATTGAATACTGAATGGTGCTGTCTGTGGGAATCGGGTCCTAGTATGACACCTTTATTTGAATATTTTTATTATTTAGATTTGTGTATGCCCCTCAAACACAAAGCTGTTTTAAAGGAAATCTATCACCAGGATGAAGGATTGTAAACCAAGCATACTGACATACTGGTGTGTGCACCCTCTGGCAGGATCTGCTCTTCTTTAAGATTCTTATGCCCTTGTTTTTAAGAAAAAAGGCTTTATTTATTATCTAAAATTATGCAAATTAGTCTGAGGTGCTCCTGGCTCTATTATCACCTATGGAGCTCAGAGACTCTCAGGCTCATTTGCATATTTTTTAAGTCTTTTTTTTGTAAAAACAAGGGCATAAGAAGCTTAATGAAGCGCAGATCACAGGGGGCACACACCAGTATGTCAGTGTGCTTGGCTTACAAGCCTTCATCCTGGTGGTAGATGCCCTTTAAAATAAACTTACCTGACGTATTTGTTACAGCAGCAATGGCCTGGTGCCAGCCCTAGCCGCTCCCATTCAGCTTTTACCATATGACATGCTGAATTGAAGGGGTAAAGAAATAGTAGGTTACAATGTGATTAAGATGGACAACCCCTTTAAAGGGGTTGTACATAAATAGAAATTTTGGGGATAATCTAGCCATGTCTGATCATAGAGGCCAATACTCAGCTCTCCAATTGATCAGCTGTTCAGGTTAGCCTAAAAACTTGGGTTTTGTAGAGGCCAGAAATTGGATACTCCTAGAAAAGTGATTAAGACCTGCAGTTACAGTTTGTGACCACTACACAGAACACGGAGCTAACCACTTCTGGATTAATGTCCTGTGTCTTCTCCAGGCTGAAGAGTTGATCAGTGTGGAGTCAGACGTTGGTTGGGGATGGAGAGGTCAATGTTTTTTTTCCTCATAAAGCTATTTGGGTATTAGACTTAAGACACTATGGCTGCTACCCTGTATAACCTTTAAAATGCAAAATGAGGAGGTGTGTTTGACCTGAAAACCCACTCTAAAGGATGACGCTCCAAGATGACCAAACTCTTCAGAAGATCTAATGCCATACACTAGAAGACAAAGTTCCTTCATAGGGGAGATGGTGGCCCGGCCGGAGCACTTCCTCCTGGATTTCTCCGTAGGCAGTAGATATAAGACGGTCTGAACCAGTTCTGGATGGAGGATAATTGCTATTTACGTACAACATGTAAAATATCACTTAAGGTCTATTAAATTAGCAGTAGCTGTGATTATGGGATTATTACCACAACACATGATGAGATGGGCATTCAATTACAGCCATGGCTGAGCTGAATGTTATCAACAAACAGGAAACACAACTTTTTTTTTTTAGAATTTGCCAACTTTTTGATAGGACTCGAAATATTGCGTAAGACCTTGGTATGAGCTTTTGAAGGACGCATAGATAGCGATCAGTTAATACAACTGTGTTGTAGAAACACAAGCCGACTGAATGATAAGGTCAAATTAATGAGGGTGCCCATCCTTTTCTAAAGAAATGTTGACCTGTCATTACTAAAGCCGAGCTCTAAACCTGACATGTAATGAATTCGAGTCACTGATTACAGAATTTACAACACAGATTCTGGCCGCAGTGTAAAAAAGAGCAATAAAGTTTATATTGGTTGATCGAAAAATGAGCTCAGTCCATAGGAAGTCCCTGAAATGAAAGTTGCTTCTTGTTGTACTTATTCATCAGAAATGGGGTAGAAATATGCATTTTTTACTTTATATTCTGTTAAACTACTGTATGGACCACACCCACAGCTTTGGAGCTCGTAAAGAATGGTGACCCAAAATCAACCAGGCTTCGTTGGTCTTTTCACAGCCATCGTAATTTTACGAGAAGAGTTAGGAGGCACATTTAGGTTGTTAAAACCTTAGAGGTGGCCTGAACAACTTTGAGTAAGTGTATGGGTCCATGAAGACAAAGATGTACATAACAGAAGAGGAGGTCAACTGCTACCATGGAAAAATCGTAGTACCAAAGTTTTATGGTGTCCATGGGTCTGGAGAGGAGAGAATGGTACATTTTTTTACTTTATTTTCTGTTAAACTACTGTATGGACCACACCCACAGCCTTGTAGCTCGAAAACAATGGTGGCCCAAAATCAGCCAGGCTTTGTCAGTCTTTTTACAGCCATTGTAACTTTACGAAACAAATTTCGGTTGTTAAAACCTTCAAGGTGGCCTGAACCACTTTGTTTGAGGGTATGGGTCCATGAAGACAAGATGTACATACAGAAGAGCGAGGTTCAATCTTGTTTAGTTCCGCTACCTCGCCAACGAAAAGCAAAACAAGGTACGGAAGAAACTCACACCACCAGAACAACCTGAACCTCCGCTGAGAACAACCATTTCCCCGTACTCATTCCAGTCCACCCACCACAAACTATTTAGTCACCGCTCCCCTTCTGGAGACACCAAATCTAAAAGCACCAACATCAACCAGAGAAGCCTCCGGAGCATCGCGTCCTGACTCGCAGCTTCACCGCGCAGTCACACAAACCGACTTGTATCGCCCTGCCCTCGCGTCCAGTATATTGACATCGGGATTTTGTCGCTAGCCGAATTTGCCGCAGACAGTAGGAATCTCGCTCATAATAGTCCACCCCCTCCGGTACTCCACCCACCCGCCTCTTTACCCCCCTGCCTACCCCAAAAAAATTACTACAATCCACCCCACCGCACTTCCGACCCTCAATCCCCCTCCCCTCCTCCACCTAGCCCACCCCCACCCCCTCACGGCGCAACACTCGAGCTTCCCCACCCCCCCTACCCTATATATCTAACGACAGTCGCCTCTCTCTCCCTTCCTTCCGCAGCTTCCCTGCCTCCCCTGGCAAACTTCCACTACATCCTCTATCCATCTCTGAAACGACACTCCCACCCCACTATCTTCCCCCACCCCAACACCTCCCCCCCCGAGAGAGTTCGTATGCTATTAAAGTAGAGTTTGATTCCGGATGTTTTTAATTGGATTCAGTGACATTTCGTACATGAAAGATTAACAAGTTATGAATAAATAGGCCCAATATCACTACTACGTGCGGATGTAACAACTTTGGCAAGGTCATCGCTTATAGATTGTCAGGGGGGTAGGTAATGGTAATCACATCTCTAATTCACGTCGACCAACCAAACAGGGTTTTATGCCAGATAGATCACAGCCATTTATATTAAACATTATTTATTAAACATTAGGAGACTGTTTTTTAAACATTTCAGTCTGACACAGCCAGGATAGGGGTAGTAAGTGCTAGAAGTGACTGTGCTTTCACTCGACAATGCCAAAGCTTTTTGAAGCCCGTCGAGTGGGAAAATTTCTATGGGGCAACTCTGAGCAAAATGGATTTGGACAGAGACTGATTAAATGGATCCAATTATTATACTCAGGAGGCCCTTTTATAGCACGGAGGAATATAAAAGTTAAATGGGCGTGCGGGGTCTCTTAATGAATTGCCTAGAGAGAGGGTTTTGGTAGCAAGACAGGGGTTGTCCCCTATCACATATATCTTTGGCACTGGCTATCGATGAGCACTCTGGCCCCATTTATTGATTCGGATCCTCGTTGGAGGATTACAGGCCTTCCTGGGAACGGGGGAGGAGAGGAACGTATATCGCTCTTGCCAGTGATGGCAAAAACAATTTTAGACGACCGAGTCCCCGAGTGCACCAAACTAACAACAAGACCCCCCGCTTATTTATACCAAAAAACGGAGTGCCAAACACAGAAATTGTTACTTTGTTATTTATTACTCCCTTCTCTGTCACTATCTTCATTGATTGATACAGCCACCTGAGGACACCAATAATAATAAAGCAAAAAAAAAAAAAACTAGTCCCCGGTAGAGAGCTGTCACTTTTTTAAAATAGCTCGGTGCACAGCAAGTTCCTGGGCTGTCGGGACTGCAGGAAGAGAGAGGAAGAGCCTGGAGTCATCTTGCGGGGTGATGGCCTGAGTGCACATAGAAAGGGCTCTGAGTTGCCACCTCTGGCGAACCGAAATGCCATTAGGTTAGCCATCACTGCTCTATGCTGGATGATAGTTGATGATATGGGAGAGATACGCAAATAGTCACTCCAACAGTGTAATTAGATTCAACATTTCAAGGAATGGAAAATTTGGCCCTATAATCGGGGCGCTAGTACAATAAGAAGAATGGGACAACATCTGGTCCTGATGCCATTGGCGCAAGGAGGATGCATAATATTTAAAGTCCCTTCATGTCGCCTGAACCGATTTAGAAGTAGGGGAAGAATAGTACCACGCAAATGGTAAACAAATTCAAATATTTTTGGGGTTAGTGGTAGTTATAACCCCGACCCGAAGGAAATATATAAGAGCAGCCTCCTTGAACCAAACTACAGCACCAGTCGCCGAATAAAATTTAGAGGTAGGTTGGTGTTTTTTGTATAAAGCTCCCATGGTCTCCAATCGGAAGGATAGAGGGGGGGGGGGGGGGAGAGGCGTCGGGTGGCAGGACATAACCTCTTGGTAAAGCGGGTGAAGGGTAACATTGTCAAAATGGTTGGTAATGCCTCAAATCTCTACATACTACATAATCCCCGATGATGGAGATACAAAAATACTTCCATAGAACGTGCTTGGTGGGCTCTCAGGAGGTGTGTGGAAGGGAAGGAAAACAGGCCAGAATTAGCTAGACATTTTACAAAGGGGAAGGCGGGGGGAGGAGGATTTGGCTATGATTGGCTATGATTTATAACCAAACCCCCTTGGCATATTTTATAGCGGCACAAATGCACACTTTCCAGGCTGGGGGGTAGAGGCCAGAAGGGAGCAAGCGCACTCAGCCAGGTAAACTGATTAGTTTATGGTCACAACACTCAAGTCACAGTAAAGTTACATGCCTCTAGAGGGCGGGGGTTTGGCAAGGGGGGGGAAAAGTAAGTAATAGGATTTGGAGGGGGGGAGTAGGAGGGGAAGGGGAAGTAAGTGGAAGTGAAGTAAGTAATAAGCCAAACAATAACTTATGTCTAAAGTGTGTTTTCTAAAGCCATGGGACATTTTAGGAATCCAAAATAAGCCTAGGAACATCCAATCTGTTGGCGTTGTAAAACCGGCTTCTTCCAGAAATTTTTCGCCTAGAAGGCTATTTACCACAGGGGAAATGAAAAGGGTAAGGACTTTTACCAACATATTTTACTCTGAAGTAGTTGCGAGGACATTTGAACAAGATACAAAATGAGACCGCTTAAGGAGTAAAAAAGAGGCGTTAAAGAGGGATATAAATCTGTTTATAGTATTTGTGCAATTGGTAGTATTGTAATAATTACCAAAATATTATAGTATAAAAATCGGAACTATTCTTGATTTTGTCACCATTACCTGGAACTGTTACTATATATGTGACTACTGAAGAGGCCTTGGTACTGGTTTATATTGGAAAATATGAACATCAATATATATTTTTTCTGATTATTGTTTAGGATTATTATACCTCAATGTTGGGGGTTTTGGAAAGGGTCGGGAAAAAAAAAAAAAAAAAAAAAAAAAAAAAAAAAAAAACCACAAAAAAACGTTTTCAATAAAAAAAATATTTGATTTTAATAATAAAATACGTAATGAATAAATAACATAATTATAGTCTTAAATGGAGGATCATAAAAAATGTATTTAAATTGTTAAGAAAGATTTTGGTTTTTAGTAAGATCTTTTTATTTTATAATCTTAAAACACAATGAAATGAAAGTGATAAAGTAAAAAAAAAAAAAATATAAAAAAGCAAAAACATAGTTATGTTTAAAGCGTGTTTTTGTCTTTTCGGAATTTTATCATGTCCTATTGGGACGCTCTTACAAAGTGGTCGCTTCCAAGGTTAGGGCGATCGATGGAATGAAAAAAAAAGGAAAATATGGAGAGGGGAAAGGGAGAGGAGAAAATAGGTTTTTCACAAGTATAACAGAATGTGCGAATATGTTCTGTAATCTGAAGGGTATACCGTTTTATTTAAAGGAAAGAATTGAATATAATAAAATGAAAAGTGTGAGTTTGGCAAACTCAACTCCTTGAGGGAAAGGAGCGTATAAGGACGGATTTTCAGTGGGGGGGGAGGGATGAATAGTGAGAGGCGTAGGGTGTGGTGAAGAAGGAACGGAGCAATATGAGGGGTCATTTTGGTTTGGTCATGCTCCTACCCATGGGGAAAATCCATTAGGCATAACGCAGAACGTATCTCTTTTGCCTGATATTGTCTGTGATGGGAGCTAATCTAAAATTTTTTTTTTTTTGTAAGCCCACATTTTATCCCATGATTTGACTTACTATGAGATATGATGTTCAATATAAGAGGAAATTATTATTCTCTATTTGGTTGAGATGCCCTTGTAGGAGGCAAATAAAAAGAAGAATAATACATCCGCATCGAACTAGTAAGAATGTATAATGGGCAATGTGGGTGGTGAAGCACAGTTCCCGCCTCGTCGTCTCCATTAGCGCCTATTGTTGTGCCTTGTTACTGTACATGGGAAGCGATTACGAAATTTGAAATGATTACTCCGCGTTCATACCCGCGATGTAATTACTGTCGGGAGGGGAGTAGGTTCGCTAATACAACAAATTGGTTGTACAGTGCCCCCAATTTTCTCTCCTCCAATATAAACAAGAGAGCCAAAGCTCTGATTTTAAATCTGTTGTTCTCCTTGTGAATTGGTTAATACAAATATAAAGAGGATTTGGATAGTTTCCTCATGTTGTAAATTGTAAATTGGCGGGGTTTTCTCCACATCTCCCATACGCTATAACGCGTATTTCAAAACAAATTGAGGGAGGTGTTTAATTTAAAATTAGATTAAATGGAACACAGACTGAATGAAACCCCAGGGAATGACTTGAACCCATGATTAATATTGAATAAAGGGGATGCGACCATACGTGCGACACACATGCAACGTTGAATAATTATCCAGGTTCCGCCATGGATCCCACGATGAATGAATCTACTCTAAGATAAAAGTACACACAGCTGGTGCAGTCTACATACTTCTCATTTGTTTTGTTTGTGCTCAAATGGGACAACAGGGGTTTAGGTCTGTAACGGAGTTTCTTACAGTTCATGCAAGATTTTGTCAAATTGTGTGTTCTTTGGTTCCCTTCAGGGGTGGGACTATCAATGGGATAGGAGGGGGGGCTAGGTCTGTCACACCCTGAGCAATAGTAACGTATAACATAATATATACTGAGATATAGTATGAAGGAACCAGCAACCCACACAGCCTAAGAATAAGCTGGCAGAGTGTGCGAAACTTGACTGCATTCTGCTGAGTCAGTGCCGAAAAAACAATGGGTGCGAGCGCGCGAACTATAGAAAGACAATCCTACTCCCAGATTTGCACCACAGCGGGCGTCTAGGATTGTTGCAAGGCTTTAGGAGGAAAAGATCAAAGGGAGAAATCTATAATGGAACACGACACACAAAATAATTGTATCTGGACATTTGAGCTTTGTCCACCATGATCACGTGAACTACCCACATTATGGTAAATTTTCACGGGTTGTACATGTGTAGAATGAGGATATACTGTAGTATCGCTACCTGCAATTGATGTGGAATTGAAATATAATACACGAGCACTGATAGGGAGTTGAATTGGGTCCCTTTGGTTCATCTCCATTTAAAAAAAAAAAATACAAAATAAGCGAGGATCTAATTCAGGAATATGTGAGGTAAAATTACAATGTATGTGCAAATAATAAAGATATAGATATAGTGTAAATATAGATCATAATTAAAAATAATATTATACTATTATTATTGAAAGAACTAATACATGGACGTAAATAACAACACAAATGACTGAGAACAAGGTAAAAAAAAAACGGAGGAAATGTGGAAAGAAAGAAGAAATAGAAAAGGGAAAGAAAGAAATTGACGCAGAAAGGAAAGAAAAAGAAACGAAATTATTGTGGTGTTTATAAACCTCGGGGTGCGTGGTGACCAGGGGGGCCCGGCAGGGCTGTCGAGATGACAATGTGGTCTCAATTACTTTGTATTGGGTGCATTGATTCTATAAAGTTCCCACAGATTTATGTGTGAAAACCCATTTACCATATACAATAGATAACACGAAAGTAGTTTTGTATGTGTGGACTTCTTCCTCCACTATTATAGTAGTTTTTCTAGTTAGTCTCAATCTCTCAATGGGTAGTGGGGAAGAGGCAACAATTTCAGCACATTAGTTATGTAAAGCGTACGACTCAGGCAGATGATCACAACACGAGACAGATTGAGGGATGGATTAGTTGGAACGAATAATTGTACTTTTTCGGTGAGAACGCTAGTGCGATGGTTCTAAACTGAGCAGATACAGACAGACTCCTAGAATCTGCTTGTGATTTGTAAATAGACGGGCACCTGCATTTTTTTTTTTTGTATTTTTGTGGAGATCTAATGCAGGGGGAGGATCACTCTGTGGACTAACACAGTTTTTTTTCAAAGCACGGAAATGTGAAACAATTCAGGAAAGTCAACAAAGAATATGAAACAAAAATTCTATATATGTAAAATAAGAAAAAAAAAAAGAGGAGTTCTAATTCCATGTGATCGTATCTTGAGGTAACCTCTCCCAATAAATACGGGCGGATCCAGGCAATTCTTAAGACGACAACCAAGACAAGAGCCGCGACTGTACAGGTGGACCCTCTAGTTACAAACAGACCTCTGGATGTTGGGTTTATGTATTGTTTTTTGCCTTTAGGTACAAAAGCAGCTGCTATGTGGATAACAAGGTATCAAATGTGTCAGCAATAAGATTAGTTTGTTCTGTTTTGTCAATTATAACAATCCAACAATTTTTAAAATCCAATGTCACAGAGACCAAAAAAAAATTTGTCTGGGATCACAAATATAAAATATACAGTTCCGATTACTTTTATTATAATTCTAAGAATCCAGTCCAGGCAAAGCTTACTATAACCCTGTGTAGATCTTTGTCTGTCAGGACAGATATTTTGAAGATTAAAAATATTTTATCATTTTTATCTAGTTAAAAACTCAATATAATTAAAATTTGAATATAGGTGGTCCCCTCCCCATACTTAAGAAAACACGCGACTTAACATACGACCCTAGTTACAAACGGACCTCTGGATGTTGTTAAGTTAATGTATTGATCATTAGGCTACAATAATCAGCTGTCAACAGTTATCACAGGGTCTGTAATGAAGGATTTTAGGTTAATATGATTCTTTGACAAACCCAACATTTTAAAATCCAAATTTGTCACAGAGACAAAAAAGTTCTGTCTGGGATTACAATGATAAAAAAATACAGTTCCGACTTCTCTTACTACGAATTCAACTAAGAACAAACCTACAGACCTATCTTGTGTGTAAACCGGGGGGACTGTCTGCAATTTTAAATTTATGTTTACTTCTGATGATGGCATATTACCAATTCTATTGCATATTTTATTACGATTGTTATCTTACACCATTCCGTATTTATTTTATATTAATTATTATTGATTTTTTTTTTTTATCACTTGGTATTATTTATGTATTATTATTATTATTATTAATGGTAATTTATCACTGCATGTAGTTTAGTTCAAGTATTTATTAATTGTGTAAAACATTATCTTACATTAGCTAATGAGTCTTTTCCAATAAAATTCGGGAGGCAGGCCAAAAGTTTTATTAGGTAGTAGAGTAGTAGTCGTAGTTTGTTGTTGTTATTATAATTACTTTATCCTCGTTATTATTTAAGTTGTTGTGTTTTTAGATATTGTTGTTTGTGTTATTATTTATTATTATTAATTTTTTTCGATAAATAATTTTTATTGAAAGTATTTATACATTAATTTAATTATCAGTATTTATTATTTAGTTTAAGTAGTTATTTTGTTGATAAACATTATCTAATTCTAATAGTTCTTCCAATAACATTGGGATGATTACAGCGAAGACACACCTAATTTGGGGAGGCTACCGAGGGTCTATTTTTTCTGGGGATGATGAAATTGGGACCCCAAATAATAATCTGGTAGGCATCTGGTGGAGTCTGACAATGAATGTAAAGTTCCTTTACAATGGGACATGTGAGTGAAGATGTTACTCCTAGGATTTGTTCTGTTTAAATAAATAGGGAGGATAATGATAACTGGCACCCTGTGAGATGAATTGGAGGATTAAAAAATTCCTGAAGTCATGCGGAGCATCTGTTCTACTAACATCTTTGGAAATTCCGTACTGGAAGTAATTCTGGAAGTATCATAGAAGTACGTAATGCAGGTCGGACACCAAGACATCAACACTTATCCCGTACGATCATACTGAGGTTTACAACAGAAGCCCCACAACACACATCCTCTCCTCTGACCATCACTTCCTGCTTTTCCAGCTATTGGTGACAGCATACCTTACACCTCTGTGTTCCTGCACCCTGAAAGCTCCTTCGATATCGATTCTTTAGCAAATCGCCGGCTTCTCCTTGTTAAAGGACAGCCGCCCTCCACCCTCTGCCTAATTAAAGAAGGTTGGACCTTAGTAAAACACCTATTTGAAATGAGGTGATCAGGTTGAGTTCCCATTTTCTGAATTTTGTTTTCTGTAAGAATAGAAAAGAAAGAGAAAGAAAAAACAAAATTGAAGTGAAGGGCACAATGGTGGGATCTTTTATAGGCCCCATTGTGGTGTCAGCACTTGCGGAGTGAGACCCCTGTTGACGTAGGATTGGCGTAATCTATATGGATTAAACTTAGGGTTTTTCTAGGAAGAATTGTGTGGACGTGGCTCTCCTTTAAGGACTGCTGGCTTTTTTTTTGGTTGTTAGCGAGGAAGGAGGTTGGACTAGATACAGCCGTGTTTGTAAGCCGGAGTAATATCCTGTTCCGCACCCCGTTTTAATAACAAACACAAAATAAAAGAAAAAAATGGGAGTGGGCAAGTCAAATATTTGACCATCGTACTGGCACCGTGGGGAGACACCATACCTCCCAACTTTCATGGCAGAGAAAGAGGGACAAAAGTGTGCTCGTCTGAGGAGCAGCCACCCTCTTTTTGTGCCCCCCAGCCGCTCCCCCACTTTTTTTACTCCTCCAGAGCTCCCCACGAAATGTACCCCCAGCAGCTCCCCCTATTATTGTGAACCCCCCAGCCCATTTTTCCCTCTAACTGTGCCCCTCAGCAGCTCCACCTCATTTTGTGCCTCCCCCCAGCAGGTTCCCCTTACCATGATTGTGGCCCATTCTCTGCCCCACGTGCAGCTCCCAACTTAATGTGCCTCCCGCATCACTGTCCCCCCCACAGAAGTTCCCCCACTTATGGTGCCCCTGCAGCATTCCTCATGTGCCCCTCTTGCAGCTTCCTCACTGGCCCCCCCCAGAGGTTCCCCTCATTGTGCCCATCTTCTGCCCACCGTGCAGCTCCCCAACTTAATGTGCCTCCATGCAACTCCTGTCTTATTCGACTCCTCTTTACTGCCCCCCCTCATAAGTTCCCCCCCCACTTATGTTGCCCCCCCAGCAGCTCTTCCTCATATTGTGCCCCCTTGCAGCTTCCTCTCATTTAGTGCCCCGCCAGCAGGTCCCCCTCACATTGTGCCCATCTTCTGCCCACCGTGCAGCTGCTCCAGTTAATATGCCTCCAGGAGCTCCTGGTCTTATGTGCCTTCTCTTACTGTTCCCCCACTTATGGTGCCCCCCTAGTAACTCTCCTTCTTATGGTGCCATCCCCAGCAGCTTCCCTTATATTGTGCCCCCCAGTACCCTCCCCCTCATATAGTGCTCCCAAGCATGTATGTGACTCCCCAGCAGCTCTCCCTCATTTTGTGCCCCCCAGTACCTCCCCATTATATGGTGCCCCCCCAAGCATGTATTTGTAGCTCGAAGCTGGCAGGCAGATGACATCATCACATTGTGCCTGCAGGCTATGGACAGCAGAAGACACGGGATTGTGCAAGAAGCTGCAGCTTTCTTCATTATTACTGTAATGAGCTTTATCGGTAGAGGATGGCCGAGAGAATTGCTGTCCAGCACATACTTCCCGCCGGGCGGAACAGAAGCCAACAACACGGATTGGGGGTGTTGGGAGATACTATTTACCGACTGCAAGGGGGGTAGTATTATATTAGATACATTATGGGGCAGATTTATCAAGCAGTCTGAAAGTCAGAATATTTCCAGTTGCCCATGGCAACCAATCACAGCTCCGCTTTCATTTCACCAGTGCTCATGAATATTTTAAAGGGGAGCTGTGATTGGTTTGCCATGGGCAATTGGAAATATTCTGACTTTCAGACACTTGATAAATCTGCCCTATGTATCCCTACACTTTGCTGTCCAATCCATTAGGCTTAGGAGAGATCGGTACAGGAAGAGGAAGTCATTTGTCACTGATTGGCCGCTCGCAGATACCTAGCTTGCGGTTGTTTTAAAGACCATGATCCATGGACATGGAGTCACGTGTAAATTTTATAGGGGTTGTCCAAAAATCAAAAAAAGTGGGGCTTCAATCCATGGACCTTATCTGGTACAGGTTTCTAGGATTCCCCTTTTTCCACTTAGGGCTTACAAGGTATTCTCTCCAATTGAGCACTCCCATAAAATCATTTCTAATTTTCTATATGACACTTGACATTTCACGTTACCTGCATTGTTTTTTCACTCCACAAACCCATGAATGAACAGGTCACTGCCTCCCACAAATCAGCCTACTCCTCCACGCTGCGTCATGATCCCATTATCGAAGAAGTCAAAGATCAACGTCTTGACAGATATTTTTTTCAGTTTTTCTTTGAATGAAACTACTACTAACAAACCAAAAGATTATAGAATAATGCTAAATTGTACGTATGTTGTCGAATTTACCTAAAACACATGAAAATATAGAGAAGTGAAAACCAAATTGAAGCTCAACAGGTATTCAATACTCACCAAGTGCACCAGGCCCGGTTGTGTTCTCCGAAACTAGAGATGATGTGATGTTCTCGATGAGGGTCGGCGGATAGGTTTTATTTAAAAACTTTTCCAATGATGGCATCTCTGCCTAATCTGGCAACCGAGGTGACACCCGGTGCCCCATACACACATGACACCTCCATATAATGACTGGCACTCGTGACTCACACATACCAGTACTGAGAACAAGCACATGCAATGCCACAGGATTCAAACATACCCAACATAGAAATTATGACAACGAATAAAATATAGGGAGGTGGTGGCAACAATAGATGAAGTAGTATTATCATACAGCGGGTATATATGAAAGGGGCACCCCACCAACTAATTACCAATAGGTCCCACTTGCAGTGTTATTTGGACCCCATACGGGGTTGGTAACATCTGTTTGCCATATTACATTTATTGAATACTGATGGTGCTGTCTGTGGGAATCGGTCCTAGTATGACACCTTTATTTGAATATTTTTATTAGTTTGTTGTATGCCCTCAACACAAAGCGTTTTTAAAGGAATCTACCACCAGGATGAAGATTGTAAACCAGACACTGACATACTGGGTGTGCACCCTCTGCGGAGGATCTGCTCTTCTTTAAGATCTTATGCCCTTGTTTTTAAGAAAAAAAAGGCTATTATTAAAAATTATGCAAATTAGTCTGAGGTGCTCCTGGCTCTATTATCACCTTGGGCTCAGAGACTCTCAGGACTCATTTGCATATTTTTAAGTCTTTTTTTGTAAAAACAAGGCATAAGAAGCTTATGAAGCGCCCAAGAATCCAGGGGGCGGCGGGGCGGGTCACGATCCACGCCGAGGGGGGTGTACGGGGGGCGTCGGAGCGGAGGGCGGGGGGCGGGGTGGTGTGGGGGGGGCCGATGGGGGGGGCGGCTTCGCAGGCGCTGGGGGGGGTGAGCAGACGCTGGTGGGAGAGGGCAGGGGCCGGCTGCTCACTGTGGGCGAGGGGAGCACGTGGTCGGACGCGCCGGGGTGCGGGCGGGTTGGGCTGGGGCGGGGTGGGGGGGAGAGGGACCGGGGGCAGGCGGGCACCGGGTGCGGTGGGACGGGGGGCTCCCTCCCTTGGCAGGCATTGTCCTCTCTCTTTAAGATGCTATGGGGGGTGGTGGGAGCGGCTTGTGTGAAAAGGGGGGGGCGCTATGGTGTCGGGGGGTAGGGGGGCATCTGGCTGAGTGAGGTGCTTGGCTGGTTATAACCGTGGGGTGGCCCGGACTGGTCTGTTTTTTTTTTGAAACAGGGCCAAAGGTAAGAGCCGCGCTCGGGGGGGGGGGGGCACACACCAGTATGTCAGTGTGCTTGGCTTACAAGTCCTTCATCCTGGTGGCAGATGCCCTTTAAAATAAACTTACCTGACGTATTTGTTAACAGCAGCAATGGCCTGGTGCCAGCCCTAGCCGCTCCCATTCAGCTTTACCATATGACATGCTGAATTGAAGGGGTGTAAAGAAATAGTAGGTTACCAATGTGATTAAGATGGACAACCCCTTTAAAGGGGTTGTACATAAATAGAAAATTTTGGGGATAATCTAGCCATGTCTGATCATAGAGGCCAATACTCAGCTCTCCAATTGATCAGCTGTTCAGGTTAGCCTAAAAACTTGGGGGTTTTGTAGAGGCCAGAAATTGGATACTCCTACAAAAGTGATTAAGGACCTGCAGTTACAGTTTGTGACCACTACACAGAACACAGAGCCAAACCACTTCTGGATTTATGTCCTGTGGTCTTCTCCGGGTGGAGAGTGATCAGTGTGGAGTCAGACGTTGGTTGGGGATGGAGAGGTCAAGGTTTTTTTTCCTCAATAAAGCTATTTGGGTATTAGACTAAGACACTATGGTGCTACCTGTATAACCTTTAAATGCAAAAAAAAAAATGGGAGTGTGTTTGACCTGAAAAACCCACTCTAAAGGATGACGCTCCAAGATGACCAAACTCTTCAGAAGATCTAATGCATACACTAGAAGACAAAGCTCCTTCAAAGGGGAGATGGTTGGCCGGCCGAGCACTTCCTCCTGGATTTCTCGTAGGCAGTAGAGATTATAAGACGGTCTGAACCAGTTCTGGATGGAGGAGGATAATTGCTATTTACGTACAACATGTAAAATATCACTTAAGGTCTATTAAATTAGCAGTAGCTGTGATATGGGATTATTACCCAACACATGATGAGATGGGCCTTCAATTACAGCCATGGCTGAGCTGAATGTTATCAACAAACAGGAAACACAACTTTTTTTTTTGAGATTTGCCAACTTTTGATAGGACTCAAATATTGCGTAAGACCTTGGTTGAGCTTTTGAAGGACGCATAGATAGCGATCAGTTAATACAACTGTGTTGTAGAAACACAAGCCGACCTGAATGATAAGGTCAATTAATGAGGGTTGCCCATCCTTTCTAAAAAATGTTGACCTGTTCATTACTAAAGCCGAGCTCTAAACCTGACATGTAATGATTCGAGTCACTGATTACAAATTTACACACGAAGATTCTGGCCGCAGTGTAAAAAAGAGCAATAAAGGTTATATTGGTTGATCGAAAAATGAGTCCATAGGAAGTCCCTGAAATGAAAGTTGCTTTCTGTTGTACTTATTCATCAGAAATGGGTTAGAAATATGCATTTTTTACTTATATTCTGTTAAACTACTGTATGGACCACACCCACAGCTTTGGAGCTCGTAAAGAATGGTGACCCAAAATCAACCCAGGCTTCGTTGGTCTTTTCACAGCCATCGTAATTTTACGAGAAGAGTTAGGAGGCACATTTAGGTTGTTTAAAAACTTAGAGGTGGCTCTGAACAACCTTTGGAGTAAGTGTATGGGGGTCCATTGGAAGACAAAGGATGTACATAACAGAGAGAGGGAGGTCAACTGCTACCATGGAAAAATCAGTAGTACCAAGTTTTATTGGGTCCATGGGGTCTTGGAGAGGAGGAGAATGGTTACATTTTTTTACTTTATTTTTCTGTTTAAAACTACTGTATGGACCACACCCACAGCTTGTAGCTCGAAAACAATGTGGCCCAAAATCAGGCCAGCTTTGTCAGTCTTTTTACAGCCATTGTAACTTTACGAAACAAATTCGGTTGTTAAAACCTTCAAGGTGGCCTGAAACCACTTGTTGAGGGTTTCCATGAAGAAGAAGATGTACATAACAGAAGAGGAGGTCAACTGCTACCATGGAAAAATCATTGTACCAAAGTTTATGGTGTCATGGGTCTGGAGAGAAGAGAATGGTAAAAACAGAAGGAGATGTCTAAGGAAGAAGGTCAACACTTAACAAAGGAAGAACCAGAAGAGGAGGTCAACTGTACCATGGAAAAATCATAGTACCAAAGTTTTATGGTGTCCGTCTATGGGTCTGGAGAGAGAGAGAATGGTACATTTTTTTACTTTATTTTCTGTTAAAACTACGTAGGACCACACCCACAGCCTTGGAGCTCGAAAAACAATGGTGGCCCAAATCAGCCAGGCTTTGTCAGTCTTTTACAGCCATTGTAACTTTACGAAACAAATTTTGGTTGTTAAAACCTTCAAGGTGGCCTGAACCACTTTGTTTGAGGGTATGGGTCCATGAAGAAGAAGATGTACACAACAGAAGAGGAGGTCAACTGCTACCATGGAAAAATCATAGTACCAAAGTTTTATGGTGTCCATGGGTCTGGAGAAGAGATAATGGTACATAACAGAAGGAGATGTCTAAGGGAAGAAGGTCAACACTTAACAAGGAAGAAACCAGAAGAGGAGGTCAACTGCTACCATGGAAAAATCATAGTACCAAAGTTTTATGGTGTCCGTCTATGGGTCTGGAGATGAGAGAATGGTACATTTTTTTACGTTATTTGCTGTTAAACTACTGTATGGACCACACCCACAGCCTTGGAGCTCGAAAACAATGGTGACCCCAAATCAGCCAGGCTTTGTCAGTCTTTTTACAGCCATTGTAACTTTACGAGACAAGCTGGGAGGCAAATTTAGGTTGTTAAAACTTTAGAGGTGGCCTGAACCACTTTGTGTGAGGGTATGGGTCCATGAAGACGAAGATGTACATCGGAAGAGTAGGTCAACTGCTACCATGGAAAAATCATAGTACCAAAGTTTTATGGTGTCCATGGGTCTGGAGAATGGTACATAACAGAAGGAGATGTCTAAGGCAAGAAGGTCAACAGTTAACAAGGAAGGAACCACACTTTTATCAATCTTATGAAGCATAATGGAAGATGGAAGACCAGGAAATGGCCAGAATGTCACATCCACCCATATGGACGCCACACTGGGCATATGTGTTCAGTAGCCCCAGATGGACGACCAACAATGTTTCTTGGGTCGGGCCAAGGGTCGGGCAAATATCTAAAACATGGTGAACTTCTCTCCAGGTGATGCTGGTTTGTTGTTGTTAAACAAGTAAGTGATCATTTTGATCGTTACGACCACCTTTTGGACCTTGTTTTTTTATGTTGTAGCTTAAGGAACATATTTCCAGGTAATTGCGGAGCTATGGAACATGTCCTTCTGATGGAGTTTGAATGTTTTATAATCTGTGTCCTGGGTCTTTTACGGTGAGAGGCTCTGACTTGTTCTCTTCCGTATTTGGATGTAAAGCACTTGATATATTCCCTCATGTGAACATTTACTAGACTTGACTCTCCTTAAGAAGCAAGAGTAGAAGTTCTGGAGCATCAGGTTTGTCTCAAGACAAAAACATTCCCATATTATGCCGCCATAGCATCTACAATGTTTGGTCTCGTTACATTCCATCTGGTTTCCAAATATCCATCTGTATTATCTCCGGTGTCACATGGTGGGAACAAGTCAACAAATGTTCCCATATAGACTTTAGGAGGATACAACATTTACAGATGGAGCATATACAACACTGCCAGTGGTAATTTACTGAAGTGTTACTCTCATCTGTAAGTCTGGGCTCCAGTAATGACACCACCGTCGTTGTCCTTAGCACCACAATCATAGCTGTCAGTAAACAGACGT
Organism: Engystomops pustulosus; assembly: GCA_019512145.1. Lineage (NCBI taxonomy): Eukaryota > Metazoa > Chordata > Amphibia > Anura > Leptodactylidae > Engystomops > Engystomops pustulosus. The sequence continues at coordinate 16,154,835 of CM033641.1, forward strand.
GAACAGGAAGGAAAGTATAGAGGCTACGCAGTGACTGTGCCCATCCTGTAGTTACTTTTACAATTTAGAACATTTCTCTGTAAAATGTATCTTAACAATACTTTTGAGTTCCTCCTTCCTAAAAGGTGTTGTCCACTTTGGATGATCTCTCAGTTGTAAGCCTTCTTTGATCACTAGGCATCTCTCTACTGGAAACTCAAGCGATCAGCTGTAATTTGGTGCTAAGAAAACCTGGCAATAAGTCTTCAATTTCAATGCAGCGCCACCACAGGAGAAATGATGCATTACACAGTGTCTATTCAACCAAATGGGATTTCTGTGTTCTTCAGGATAGGGAAGGTCATCCAAAGAAAGACACCAATCTCCATTCAGGTCAAGAGACAACGATCCTTAAAGGACACCTGTCATCAGGTCTGTGCCACTAGTCCTGTCACCTCTACCTGTTGGAGCAGCTCACAAGGATCCCATCCCAGCCTTTATCTAGTTATTTCATACATTATTCATTGTAAAATCATCTATTCTTTATCATGTAAATGAGGATGGTCACATGGTCAGAGGCAGTGATGTCACCCCTGTTACCCCTCCCCTCTCCTCCCCCTGCTCATGTCTGTGTGTAATGTATAGTAAAGCATTGCTAGTGTGTGTGCTGCATCTGCTGACATGCTGCATCCTCCTAATATACAGGTGAGAGACACAGACATCAGCTACACATGAATCTGACATGTTCTGCTGTAACATGGCTGCCTGGAGCTGCTGTATCTCTCCTATACACACACACATGCACACACAGGCTGCAGGGGGCGTGGCCACCAGCACCAGGAAGCACATCATTATACATGCTGTCAGTCAAGCACTGGGGGTGTGGCTGTGCCTCCCACTCATGAATAGAGTGGACAGCTTGAATATGCTAATGCTTCATTGGACATTTCACAGGTCATTTGCATACAGCTTTAGGACCTCATTGCTTAGGTTTACAGGCATGTAGAGGGACAATGAAGGGATAGAGGCAATGCTCTCTAATGGCAGTTTATGAAAATATATTTAGTTTAGGGGGTTATTTTGCATGACGGGTTCTCTTTAACAGATGACCCTGATAGCTCTGACTTTTAGTATAGAGTTAAAGCCAGATTGCATCCTCAAATCCAGTTTCAAGCATTGTTGACAGGTCTTCAGAAAATTATGTTACCAGTATGAGAAATTTTACCCCAAAAAGGAAGTCTACCTTCATTATGTACTGTAACTACTGACCCCCCAACGATCTCACAAAGATGAAGAACACATCTATAGTACTATAACTCATGGTTCAGTTTTGTAGAAATATTGGGGGTCATTTACTAAGGGCCCGAATCGCGTTTTTTACGGCGGGTTACCCGAATTTTTCCGTTTTGCGCCGATTTTCCCATGAATTGCCCGGGGATTTTGGCGCGCCCGATTGGATTGTGGTGCATCGGCGCCAGCGTGCACGCGACGGAAACCGGGGGCGTGACCACACGAAAACCCGACGGATTCGGAGAAACCGCCCGGCTTGGTGAAGTGCATTCCGATGGACCTCAGCGCAGCAGTAACACCTGGTGGATCGCCGGAAGACCCAAATCCTCCGCACAGAACGCGACGCTGGATCGCGAATGAACCGGGTAAGTAAATCTGCCCCATTCTTTTGAAGTTTTATGTAACTCATATAGTTGGTGCACCCAAGGTGCTCCTGGAGCACTGCGCTGGAACAGCTTACCCCCTCCCCTTTCAGTATAACCCCATGCCTCTGCCCTGCAAACCCACCTACTCACGAGTAAGGCCAGTGTGCTGAAACGCATCGTTATAATGCTGATTTCTACATACCCAACAATCATGATCAAAAAAAAGTATTCTGATATAAATCTCAAGATTTTATGACTTTTAGGTTCATTGTGGTCCATTATGGTCTAGTGGTCTAGAGCTGAAGATAATAATAGCATCAGAATAAGTATACTCATGTATCATTGAATGACCCAGAAACTCAGTAGTGGTGCCAGTGCTGTAGATAGGTCAGCAAAAGAGAAGGGAAACAATGAGAATGTGGTGAGTCACATCACTGCTCGCACCTCGCTCCTCTAACACGGTGAGATGCGACAGTGTGGCCAACCTGACAAACACACCTACACAGTAAGAAACGTTGCACAACAAAATACCCACCACTGTTGCTAAGGGACTGCACCCAAATTTACTACATTATACATTTTCAAGATTATCAGTTACAAAAAGTATAAAAAATGTACATAATACAGGTATAAAATGACTATAAAGATGCAAAATCCGAAGATAAGATATCCCTGTGGTTCACTAGAATATCAGAGGTTTCCCTTGTGGGTTCATGGCCCAGTTTAAAAATGGGTTCCAAAATACAAACTTGCCAAAAAAAAATCAATTTCTTTAGGGTTCTGTATCTTTTTGACCTTATGGGTGTCCTGTGTGTGATGACAAGGGAAGACTTTTTGCAATATTTTGTTGGATGTTTGGAAATTTTAGCCAGTTCTGAGGATTTTGAAGGTCAGGCACTGATGTTGGGGGAGATTTGGGTTTCGATGCCCTTCCGAAAGGTGTTGCATGGGATCGAGGTCAGAACTTGAGCCACCTGAGTGTCTATGGGACCCAGGCAGTCCTATGTAACAACGGGCCAACACCAAAACTGTTACAGAGATTATTTAGGCCATAGAACAAAGAGCGCCAGCTAACCAAAGTGGAGCTACCCCAGCAACAGCACTGCTCACACGTCTCACTGCCCAAAGTACTAATAGAGCGGGCATTTGGGAGGGTCCAATACTCCTGCCCAATACTCCTCTTGTTTTACCTAATCCTCAGTAGGCAGCACCATCTACACCTCCCTATTCAGGTGGTGAAAAAATCCTTGCAATAGGTGGAAGTGCCATGGAATGGCCGACCTATGCCAACCAAGGGAACATTATCCTAATCAGCAGGACACAGTGTGGAAAATTTTTGCATTCACCCCTTCCCTATTAAAAAATATAAGCCACTTGACATATGTAAAGGGAACCCATTACCTGGAATTTCATTTTTAACTGGTGACAGGTTCCAATAGCCTATGCTATGCTGAGAAGTCTAAATCATTTTAGTAGTTTATTATAGTTTACTTTACATTACCTGGCTCCTTGTGTGCATCATATGGTTAGTCCCAGGGGGAAGCTGCAGAAGCCAGTGTGCGTCTATGCATTCTTCCTCTACTTCACACCATCCCTCCCCTCTCCTGCCTGCTCATTGCACATCACAGGAAGTAGGTAGGGAGAGCTGGATGAGTGTGGAAGAGAGGAGACTGAGACATAGGCTACAGCAGCCCCTCCAGGACTCACTACATGCTGCATGTAGGGAGCCGGGTAATGTGAAACAAACTATTAGACTACTGAAATAATTTAGAATGCTGACAAATGACAAATATATTACCTGGCTCCTTGTGTGCATCATATGGTTAGTCCCAGGGGGAAGCTGCAGAAGCCTATGTGCGCCTATGCATTCTTCCTCTACTTCACAAAATCCCTCCCCTCCCCTGCCTGCTCAATGCACATGACAGGAAGTAGGTAGGGGGATCTGGATGAGTGTGGAAGAGAGGAGACCGAGACACAGGCTACAGCAGCCCCTCCAGGACTCGCTACATGCTGCCTGCAGGGAGCCAGGTAATGTGAAAAAACTATTATAAAGTACTGAAATGATTTAGAATGCTGACAAATGCATTTTTAAACATCAGCATAGCATAGAACCTGTGACCTGTTAAAAAGGGCATTCCTGGGGACAAGTTTGCTCTAACGTATCTGGACAGGGTGCCAAAGAAACCACAACTTGTCCAGAAGAAACAAGACCCAATATTGACCATTGCTTAAAATGACAGCTATCCTGCAGATTAAGGACAACTAAAACTTCAACCCACTCCTTTCACCACTTCAAGACATAATTATGAGAAGTATTTTTGTGTGTATATATATATATATATATATACAACACAAGCAAACTTGTCTGAACATGACGGCTTTAGGCGTTCCCATGTGTTGTGTCCTAGATTCCTGCAGAGGGCGCCGTTCCTGTCACTTAGAATCCATTGTTTAATCCGGTCTTCTTATCGGTTATGTCTGTCAGTTACCACTAGTGATTTGTTATCTCTCCAACTATTCGAGGAATTTAGCAGCCGGGCATATGGCAAGCCCTCGTATCAAGTTTATGTATCATAGAGGAGGGGGGGTAATACAAGTCTCTATGCAGCAGCGCCGGCCTCGTGACAAGTTCTAGCGACGCGTTTCACACTTGGACACCTCGCGCATAGTCTTCACCTGTAAATATGTATAATTAATATCCGTTTCCACATTGTCTGTGTAGTGTTCAGGTGTGGCCCTTGTCTTCACATCCAAATTATATTTGCTTTCAGAGATCCTAATTGTTGTTGGAAACATGCGGTGTTTGAGGTTACCAGGATTGATAAAGCTTGTTAAATACTTACCTTTAGCTTTTCATTCGCTTTAATGATACTTGTAGCATGCCAAGAAATGTCCGTCCACTCCCTGTGTGCTCAGCTACATTACACACTCTATAGGATTTTTCCATGAGCACATAAAGAAGGCTTGAAGATTAGCTGTAAAATTAAAGGGATTTTCCACTTTTTAAAAGCTTTGACATTATAACTTGATCTTTGGATGTAGGGCGGGTTTCTACTTGTGATCTTTGATATTACTGAGACTGGTATGAAATAGATGATAGATAAATAGATGGATAGATATGAGATAGATAGATAGATAGATAGATAGATAGATAGATAGATAGATAGATAGATAGATATGAGATAGATAGATAGATAGATAGATAGGAGATAGATAGATGAATATGAGATAGATAGATAGATAGATAGGAGATAGATAGATAGATAGATAGATAGATAGATAGATAGATAGATAGATAGATGAATATGAGATAGATAGATAGGTTAGATAATTGTATGGGATAGATAGTAGCTAGATGCTCATACAACATATGAGGCTTTCATTATAGGTATATATTGATTTGAATGGGTTGTATCAAGTTTGCAAGTCCTCCTGCTAGTCCTCCCATCAATCACAAGAACGGGACCCCCTGCATACTGGAGAACGGGGGTCCCTTTTTTCTCTAATGGATGATAGCATAGTAGTGTGGTGAACTGCAGAGCTTATCTCCGGTACTCCCTTTCATTGTCCAAGTAAGTGCTGGAGATAGCAGAGTGTTGTGCCTAAAGCTTCTCCTATTAATAATATCAGGACCCCATTCTCCAGATTGCTGGGGGTCCCATTCTTGTGGTTGGGTTGGTATTAGAGATGGTGTTTGTGTATAGGTTTGGCCCTCCTGACTTGGACATGTTACTGGATTGGTGGCTTAACAATCAATCCGGGAAATCAATGCCCCTATCAACTAGCCTGATTGGCCAGGGGGACACCACTAGCCATGTCCAGGTGTCTAGGGGGGTAAATTTTTCAGATTGGCTGTTTGCCCACCAATCCGGCAATATATCCAGGTCGCATGGTCTGAACCCAAATGCAAACTTGGGTCCACTCATGTCTACTTGTGATCAGTTTGTTATCCTCTATTCTGTGGATAAGGCATAACTTACTTAAAAAAAACTTTGTACAACCCCTTTAAAGTGAGTGTCCAGTGAGTGGGATCAGAGGCTCCATATAAGTGGGTACATACAGGAGATACAACTTGCTAGTTATTTCTCTCAGATCTTGGTGCTTGGCTACTTTAGTTTGGTTCCATTAGGGAAGAGTTGTAATCGGAGCCACATGACAGCTACAATGCCTACAGGAAGTCACAAGTAGTTTGAGACACACCCCTTGTCTCATCATTGGTCCAGGCTGTTGCTCTCGGCCTCATCTTGTAGCTGTGTCTCTTCTGATTGGTTGTTGGCTCAGCAGGAAGTGCATGGAGAGCTGATAGCTAAGAATTATAATAAAGTACACACAGTTAAACCAAACCTTGATAATTAGGTAATTACTCAACATATGCTAAGTAAGGAGCAGAGGAAGTCCACTTTAAGTACTAAAAAAATCGGTAGACATTGAACTTGAATTGGTTGAATGTGAACCCCAAGGGTAAACCTAAAATGTAAAAACAAAGTGACTTGTGGATTTATATTGAAGGTTCCTTTTTGTGTTTTACCCCGTAAGAAAGAAAAATCTAAAACATGATGCAAGTCTCATGGGTCTTACATGATCTCCAGACTACAGCAGGAGAAAATGTGCCGTGTCAGTCTGCAGTTAGCGTGAGATAGGCAGAACTTGTGTCAGGAGAAAAATAGTCATTCCCCTTATCGAGCGCAGGGCAATTCAGTCGGGGAAGGGCGGCATTATCTCCCCATACAGTCATATCATATGTTCTGCTTGGTGTCCTCACAGAGGAGGCATGAAGATGGTTTACGTAAGACGTGACGCGGTAGAGATGTGGTTCTCAAGAAGATGACAACAACTAAATTCTCACTTGAAGGTTCTGAAATTTTTAATTCTTCCAAATGATTATTGTACAATGTCATACATCAACCCCAATTACAGTGGCTACAGGGGCGTGTGCTCTGGATGCCAAAGGTGGGCTGCTACAAGTCCTGAGATTAGGTAAGGATAGGCCAGAGCAGGGATGACCCATTAGCCACAGCATGGATGCCCCAGTAGCCAGTAGTCACAGCAGGAATGTCCCCAGTAGTCTGCGGATGCCCACAGCAGGGATGCCCCCAGTACCCACAGAAAGGATGCCCACACTTGCCACAGCAAGAATGCCCAAGTAGCTAGTAGTCACAGCAAGGATGCCCCAGTAGCCTGCAGATGCCCACAGCAGGGATGCCCCAGTAGCTAGTAGTCACAACAGGAATGCCCCAGTAGCCAGTAGTCAAAGCAAGGATGCCCTCAGTAGCCTGCAGATGCCCACAGCAGGGAAGCCCCCAGTAGCCACAGCAGAATTGCCCCAGTAGCCAGTAGTCACAGCAGGAATGCCCCCAGTAGCCACAGCTGGTAAGCACCAAGTAGCCACAGCAGGAATGCCTTAGTAGCCAGTAATCACAGCAAGGATGTCCCCAGTAGCCCGTAGATGCCCACAGCAGGGATCCCCCAAGTCGCCACAGCAGGGATGCCCCCAGTAGTCACAACAGGAATGCCCCTGTAGCCCCAGGGATACCTGCGCTCCTGTAGCTTCTCTTCTGTGACACTTCGCTCTCCTAGCTGTGTGGTACATCATTACGTTGGGAGATGGCACTCACAAGTGTAACGTTGCAGCACTATTTTACCAATCAAATGTATGTGTGTCCTAAAGACGCATATACACTTGATTATTCAAAACCCACAGTTTGAGAACCATTGTCTTAGAGGGATTAAAGGGAACCTGTCACCAGGAGACTCATTTTTAGCACTCCCCTAGTCCCCACAGAGCATAGTACATACACTGACAAAGTGTTTTTGTATAAAAAAAAATAGGTTTTACAGAAAAAAAAGATATGTTATATTGTACCTTTCATTAGCATCTGCTGTGTGACTAGGCACTCGTCCCCTGGAAGTGGCCTTTTCAAATATATGAAAACACCCATCACTTGGCTTAGCAACGCCCCCTGCTCCTCTACAGCCAACCCTGAGTGTGGGGGCGTTATTCATACATTTGAAAAGGACACATGGAGGAGCAGTTTCCCAAGGGTGGGGGGGAAACTGCTCCTTTCCAGCCCCTCCCAGGGGACGAGTGCCTAGTCACACAGCAGATGCTAATGAAAGGTACAATGTAACATATCTTTTTTTCTGTAAAACCTATTTTTTATACAAAAACACTTTGGCAGTGTATGTACTATGCTCTGTGGGGACTGGGGGAGTGCTAAAAATGGCTCTCCTGGTGACAGGTTCCCTTTAAAGACTCCTTCAGCCACCAATTGTATTTTTCCCTTTGCAATCCATATAACTATATTACACATTTGAGGTAGTCTAGGACTTCTTCAACCCCACAAACATTCAGTTATTTGACCTGTGTCGGATCCTAGCTATGCCAGAATGTGTTGTTGGACCCATTACACAGAGCATACGACCTGCCAACCTCTTCCCCCGGCCACGTTCCGGTTCATACTCTTATAATGCTGCAGTCTTGTTCCTGCCTTTCAAAGTGTGGAAACCATTGAAAATATTTATCCCCCAAAAAAAAAGTCTTCAGATGAATGTTTGAGTTACTTCTCTGAAAGGAACGCAGCTGTTTACTCTGCATACAAACTGCGCATTAAACACCTCGAGAAGGTGCATGAAATTATAGCAGCTGCCCCATGACTTTTCCTGCAATCCACAAAACCTGCTCTGTCCCGAGCACAGCTGAGCGCTCCTAGAAGGAGAAACATGCAAATCGAAATTTTACAACTGCAGATTATATTACAATCCAGCACTGTGAATGGAAACGAGTTTCTGTAACTCTCTGATATGTCTTTTATGGCCCTAGCCCTGGCCAGCCAGTCAATCATCCTTTCAACATCCAGCCTCACTCACCCCAAGGCATTCTCAACCATCAATAGTTATTCAAGAAGGGATTAAGATGCTTAACTCTGTAAGGCCTCCGAAATGTGGGGCACTTATTACCAAGACAGAGACTCGGAGTTCATGCAAAGATTTTTGTTCCAGTTCACTCCATTCAACCTTGTTCTGTCAAGTGAAGGAGACCCATGTCCGATTATTGGGGTCAGTTGGGGTTTCATCACGGGGTCCATAACTTTATCCAAAAATACTATTTTTATCATGAAAGATATGAAGAAAAACTACATTAAAGGGACAAAAAGCACCGATATAGATGTGAGACACCAGGAAGAGTCTGAAAAGTGATGTCTGAAGTTGGGTGTCCACTTCTGTCCATTATGCCCCACTCATTTATCCTATGAGATCGGACTCCAAAATAATTGCAAATCTTTGACTGAACCCATATTAGATCCTTCATACTAATACAAATGCCAGAACAAATCTAAACTCCAGACTACAGCCGTTAAACTAATACAGGCCTAAGGATGTAGACAATCCTAAGCAATTATAGATGGCAGAGCAGCATAAAGCCTAAAGTTATACAGACTCCAAAACTAGAATTTATGTTCTGCTAAGAGTGGAGATGGCTGCAGGAATGAGGAGAGGAGAGGAAATGTGCTACCAGAGAATAGAAAATCCAGATGTCAGACGAGAGTCAGAAGGCCCTCATATGCAATGGATGGTTGGCCAAACCCATTACATTTCTCAGAATTGTCCAATAAGCATCTAATGTATATGGCCGGCGTAAGTCTATTGCTATGACCTCCTCCTGTCAGACTTCATCTGAGGCCATGTGGTTGATCCTTGACTTAAATGGGCAACCATGTAGCCTTCAGAAGAAGCCAATCAATCCAAGAGGAGACGTGGCACCACTTCTATATATTGCCATTGTTCTAGTGTCCCTCAAAGGCTAATTCCCAGCCTGCATATGCCACACTGAGGCTATAGTACAATGATATGGCTATGATGTCCATCATGAGACCAGGGTTGTCATGGGCTCTGGGCTGTATGAATATTATAGCCCCTACAAGTCTGGAATTACCTCCCACATATGCTACTAGAATCGGCTTCTTGGAGAATGTGGAGGATGTGTCCCTTCTGCCTGCTTTCAATCAGCAGTTTCAGGATCTTTGTTGGACCTGCAAAGATCCTGAAATGTGTATTAAAAGCAGAAAAAGACGTACAAGGATTTCATGGGTAAAGACCCTCCTCAGTTTTAAACCTGGTGGGTGGTTTGGGTGGTCATGGGCCCCGCTGGAATTTTTAGGCCACCAGGCGACTGCCCAAACTGCCTATATTACAATCCACTACTGCATGAGGCAACCCCTTCTAAACAAAATAGAAACAATTGGGTACATTGATCGGCTCCAACCCATATTGAACACACACAGCTGTATTTGATGGAACCCAACATGATTTTGGGTTTGTGACCACTTTGTAGTATTTGGACCCCCAGTTACTTTAGGATAACTGAAAGATCATTTCTATTGGTAGCCACTCGTTTTCATGATCTGGAAATTTTTTTTAAAAAAATGGTAAAATGTAATCTAATCTTTTTGTTTATTTTTTGGGGGCCAACATGTTTTAGCTCTTTGCCTTATGTTCTTGACACAATACAGGTCCTCGGAGCAGAGGTTACGATTTATTTTCCTTGGATTACGCTAGAGTTTCACAGCAATTATATTCTATGCACAATTACGTTTCGGCTGAATGTATGTAACGTCCACCAAATGAATCGCACTTGGAGATGAATGAAGTTTGACAGGTCCCAGTGTGCAGGAACAGCAAATGTTTGCAGCACAGGGAGTGCTTGAGTTTGTTTTAGGACGGATGAAGACAGGAGAGCAAAGGTTATTTTCACTTCTCAGTATTTTTCTATCGACCAATTGTTCCATGCAGGAATCCATTGATGTAACCTGAGGTCAATGGTCTCCAAGATGTGGGAACAGCAATAATGGTAGAGAATTAGACAGAAATCATCCATGGAGGAAACAGGGGAGGTCATATTTAAAATATGCGTTGGGATTGTGGATAATTATGTACATTATAGGATAGGGAAACCTGTCCTAAAGATACAAATTATGTAATTCTAACATCATGAGATCACCACTGTTGGACATCCATAGACTTCTATAGACGTCTGTGGACTTCTAGAGACGGGAGTTGGGTCAGATACGGCTTTGGATCTGGCTTGTGCAGATAAATGGGCTGCTCTGTATGCTATTGGTTTTGGACAACCCTTGTTTATATTATAGGTTACCTAGGACCCTGGGAGATCCTAGGGCAGAAGTCATGATTATTGGAGTTATACATAGACTTCTTGGACCATTGGCGATGAGTTATCAGGTATTTATACCATCTTACTCTCCATGGTCAACAGGTGACTTCTGGCCTGAGGTAAATGAAGGTTTTATGTAATACATTGTTGCCTAGGTAAGTAGCCCTGCATGAAATAACAAGAAATGCATGGAGATGGTATTGGGCTCATTCACCTAGGCATGTTAAAGATCCATCATGTACAGCTCTGTAAAGTGCCTGAAAAGAAGGATATGTAAAATGGACAGCCCCTTTATAGGTAAATCAGTAACTCTGGCTAAGCGGCATTTTACTGTTAGAGTCCTATATATTTAGCTCCTTTCTTATCAATGACTATTAAAGAAGTCAATAGTTCTATATTTTGACTTTTACTGTTATGCAGTGCATTGGGGGTTGACGCTGTTGTAGAAGACATGTGTAGATTACATATGGTATGACCGTACTCACAGCTGTGAACATTCTGTGCATGCGCCAAACCACGAGCGTTCCGTTCTGAGTTTCCATATGGGAATCAGGCACAGTCTGCCCAGAATCTCACATTTACATCAATATGACTGGATTTTGGGTCACTTTTAGGTGATTTTCTTTTGCTGTCAGATTCCCTTTATGTATGGATTGTTATAAGGGACAAATTAAAGCCAAAGAACAGCGTAGTGAGTGGAGGCCGTCAGGACATGGCCTGGTGGGAGGGACCTTTGTGAATAGATGTGGTGGAGGGGAAACATGGGGATGAGCGAGAGTTGCCAATGGGCAGTGGTTTTCGGTCAAGTCAGATCATTAGCCATTTTGTGAGGAGCAGGGGAAAATGTCCCGTCTACCCACCGGGGGGTGATGGGGTTGGGTGTGTGGTGGTTTACTTATTATGGCAGCGCGGCAGGATTAGAGGTCCTTAGAGTTGGTAGAAATTGGGACAGTGTAAAAACATGGTTAGTTTTTCTAGGAAATGAGTGGTTCTGGTGGGGTAAGGCATTTTCAGACTTCTGCTCGGTGGTGTCCCAGGGAGTGGTTTGAAAATGGGGGGACTTAGCCATCTGCAGTGGGGACTGCTGTCTTGAACCAGAGGTGGCTGTTTGGGGTAAGATATCGGCAGATATCTGTAGATAGGCATCCTCTGTTTTGTAGCTCCAAGAACCTCCTCCTATTATGTTATAAGATGAGCATGGAGGGACCGAAACTCAACAGTGCCAATGTCATGTGTCTACCCTTGTTATGGTGGGCATCTATATCAGCTTCAGGCATAAATTGGTGCAACATCATTGTTTTGGACATAGTGAAAGTAGTGACAGTTATTGGGGGCACATCTTGTTATTTGGGGGCACATGTTATGTGCATGTCATTCTTGTTATGGGGTGTGCCCATCGCTGGCATCATAAAGGGAAGACTTTGAGGGCAGCTCCGCTTTATCATTGTTCAGTAGGTTATGCAACATGAAAATGATTTTTAATCAGAAGAAAATTGACTATTATTAGTTATATAAACTTTTGGTTTATATCTTACATATTAGTGACTCTCTCCGAGCTCCCTAGAGGCCAGCACTGGGTATTTTACATCAGTTATGTGGGATTGACTTAGCCAGGCAGAACAGTTGCTCAAATTATTATATTTTTGGGCCTTTGCCTAAAGTTTTAAAACAAAAGTATCCAGTCTTATCTGGGACATCGGGACAAGCTCCAAATCTGGCTTAGGAGCAGCATATGGGCAAAGTATGCCACATCCATGTAATTAAAAAGTGCCCCCGTGAATGGCGGCCACCTGCTAGTGGATACAGCCTGCGTCCTTAGGCCACGTGCTTCCATCTGTTTGATAAACGGGCCGCGTATGTAACAGAGGAACAATTCTTCTACCTCCTTTCCTGTTAATTAGATCTCGGGCCGAGTATTTCAATAAAGACCCCGGCCAAAGAGGCAAACACCGCTAAGATAATGGAATAGCAAGCCGGGGTCACGGGTCATTGTCAACTCACTGCCAACCACTGCTGGATCTGAAGAGCTTAGAGGAAACACAGAGGTCACAAGACAAAACAAGGATCTCCGGAGCTGTTCCCCTTATTAATTGGGATTTTTTTTTTTTTGCAACCTGGCTGATTTCCCAGCACAAACACCAAGATCCAAACCATACAGAAGACAATGCTGTGTATCTTCACCAGGGATCGGGACTGTCATTGTGTAAATTTAGGTGCTACTCTATTATATAATGTCAGAAGCACACTTAACCCCTTCAGCTATTACTATGCATTATGAGACCAAATAAGTAGATGGATAGAAAGGGGTATTCCTATTTCCTAAAGTAATACAACTACATTTCATTTTATTTATTAAAGTTGTGGGTTCAGTCATTGCCATTGTTAAAGGGTGGTTCTCAATTTACCTAGCCGGACACATTGGGGGTCATTTACTAAGAGCCCGATTCGCGTTTTCTCGACGTGTTACCCGAATATTTCCAATTTGCGCTGATTTTCCCTGTATTGCCCCGGGATTTTGGCGCACGTGATCGGTTTGTGGCGCATCGGCGCTGGCATGCGCGCGATGGAAATTGGGGGGCGTGGCCGAACGGTAACCCGACGGATTCGGAAAAACCGCCGCGTGCAACATGCACCACGATGAAGACGATGAACTCCGGGGCACCTCGGTGGACTTCGGCGCAGCAGCGCCATCTGGTGGACATCGGGCGCAAGACCTTCATGAATCGCCGGAAGACCCGAACGCTCGTCAGAGAAGTCGCCGCTGGAACGCGAATGGACCGGGTAAGTAAATGTGCCCCATTGTGTCCATCACACTTGACATATTCTCCAGCATGAACCTTCAAAGTCTTCTTGTGCCAATTATGTTGTCTTCCTGGTATCTGGATACCCTTTGAGCACTTTATGGTGGCCCCTGGTGCCCCTGTTTGAAGAAAACTTCGGCCTAGAGGAAGGGACGCAACATTTCTGTTCCTTGATTCCTGGTCTACTCCTTGGACTTTGGTTTCTCTCCAGGCCTTCTCAAAGGCTTTGTTTTTGTCTTGATCCCTTGTTGCTATGCTTTTGGCTCTGACTCCAAGACTGTGCTTGGACGCTGGGTTCCGGATTCTAGTTTGTATCTGGTTTAGCCTCCTGCTCTGATCCATAATGCTTTCTTATCACGCTCCAGTGCAGTCACCTTGCTCCAACCCTGAATACTCTCCTGTTGCTCTCATGCTGATGATTATTCTGGGGACAGTGACCTAGTCCATACCACCTTGCTGAACGGCTGCTTCTCTAAAGCCACGTATGCCCTTTCCAGAGATCTCTGAGAGCCCAATCACTGGATGATCAATGGGGAATCTGAAGACCCCCCTGAACACGCTTAGCGAAAAATGCCTTGGTGTGCATGTTTGACCCAACGTCCATCAACCTCTATAGTGATGTTCAAGATTATCACCAAGTTATTTGACACCCTCTTTCCCTTGGATAGTGGACAAGAGAGAAAGCCTGGGGACCCCAAAGAATGTGTGCCTCAGTCTAGAATGGTCCTAGGACAGAATAGGGTTAAAATGAAGAGGACCTATGATATATATACATATATAGAGATATATACCTTATACAGGCAGTTCCCGGTTTACCTATAAGACAGTTTTTTAGGTTTGTTCTTAAGTTACCGTAAATTTGTAAGTCGGAACTGTATATTTTATAATGGTAGTTCCACACACAAAAAATTTTTTGTCCCGGTGACAATTGGATTTTCAAATTTTTTGCTGTAATGGGACCAAGAATTATCATATTTATCATAATTCATAATCATTACGGTATATAATAAAGCTTAATTTCAGACACCTTACAGCTGATCATTGCAGCCTGGGACTAAACTGAAGCTTCCAGAGGTCACAGTGGTCAGAGAGGTCCGTCTGTAACTAGGGGTCGTCTGTAAGTCAGGTGTTCCTAAGTAGGGGACTTCCTGTATAGCACTTTTCTCATTTCCTGTGATCAGGTCATATTTGACATAGCCAAGGCCTTACTGTTTTATATGTCATATATCCTGTTGACTCCTCCAGCCAAGAAAAGAGACAACAATGCTAAGTGAGACCTTCAGTAGAGGCTTTAGCTTCCTTGAAATTTCTAAAAATACAGAAGAAAGTTGATGAGAAAACTATGGGGCAGAGAAGTATAAACAGAATCTTCTACGTCAAAGAGTACAACAATGGGGGCAAGGTGGGGCCCATCTAATAGGAAATTTTAGAGTACGTAATATTGCTATTTAGAATACTTTGGTATAAAACCATATAGTATCCAAATAATCCATATAGTCTATATGTAATACTGTACCCCAAATTCCAAATAATAATAAACAATAATGGGTAGTTTTAGTTATTTTACTTATGGGTTCTCTGAATGGTTTGTGAACGAGAGCTCTCTACATATGGACCATATGACACATCTTAAAATCCACCCTTGTAGGACCTTTTTCTTCGGTCGTACCTTACCTCTCCGTTGAGTGGTGCATGTTGTATGGGTTTCCAAGAGTGTGAGAAGGCTGTAAAAACTGTTTGGGACAGGTCTCTGGTTTTGAAATGAAGTTGTCATGAGTATAGTATCTGACCCTCACTTTCTGCAATTGGCAAGCTTTGCTGCATAGAAATGGACAAAATAAGCAGAGCAATTTCATTATAATTAGAGGATGTAGATAAATGCAGCTCTAGTGTACTGCAAAATTCTTTCATAAGAAAAGAAAAATAAAGCACAAGTATAGGATTATGTAGGCAACTCATTTGTTGGCTTTACTGTGCAGATTTGGACAAAATTAGAAGTCATTTCATTTCTATTAGGAGGATATTTAGGTATAACTCATAACCTTTCAGCTGGACCAGAAACCAATATTATGTATATAGAGATAACTGGACTGTCCACAAAATCTACATGTTGAGTGTCCTCAACAGTTCTTTATTCATGGAGGAGATTCAGAAGATGCAATCCTACTTCCCACCCAAAGGAAACTGGTTTTGACTCCTTACAATCGCTTAAAAAAATACACATTCATACTTATCGAAACCCAATGGGGAACATTTACTTACCCGGTCCATTCGCGTTCCAGCGGCGCGTTCTCTGCGCTGGATTCGGGTCCGGCCAGGATTTATTAAGGAAGTTCCTCCGCCCTCCACCAGGTGGCGCTGCTGCACCGAAAAGCATCGGAGAGCACTGGAGTTCACCGAGCCGGGCTGAGTGAAGGTAAGTGCAAGCCCCACAAGAGATTTTTTTTAAAAAATGCGGCGGTTTTTTTCCGAATCCGTCGGGTTTTCATTAGGCCACGCCCCCCCCCGATTTCCGTCGCGTGCATGCCAGCGCCGATGCGCCACAATCCGTTCGCGTGCGTCAAAATCCCGGGACAATTCAGGCGAAATCGGCGCAAATCGGAAATATTCGGGTAACACGTCGGGGAAACTGCGAATCGGGCCCTTAGTAAATGACCCCCAATGTGTATGTAGTGGGGGCAAATTGGGCAAAAAAGTTCTTCGTCAAATGAGCTAAGGTCTTTGGGCATCGTTACAGTGATGGACTTCTCACCGACAGTGTCTTCCAAGTGCATGTCTTTCTTTCAATTTTTTTACTTTCAAAAAACATTTAAATCAGGACAAATAATTTTCCCAAAATGTTAATACACATCCACTATATTAAATATTTAGCTTGAAAGGGCTAAAGACTTCTGCTCTCCATTGCTCATTCTCCAGACGTGAGGGAGGCTTAAGCTCTACTGATGTACAGAATGCAGCCAAAGTTTTAAGAGCATTAATTGAACATAATTTAATAAAAAAAATTGATGAACATGTCCTCCTAATCCACTAGACTCCATATGTGGAATTAGAGGGACCTGGGATTAGTAGAAGGCTGGGTTGCTTACCATGTGCCTATGGTTTATATGCTCCCCATCAAGTCAGAAGGCACGTCTCGTTTAATCTTTCTAGAGGAAAAATCGTTAGGGTGATTAGTCGGGAGTGTGAGACATTGTTCTGGAAGATAGATTATGTAATTGGGTGGACAGTCGGAGTCCTTTATGTGACCATCGCTGTCTGGTCACTCTAAGCTATTTACCCAGTCTATTCATAGCGCATTAAATAATTTGCACAAATTATTATAATTCACATCAGATTCTAACGGCTAGATCCTAATACTCTTCAGTGGGATCATAAATGGTCGTTATGTCCTGGTAGGCCATGATCCATCAATGGAAATGCAACATGAGGAAATTCTATATGCAGTTTTTTTGTTTTGTTATACACAAAACTTTTTAATTACTGTTGAAGTTATATAAAGTTTTTGCAACGGTGGGAAGAGCAGTCAATAGTCTGATATTTTCATAATGAACTCAATTTGTCAACTTTGTGTAGATTCAGACATAATGAGCAGAGTAATTTCATTATCATTAGGGGCTGAGTGGTTTAATCACACTTCACTTATAGTGCTGGATACTTATAGAGGCAGGATAATCATGCACAAATACAGGACTCTATATGCAGCTCATTTGTCAGCTTTGCTATGTAGATTTGGGCACAATGAGCAGAGGCATCTCATTATTATTAGAGTGTACATTTGTTAATGACACTACTGTAGTACTGTAGGAGGCCAACATAAGGCAGGATGACAACAATGCACACATTATAAAATTCAATAGAAAGCTCATTTGTCAGCTTTGCTATGTAGATTTGGGCACAATGAGCAGAGGCATCTCATTATTATTAGAGTGTACATTCATTAATGACACTACTGTAGTACTGTAGGAGGCCAACATAAGGCAGGATGACAACAATGCACACATATAAAATTCAATAGGAAGCTCATTTGTCAGCTTTGCTGTGTAGACTTGGATAGTACGAGCAGAGTCACTTTATTATTATTAATACGGTAGTTAATTACAGATCTATAGTACTGTATTTATAGTATAAGGTAGGATAATAACAATGTACACATATAGGATCCTGTAGGAAGCACATTTGTCTGCTTTGCGATGTAGACTTGCACATTTGTAAGCTTTCCAAATAGTTTCCAAGCAGAGTCAATATATATTATCATTAGTTTATAAGTTAATTACTGCTCTATTGTATAGCACTGCTGGAGACTGTTGTAAGATAGTATAATAACAATGCACACATATAGGATCCTGTAGGAAGCACATTTGTCAGCTTTGCTATGTAGACTTGGACAGGATGAGCATAGTCATTTTATTCTCATTAGTTTTTAAGCTAATTACAGCTGTATAGCACTGCTGAAGACTGTTATAAGATAGGATGATAATGCACACATATAGGATTCAGTAGGAATCAAGTTGGATTCAATTTCCGTTGGCTCCATTGAGATGTATGGAGCAGAACAGTCATGCGCGGCCGTCTGCTCCATTACTCTCCCGGAGCGACGAGGGGTCCGACTGTTGTACCTGGGATCCCATCAGACTCCTCATTTTTGTGATCTGTGGGGGGTCTCATCACGGAGACCCCCACCGATCAGCAAGTTAGGTCCTTTCCTGTGGATAGGGCCTAACTTTGATTTGTGGGAAAACCCCTTTAGTGTACTGTGAGGCCAATATGAGCAGGATAATAACAATACATACAAATTCAGCTGTGTATGCAGCTCCCATGTTACTATTTGATCTGGCAGAGGCACAATACTTCATACTACATATGCATTCTAGCTACCAAAAAGCATACATACAGGCAAAGCTTATGAGCCTGCAAAATCCCCCCCCTCCGAAAAGTTTCTAAACTTTTTCAACATTAAAAAATTCAAAGTTCTCTTCCGCAGATACACATACATAATACTTGCCCTTTGAAATTTCAAGTTTTGCTGTCATTAATCAATTTTTGTCAAAAATGTAATAATACCAAAAGAAAAATGCAATAAATAGGACAATGCAACTATAAAAAACCATAATAGTGACAGGCCCTGAGGCAAGATTGTGTGTCCTAAATATAGAACAATACGAATTTCACTGCCGCAAGCTTTTCTATGACAGGAAAAGTTAAGATCTAATAATAACTCATGAGATGATGGAAATCCAAAGTTTATTAAAGGGGTTTTCCAGAACTTATTTGTCGACGGTTAGTCCTTAAGTTGGCCAAACCCATAGATAGCTGTTGTCTGGACACTGATTTGGTGGATAGCTTGACCTTCCAACCCACTTCTATGTACATATATGGTCACCAGAACTCACTTGTTATGACGTAACCGAGCTAAAGGGACAACAATTTTACCAGAAGGGGGTCCAACCAGGTTGAGAACAATTTGGAAGTCTAAACCCATCTGACAGGCAGTGCTTAAAGAGATAACACCCACCCGAAAAAATGTGATGACTCTGTGGTTTAGAGTAGGTAATAACATGTCAGTCATTGGGAAACCATGACATCTTCACAACATTCCTTCCAAGACATTAAACTATAATTCACACCTGAACTCATCCATTATTTTCCAACTGCTCCCATAATTCATATCCTGTACGTATATATGTATTTATTTATTTTTTTTGTAATTATGACTATTAAAGTTATTCAAGGAATAGTACTGGTACAACGCCTTTCTGTATCCACGTCGGTAAGTCTTCTGAGGTGGACGCACAAGCTTAGTCTTGACTCTTTGTGCCCTTTCAGATACATAATGGGATCACTTGTTGGTGAACCAGTTGCTTTCGAGGCTTTATCATCTAGTATTGTCCGAGAAGATGATTTGCACGTAAAAGTTTCTACTATGACAAGAAGAGATGTCCCAGCCCTAAAAGTAGCTGGGTCACTATACGTGGAATTACGCGAGACAGGATAAACCAAGCATGTGTCCACCTAAGCACATTAACTGAGGTGGTCACAGAATAGTTGGGACCATAATGACACCAAATGCCCTCAACTGCCCCATGTGAATAGAGGGATGTAACATATATTTGACTATGGAACTGATGAATTTTAAGAACTGTCTTAGAAGTCCCATTGAAATAAACAGAAACCTGGTTTAGATATTGATCACCATTTCCTTCGATCATTTGTCACTTTGAACAGTACAACTTATGTGTCTGCAAAATGGCCTCCCCAGAAAAGTTACTAAACTTTGTTCAACTTACAAAAGACTTTAAAGATGTTTTTTGAGAAACTTGGTTTTTTTGATAGACTAGGTAACAAGGGTTTGACTGCTAGGACCTCCAGGGTCAGGAGAATGTGGGTCCTCAAGTACCACAGAGTAGTTAATGTGTTTTTGGTATTCTTTTAAAAGGAACCTGTCACCAGGGACCTCATTTTCACTAGACACACCTGCAGTTCAAATATGTCTTTCTCCCTTTTTTAAGCATTTGTATTATAACATAATTGTATGTTATAACTTACCCTGCACCATGACAGAATCCTCTGTGTAGTCCCAGGGGCTGGGCTCTGTTTTTTTTTATGCATTTTAAAAAACAACAAGAGACTCAACTCTCAGCCCCCACCTTTGTGCTCCTGTATGGCTCCTCCCTTCTACTCCTTCACAGGTCACAGCCTGGTGAGCTGACATCAGTGGGAGAGGGAGGAGCTGTACTGGAGCACAAAGGTGGGCGCCAAGAGCTTAGGAGTCTGCAGCATAGACAAGGCACATGTTGTTTTTTTGAAATGCATCCAACAGAGGATTTTGTCAGGGTGCAAGGTGAGTTATAACACACAATTTTATTAAATTGCAAATGCTTCTAAAAGACAGAAAGACACATTTGCACTGCAGGAGTTATGGGCTTCTGCAACCTGTCTTTAGTGAAAATCAGGTCCATGGTGAAAAGTTCCCTTTAAAAGAATTCCAAAAAAAACCACATTAACTACTCTGTGGTACTTGAGGACCCACATTCTCCTGACCCTAGATGTCCTTGCAGTCAAACCCTAGTTACCTAGTCTCTAAAAAAAACAAGTATCTCAAAAAACATAATTCTTGGCTCGGCCTCCTGGCAGAGATAATCAAGATATTTGTAAGGAAGTTCACAAATTCTTCAGTATCTGATTCCGGATTTCACAATTGTCACTTCCATATTCTACGAGGGCAGGACTTAGAGGATTGTTAATCTTTGTCTTTGTATTTCTCATATGCTTTATTTTTGTTTTTTTGGCTTACCTTCTCTTTTTCAGCCTTCTCAAGGAACAACCAGAGAGGAAATTTTGTTGGAAGGAATGTGTCCTTTGTGACAATAGGAAGTCAACCTTCAAGCATGTGTTTTGGATCTGAAGACAAAATCCTTGAAGGTCAATAAAGAAATAACATGGGGAAGTCAGGAAGAAAAGATGATAAGGACGACACCTGGTGGGATTCTGCGGAGAACCAATTTTGAGTGGTAGCAGCAGTAGAGGGATTGTGTCGAATCACAAATAGCACCACTGGTATAGACAGAGAAATTATGGGAGATGAACTCAAGATTAGAGGCTTTGGTATAGCTCAAAGTATATATGTTGTGGGCAACTGTGAATCTGAAATTTTTAGGAAATTGTGTCCATAATTATGGTTGGCCTCATGCCAATAACTCATGGGTGGGGTGTAGTAAAGAAATGGTGACACCATCATCGCATTTCATACCATGGTCCCGAGTAGGCCTGATCTCAAACCAGCATTATCCAAAACACCCCAAGGTTGTCTCTAATTTGAGGCTCCATCTTCTCTGTGCATGTTCTTTAGAAACTTTCTACCCAGTGTATCCATGGGGCTGGGAACTTGTTTTATAAACCAAGAGAACCTGAGGATGGGTGAACCAAATAGGGACTAAAACATAGCACAAGTATGAAAGTAGAATGGGATTGCAGGTAGACCATACATGGAGAGGGCGTAGAGCAAGCTGGGTGCAAGATATGGGTCATCTGCCTCAGACGCTGAAGTTATCTTGTCTCTCTCTGTGATTGTCAGGAACTCGGTAAAGTTGGAAGGGGAGTGGATCTGTAAAGGAGAACTTCAAAGAGGGGAAACATTGTTGCCTCACCAAGTAAACCGTAAATCAAGGATCACAGACTGGACAGGAACTTCACATCGGAAGATGACCCAACATTACAACCTCAATTGGTGGGAAGTGACCATAATTAAGTAAATGCTACTCATATTAACATTTTTGTTTCACTGGATTCCAGTTGGTTGATGTTGCTATGTAACGTCTGATATTTCTTGCATTTTTAGGGTACTTTTGGAATATGCAAATGATGGGGTTGTAACAATTAAGGGGATATAAAAATATATGCATGTAGCATGACAGGAATCCTGACCATTACTCCTGTCAATCACCACCACCCTCTTTATGGGTCATCACATGGGCACAGCCATTTTACACTCAAGATCATTTTATCATAAGTATTTAGCACTTGGGACAATACTCAGGGTTGGACTGGTCCAGCAGAATACCAGAAACTCTCTGGTGGACCTTCGCTCTATTCCAATACTGGAGCCAAGAGGTCTTGTGGAAGACAACCAAATCTGAAGGCTTCTAGAGTTTACTTACTATATGTTGATGAAAGGTGGGCCCGTGGACCCTCAGACCAACACTTATTGTACCAGTTTCAGGAGACATAGATTTCTGGCCTCCGACAGCGAGTGGCTGTAGGACACTCCCAATACATTGTGCAATGACTAGTCCAGGGAGCGGGAAATTACACATAATTGGTCTGTCTGGTGTTTTTTGCTTGGGTTACACACCTCCCCCCTTAAAACTCTTAAAAACAACATGGAGTCCACGGTGTTATATTAACCTGAACCATCTTTTGTGTATCCACTACTACTATAGTGAGGTCTGCTGTATTATCAGACTGTTACTGTAAGAGCACTGGGGACACGCACGGTTTACAGAGAAGTTGCTCTGGTTACGGCAGCTGGCTTCCTGTTTAGGACATTTGCATACATTTTATTAAGAGCAGTACGCTGATGGGAACCAGATGGCGGTTGTAAGATACATGAGAAAATGTACAGAAATATTTTAAGACTCTGGCGTTAAAGGTATATAAACGTGGAAATCTCATGCAAAACCAAGGGTCCTCGACCATAACATGCTTCTGTGTGCAACGGGGTGCACGATGTAAACATACAAGGACTGCTTTATACAGTCCAAAGCTGGAAACTCAGACCGTGTGTGGTAGGGATTTACCTGCCCTAACTCAGCCCAGTTTTTTTGGGATAGAGCTGGTAAAACTGACTCAAAAAGGACCTATTTCACTCATTTAACTTGGCCAAGTAGAATGGCCCACACTTTGGGGACATGGATGAGGATCCCAGATGGTTAGCACCTGGACGATAATCCTCTACAAATACAGTGAATAACATTTTACAAAACTTCACACAATGGTCCAGCCACAACACCTACGGTTGAATATAGAACCGATTAACACGCTGTAATTACGGCCACAATGGAAGTCTATGGCATGCGCTCACAGTGCACCGTGACCAAGCTAGGTGGCCACTCGTCTTTCGATGAAGAGAAGAGAGGTGAGAAGCTCTCACTCCCCCTCCCTTCTGCACCCAACCGTGTCAATAATGCCGTAGTGATGGCTTTCAGGTGCAAAGTTTGTCCAGTAAGTCTTAACCTCTATCCTGTGGATAACTTTACAAACACCTTTGAGGCTTTAGATTCTAGTCAGTGAGGTTTGGCTGCTGGGCCCCCATCAATCTTGATAACAAGATGGCACCCAATTCCTTGAATGAATGAAGAGGCAGGTGGAGCATGTGCGCTGCCATTTCCATTTAGTCATCATCTGCTGCAACCACATAGATGGTGTATGGATTGGTGGTGTCTACCCCATACAGTTTGGGGGAATTGGAACTTCATCCCCATTGTTAGTGGTCCCAGCGGTTGATCAGTAAGCTATCCTGAATCTTTGGAGAGCAGACCACACGTGTTCATCGAGTAATGTAACCCTCCCATTAGATAAGTACAGTATGACTAGTTCCAGAAATGTGGTCTTTGCCTCAGTAGAAGCCATTCCAATGTAATCCCATCCTCACCACTAGATAAAGACATCTCCCCCTATTTCCTTCCATCAGTAACCTGTCGGCTCAGCATTTCATATATATGCACACCATATGCTCTATTTAAACATACCAACTCGAAGGGTGGGCTGGTGCCGAGGCAAACTTTTCCAGTACTACACTATAAAAACATGGGTTGTTTGCTCATCAGTTCACGGTTTGTGAAGATACATCCAAGTCCTAGGCCTTCTAACACAAGGATTGTAGGTTGTATCATTGAGATGTACACTCACCGGCCACTTTATTAGGTACACCATGCTAGTAACGGGTTGGACCCCCTTTTGCCTTCAGAACTGCCTCAATTCTTCGTGGCATAGATACAACAAGTGCTGGAAGCTCCTCACAGATTTTGGTCCATATTGACATGATGGCATCACACAGTTGCCGCAGATTTGTCGCTGCACACATCCATGATGCGAATCTCCCGTTCCACCACATCCCAAAGAATGCTCTATTGGATTGAGATCTGGTGACTGTGGAGGCCATTTGAGTCCAGTGACCTCATTGTCATGTTCAAGAACCATTCTAATGATTCCAGCTTTATGACATTGGCGCATTATCCTGCTGAAAGTAGCCATCGATGTTACAGGGTACATTGTGCTCATAAAGCGATGGACTGGTTAGCAACAATACTCAGGTAGGCTTGTGCGTTGCAATGATGCTCAATTGGTACCAAGGGGCCCAAAGAGTGCCAAGAAAATATTCCCCACACCATGATACCACCACCACCAGCCTGAACCATTCTCCTCTGACCTCTGGCATCAACAAGGCATTTCCGCCCACAGAACTGCCGCTCACTGGATGTTTTATCTTTTTCGGACCAGTCTCTGTAAACCCTAGAGATGGTTGTGCGTGAAAATCCCAGTAATCAGCAGTTTCTGAAAGACTCAGACCAGCCCTCGGCACCAACAACCATGCCACGTTCAAGGCATCAATCACCTTTTCCCCATACTGAGCTCGTTTTGAACTGCAGGAGATTGTCTTGACACCATGTCTACGCCTAAATGCATACTGCACTGAGTTGCCGCCATGTGATTGGCTAATTAGAAATTAAGTGTTAACGAGCAGTTGGACAGGTGTACCTAATAAAGTGGCCGGTGAGTGTATATTTTGACTTGACACGGTCTGAAGCGGTCTGATCACGACCACAGAGAAGACAGTGGAGCTGTTGTTCTGAAGCTATGGAATGAATATAGTTATACCACATTGTGAAAACGGGTTTTATTGGATTGTCTTTATTACTTGAACATGGATACTGAGGTCACTTTTCATTAACTGAAGCTCAACGTCCTGAATATCTAATGAGGTTTCTCCATGGCGATTGCTGTTTAATTCTACACATTTCAAGCCGAGATCTCTTGACTTTGTTGGCTCTGGTGGTCTTCTGGCTAAGACCAGTTGCACACGAGTATGGTCAGTCCAATAATCATTGTATAAAAACCATGATGGTTACTATAGGAGCAGAACGTATGGCTTTGGCCTTTCCAGATCACAACCACTTCAAACCAGGGAGTTTGGTTCTCATGGCTACATTTGGTGCACGGAGCAGGTTTCTTGAACAAAACACGGTAGTCTGACACTGGCTTAGGTCGGAAGCCCAACCATTTAAATTTATTGCCCAATGTAAGAAAATGTCCAATTATGATTGGTGGGCCCACCAAGGATAAGTCATGAACTTTTTCAAGGATGGACTCAAAGATGTTAAAGTCCTATGGATTGGATTTATCTTTCTAATATGTCCACCTTGGATTAGGTCAGGTTCCTCAAACCACTCATGAACAATTCATGCAGTGTGGAAAATGCCATTATGGTGGTGTGACTTTTTATAGCCTCCTGGCATCTTCTCTGCCCACATCTCAAGGCCAGTTCACAAAACCTAAGTACAGTTCATACAGGATTATATAATCATAACTGCTTTTCCTTTTTTCCACCAAAATAATCCTGAACACAATTGAGGCCGTGGTAGCAATTGCAGAGATAACTCACAGCCATGTCCGGCACCGTTTCTGGTGGAAAGCAGTCATTTTTTTTAAATATTGGACCAACCTGCAATTTCACCAATTCAGCCAATTCCCTTGACCTGACCATCATTTGTTACGGTCCTTTGTTGTAGGTATACACATCAGTCACTCTCCGTAGTATAGCATTTATAGGGAGTCCACCACCACTCTCTAACTATTGTTACTGAGCCCCCCTCATCCACATTTCCTGTTCAGTTTATAGGCATAGGCAAATATAGTTGAGGTAACTGGGGCATTGTGGTCACACCCAGAACACGAGTCTGTAACATCCCTGTTGCCCCCCTGACCTGGCTTGACTTATTTTAAAGGGAACCTGTTACCAGAAGGCTGTATGGTGAGCTGTACACCATAGTTGTGACCCTTGTTGGAAAGCACAGCGATGGTGCGCAGTTCGCTGTGAGGCGCATCAAGCCGCGGAGCAGCTCACTGGGAGGATGTATGGCTCACCGCGCATGCGCAAGGTTTCCTTTGTGGTGAGCTGACGTCAGAAAGAGAGGGTTAGTCACATGGAGGATGTGGGAGGGGAAAAACATTGAATACCAATGAGCAGGGGCCGAACTGTGTGTTATGCAAATTGCCAAGCAAACGTGATTTGAATAGAGGCATCACTCCAGGACTTGACCGGGACTTCTTGGCAGGGAGCCATGTAAGCTTTAGCCGTGGATATTATACGAATGGAGGGGAACTCAGTTGTGAAAGTAAAAGTTATGGAATGTTCTATGCAGTGCCTATTGGGATCTGTCACCAGTGAAATTCGGCCTTCTGGTGACAGGTTCCCTTTAACAGAATCCCTAACCTGTCCACTGCCAGCAAGACTCAAGCATGCGCAAAGCTCGGCATGTCCAGCGCATGTGCAGTTGTTTCTCAGGGCCGGGATTAAAGGATTCTCATGCGCAGGAACCGGCCGGGTGCCGCTGATTGGGGCCTGTTTTACATTGGCAAGTGAGCAGGGCTCATACGAAGGGACTGGCCAGGTTGCAAAGATGGGTTGGAATAGGACCTGCTCTATCGTTGGCAGTGCGGGCGGTTGCCATATTTCCTGTGCACCGCACCATGAATATGACGAGAAGTCAATGGGTCATGAGTTAGCCACATTTTGTACACAAAGCTTTATTTGCATTTGTCTTCAAGTTTTTTAAAAAATTTTGGGGAACAAAAATGGGCAGTGTTTTCTGGAAAGTAGGACACGATGGTAATGTGCATGTGGCGCTGGGTGACACTGGAGATAGTTATATCACAGTGGAAAGACTCCCTTTAAATTAGCATGGGCACCACACTAAGATATCCAACCTTCCAATTTTTCTACAAATTTCACAACATCAAGAACAAAAAAAAATTCACGGACACAAGAGATGCAAAGCAAAAATTCATTTTTTTTATTTCTTAAAGGACAATTTGCCTTCTATTGCTGAGGGGGGGGGGGGGGTGACCTCTTCCTGTGGAATTGATCGATTCTTTACAAATTCCCTGTCTAAAGTTCAAGTGCTCAGATACATTCTTTTTATGAACAGTAGAAAAAAAAAAAAATAACCAAAATGTAATAATGACCTACAAGGCATGTAACTACCTGCAGTCATAAACGCAAGTCACCATTGCTTTGTTCAAGGAAAGGGGGGGAAAAAAATTACCCAATTGTAGCAAATTTTGGGGTATTTTTTTGTTTGTTCCCTCGTTAACCTTTAAGGTCACCAAAACATTTTGATCAACGTCTTTACAGACGGGAAATAAAAAGCAAAAACAAAAAAGTGTACATGTAGTTTTGTAACCGCTTACTATACAAAAAAAAAGAAATTTGCGGTTAGTTTTGGTATTTTGGACCAAGTGTCTCAAGTCTTTTATTCCTGTAGAACTTTAAGCTCTTTTTTTCATCAAATATAGAACATATACCTGCACCAGAATCACGGCAGACAGTTGTAAGTTACACAATGCCCTTCTGAAAAAAACTCATTTCAAAATAGAGATGCATTTTTTTTTTTTAATTTTCCAGAACTGTAAAAGCCATAGAAATGCAAAAAAATATCTTTTTTTATTATTTTGAATTTATTATTTTTTTCTTTTTTTTTTTTTTAATAAACGTTTCCTTGAAACTCCTCCGCTGTCTTCTCTCTGACGTGTAGCAGCCTAGTATGTGCGACGGTCGCAAAAGTAAACAAATTGTACTCACTGAGACGAACACACCCCGCAAAAAGTGAGGTTTTAGAATTACAAAACTATCTCAAAATAGTAGTCCTTTCCCCTCCCTCTCTGTATTTTCTGAGCAAAAAAATATATTTAGGCACTCACTGTCAGCATTTGTAAGTACAATCTTCCCACCCCCCCTCTGTATAGGAAACCTGTTGAGTACATCCACATCTATTTAGCTTTGTACGTATAGCCCCACATACTAGGCAGCACCGCGAATACAGCCGGGTGGAAACAACTTTTTTTTTTTTTTGATGCTCAGTCTTTATCTTGTCCATTTCGTTAACTAAACAGCTAACTAGGCCGCAACTCTTTCCACTGGGCTCCTCGAAGGAGAACAATGGCAACAGAAGGCACTCTTCTACCGGGGAGGACACTTTATCCTACAGAGGCAATGAGAATCAGTTGTTCTCGATTAGATCCAGATCCAAATCCTCGCAACCTCTACGATATTCGGTGTCCTCGGTACTCTCACAGTCACTTAGGTCTTCCTCGCTTTCGCTCACGGCCGCCTCTCTTGAGCAATTGATGAGGCAGGAGCCTCCGTCTGAGGTCTCCTTGACGGGGCTTGAGCCGGGAGTGATGATATTCATATGGTCATTGGAATCGCAGGGTGAGGAGACAATGGTCTTGAGGTGGGGATCTTCTTCATCTTCATAGTCCAAAGAGCAGAGACTTTTAGAAGTCTGTGAAGGCGAAAGAAGGAAACATTAATACAAAATGCTTCGAAAACACCAAAAGTATATCAAGAGTCATAAAGAATCTCTCCAAATCCAACAACTAGTGAACATTAATTTTTTTCTCGGGGACCACGACTTAACCATGACTTCTAGTTTCGGCACCCAACATGCTAAACGAGCTATCTACTGGAAGACAATTACCTGGGACCACCCAACTATTCGGTATCAAGTTACCAGCAGGTATAGGGGTGTGTAACTTCAGTAGAATAAACCACCAATTCACCACACAAAGCCCACCAAGGCAAAAGCTGTCACCACCATAAATCACTGTCCGATTATGTTCTATGCCCTACCCACTAGCTCCGACAGAAGGGCATTTCAGGTTGGGGGTTGTTATCCTCACATGCAGCCAGTAGCTGTTATTGCCATTTCAGCCTAAATTAGCTTATAACGTTTTACATTGAAGACAGTCTTAATTAATTCCCAAATTATTTCTAACCGGCTTCTATTTCATGTGCTGCCAGATCTGCTGAAACGGTCGAGCTTTTCAAAGGGATTATGTAAAGCGTAGAAGAAAAATCATTTGCCGGCCAACACGGTACATAAAACCGGATTTAGTATTTGCACAAGTGCTCTTGGACTTAAGAGGGGTTCGAGCAATTTTTTTAAATTGAATACAGTGATTAAGATTTAGCACACTGCTCCCTTGTAGCCCCCCCCCCCTTGGCCTCTCCAGTCAGATTATTAAAGTTAATATAACATACAGCAGTTTCCTTCTTCACGTATATGTATCTTGTATATATGACAAAATCGTAGAAAAATAGTCTTCAGCTCAAAGGTGACTTAGGCCAGGATTTCAATGTTCCGTAATTCCTTCTAAATTTGGAAAAAACTTCAAAAACTTTCTTCAAACTCTGATGCCTGACTGGTCTAGACTAAGGCTTAATAAATATTGTACTGTACAGTTATGGTCATACTTGAAAGTGACTTATGTATGGCAAGGAGCCTAACCACAATGTAGTTCTCACAAGATGGTCAAAAAAATCAGGATCATAAACTGTCCCATAAAGAGAAGCGGCAATCTCTCACAATGGTCCACAGAAGGAACATAGAACATCCTCTATGAAAATATCCAACAACTTCATATGTGACTCTTCCATTACAGTTACTTGTCAACATCGAGCCATGTATGGACAACGTTGTCTCCTCAGATTGAATGAACTTGCTTTTGTGGGTCAGCCAAAAGTAGACAAGTTAAAGTGTGTAATCCACCCTTGGCTAGAAACACTGAGTACAGGTCTGACAACGCTATCTCTCTACCTGTTCCATCCTGACCGATGCGGTTAACAGGTGGAAAGCCACATTGGCAGTGAACCACTTTATTTTTAACATCCAAACATTGGAACAAATCCTTCTAAACATTAAATCTAAACAAGACGGGCAAGCACCAACAAGAACGCTGCATAACTAACTCAAAGTGAAGCAGGCCAAACCAAAGAGACAAAGGCAATATGTACTGGAAAACAAACATCTCAAGTGGCGCAGTCTTCTTCTCAAGTACTTGGATAAATCTGTCTCCCACACATGGTGAGATATGGTTCTGGGCCCAAAGACTTGATTGATTTTTCTGATTATTTATGCTCCTCTTTCCCCTCTCACAGCATGCAGTCTCAGCACAGAAATCACTCCAGCTCCATCCAATACATTCTATTTACAGTATATCTGTGGACTGAATTAGATTTTTCTGACTTTTTAAACTGTTAAAGGAGAACATGTTGGCATTGTAATGGAAACTACCTGGTGAAGGTAAGTGCATTATATTTTGATGCAAATTTCAAGTCTCTTCAAGCATAATGGGGTAAAGCCCAAAAGTTAATATGACCAGGTTTAGAGCCAGACTAGGTTCTCTTGGCCACAGGTTCCATCTCAAAAAGAGACCCTAGTAGCCATCAAATTAAGTTGTCTTCTGAAGGACCTGATGGGTCTAGTAATAGTTAGAGCCTTGGCCCACAAGGGATGCTTCAGTACTCATTTCAACACTGCAAAATTAGGATGTCCATAAAAAAGGCAGATCATACAACTAATACTGCACCAAGTATCAATTTCACAACCATAGAATAATGTAAGCCGTGACCTCGAGACCTACTGGGCGTGGTAGCATTGTCTCTGGTTATTTTTTGCTTTATAAGCGACTGTCTATCAATACCACCAGCTTTGTTTTACTGTGTATTTCTTATATCCATTTTCTTCAGGTCCCAAGTCACATGAAACTTCCTGACGCTTGAGAGAACCCATTCTTTACAGTCAATAAGATGATATACTTTTTGTCTACGAATACAAGGCCGGTAGACTGCATTCAAAATAAACACAGTCTGTAGCAGGTCTACAGAAGACAAGAGATCCCAGGACACCATTCAACAGAAGGGGTGCTGCACAGTCTCTAGTGAGACTACAAGCCGAGGCATGACACAGTCTGAAGACCTGCAGGCATGTAATTGCCATATTACTCTTCGACAGCCAAACAGCACTATCAATAGGCCGGGATTACATTCTTCATTGTGACAGCAAATTACAAGTGCATCTACTGTTGGCTGTTTGGTGGAATGTCTAGGTTAAAGTGCAAGTCAGAGAAGATAAATTAGATTTGTTATATTTTTGCAAAGCCAGCTGTTGTGACTTCTCAAAAGGAAATGACTCTCTTCTGGAAAGAGCTGTGCACAAAGGCCTACCATGTACACATACATCAACTGCTCGAGTATGAAGGTATGAAAGGTCTGAAAAAAATTGCTACAATTTGGAAGGGTCCCCTGGCTAGTGTTTATTTACCTAAAAGGCCACCATAGAAGAAATTAAAGGAAACATGTGAGCTCCTAGGTCACATGTAACCTAAACATATGGTCTTGTAGGCGACCACGTCTCTCATGAGAAAATCGGTGAACTTAATTTTTTATAAAAGCAGATGAACGTTTCAGTGCACCATCTATCTGGCCATGTGGGCTGGTGCACCCTTGCTTGCCTATTTTTACCAATTACACTATGATTGACAACGCCCTGCTCGTCATGAAATTGAGCAATATCAGTTGCACTGCATCTCCTATCCAAAGCGCTCCGAAATGGTAAAGAAGAAGGCATGTGCTCATGATACTGGGAACTTCACCCATGATGCTATATGTTTAGTTTATGTATGACTTGTGAGCTCAGATGCTCTTTTTAGGCATTACGCAGTGTCTTGTCTTGGAGAAGTCTTCAGACACCAGAGACTCTTCAATATGGTGAAGTGATGGGCAGCTTGATCAGAGGCTCTCCTACATATAAAAAAAATTTTTTCCCCCCTTGAATTAAAATACTTTATAAGGAACCAGGCACAAGGCATGCAAGCAAAGTTGCTGAGGCTTCGAGCTCAATACCCAAGAGGAAGGATATGAGATGATGTCTTCAACATCGAGTCACAGTTCTGCAAAAGTCTAGGGAATATGGAGGCACTACAAAAAGATTTATCATCATTTATTATAAACAAATAATATTAAGAATTAAATTCTGGAAAAGCTATGTATAAAACACTTTAGTAAGGGAGGACACAATCGGTACATCCTGGGTAAACTTTCGATGGTCTAAGAAACCTAAGACACTGGCCATCTTCCGACCACAAACACACCAACTATAATACCACCTCCAATAAACCAACACATTCGTATCTATAAACTATTGAACGTTAAAAAATAAATTATAATATTTAATACAAAATCTTAAAGGAATCCTGTATCTCATCCCATAAAGAATAATTATTTCCCCCTTTTCAACTACGTGATGTGACCCAATTGTTGGCGAGCCGTCGGCAACATTTCATGTTAATGATTAAATTAAATTACCAGAAAGGAGAGAGAGAGAAAGGAGCTCATTCTGGGTTCATCAAGTCTGAAAGTATTGTCTGGAAAAAAAACCTGAAGCCTACACATACAAAAACCTCCAGATGGAAGTAGTCCAATCTTCCCGGCACACAAAAAAAAAACTTCTATGAAACTAGGAAAAAAAAAAAAGCAGAGGCATCTAATGAGACGTGCTTTCTTGTGCAAACCCCACGAAGCTCTCACCCCGGAGGCTTTCATTTGCCGAGAATACATAGAAGTACAGAGCACAGAGCCTCACTTCATTAAATGCCATTTTGGGCCTAATTTCACATTGTGATCTCCTCCTCTGCCGTTTCTAAAGGCTACAGAGCAGCAGATGCTCGACGTGGATGCCACCTCCAGAAGCGGTTTCATTCAATGTTCCCGAAAAGAAAGGAGACTTCGAGCTTTCATTCAGAGCTAAGTACCCCCAGTGTGTTTGTTCCTGTCAGAGCACAAAGTGCTGGCTTGTCTACAGATCACTTTTGATTCCTGATTATCATCTTCGAGACTGGTCCTTAGTGCTATCGGTTTTCGGGTTGTTTCCAAAGCCTGCTGGAATTTGAACTCTAAATGGGTATCCTCCTAGGCAACAATAGATAAAAAGAAGGCCTTTGACTGTTCATGCGTTGCTGAATAGAATGAGCCCAGGCCCATCCTAGATGAGCCCTGTCAAGCACAGCACACTCCTCATTTCGGCATGTCCTTGTCGAAAAATAGTCACTTATTCAACATGGACAGTGTCTACTTGGCCATTCAAAAAAAAATATAAAAAGGTGGGTGGGGGGGAGAATTCCTCAGGTTGTTCAGAAACCCAATGGTGAATGGCTAAGCTTTCAAAACTACTTAATAGCAGCAGGGGCCCCTCGTACTTTGAGCCCTGGAGGGATTTATGGCTGCATTCTCTATGAAAAGAATTGAAAATAAACATTAACACTTAGACCCACGCTCTGTATAGTTATTGGCACATGCCATCTGTGTTCCCGTTTTACGGGCTTTGTCTTAGGAGGCGGGAACAACCCAATCTATCCCCCCTCCCTTTACAGATATTACCGGCCATACAATAGTATACATCTCAATGCTTATCAAAAAGATTGGTAGCCCTGTTGGACATAGTATTGAGCTGTCCAAGAGACAAAATAATTTCCTCTGGGTCGAGACCACTGGAAAAACATTACTCAATTTATTTTTTTTAAGAACTGCGAAAATTCATCAATCTACATTTTTGAAACGTGGGAAAGCCAATACTGAAACTGATCTTCAGCAAATACAAATCACTGGTATTTTTTTTTATAAAAGAAGAAAACCGCAGAAGATAAGAAGAGTCCACATCTATGGGCTTGGCCATGTGGACAACCGTTGTATATTTTTCAACCTCAAGCTACATAAAGCAAAATTTCTGAAAAAAAATTCTGTGGTCTGTGACTTACAAGCATCTTCCAAGATAAAGGGTTGGTAGGGAAGGTATATAAAATCAATGGGGAAACTCTGGGCAGAATGGAGGGACCTAATGTATTGTGGAATTTTGTCTTCTGGATGTAGAGTCACCATTAGAGGAATCGAAAAACCCCAAATTCATTCCGAACCACTGCTCGATCAAAAAAGTGGACATCAATCGGGTCATCATTCTAAGGGCTAAAAAAAATTATAGTCTGCAAAGGTTTCTTATTGGTGAAAAAAAAAATTAAAACAAAAATTATGCATTCAAAAGTAACGAAAAAATTCCATTGAGTGACACTTTCCCTCCCCCCCCCCCCCCCCCCCTTTGGAAGGGAACACGCCAAGTTTCCCCCTCATTAAACCCATAGATATTTTGTAACAAGCACATTCTGTCATGCCACACCACTTTTCTATAGGGGATGTGACAAGTGCCGGCAGCTGCTAGATCAGGCACTTTGCTGCACAAGAGATGAGATGAAAGGACAGCTGCCGTCCGGGGATGGGGCGCTGCCGCCGCTGCCGAAGTTCGCCAAATTAACTCTTCAAACTTTGCATTGATATTCTGCTCTTGGCGGGAGACCCAACATTGGTGGCCTCCTCAGTGTGACAAGAGGGCGATGAATGAGGCGGCGGCAGATCTTTTCAGTCCCGCTCACTTTGAATACTTGGGGGGGGAGTCACAGGTATCGTTGGAATGAAAGTAGATTAAAATATAACTTTTACTTAATTCTTTTTAAAAAACAGTTCCTCCAAAAAATATATATGCGACAGCGTGTGCCAAGGGTGTAGCGTCGGGCCACACTGTCACAGGTGATACAAAAATGGGTAAAAAGGACCTCTACAGGCTAGAGGAGCACCCTGTATATAATTTACAGTTGCAGGTTAGCTACGTAGCCCGTGAGGAGGTATATCTGGAGCATGTGGGGGATACGTCCCTATGCTTAATCTGTCCTGGATATACAAGGCAGCTCCAGTAGTGGTTACTGCTCCTATGAGGTCCTATAGTGCTACAAAATTAATCGTCCTATCTTATCATCTCTCCACCTCTACGCGTTTCGCCCCGAATAATAGGGCTCGTCAGGAGAACCGTAGAGGATGACCTTAGGTGGAATGGGTACTGTATTATACACTCATTCCAGACTTAAGACGTATTTAACAGATGCCGCTGGCGTCCTGATGGTGGGCGCCAGCGTGTGGTAGTAGGCTTTTTTTTACCCATTTTTGTATCACCTGTGACAGTGTGGCCCGACGCTACACCCTTGGCACACGCTGTCGCATATATATTTTTTGGAGGAACTGTTTTTTAAAAAGAATTAAGTAAAAGTTATATTTTAATCTACTTTCATTCCAACGATACCTGTGACTCCCTCTTCGAATGTGTATCCTTGGTTGTTACCAAACCTAGCTCCCCAGTGAATTGTCACTTTGAATACTTGCATACTAATTAAAAAAATAAAAAAAAACACACACAAAGCAAACAATGCAAAAATCGGAAAGGGGTGAATGATAATTGGCAGAAGATGTATTTCTCCTAGACGTGATGAAAAGTTTTATATCGCAGTTTCAAGGAAAAAGTTCAAAAGTTTATTCTAGTTCCAAACAAAAAAATGTCAGCACTAACTGTGCCAGAAATTCTTGTTGCTCCGTCACCGAGAGTCGTGAGAGCCAGATATTGCTCTGACCTCTTCTATATGAAGTAGCTACGGATACAATTTACTGAGCACATTTAGAAGTTATAAAGTCATCAACCTGTCGTAGAAATGCACAGCACTAACTAGTTCTACTCTCACATTTTCATACACATTTGTATATAATAAAAAGGTGCAATGCCTCGTGAGAAAGCCGCCACTTCTCCCGACATATTTGTAAAACTTGTATTACACGTCAGCAAAAGTTCAAGATCAACTATTCTAGTGTTGTACTGGTTCTCTTCTTTTCCTTCATTTTTAAAATTGAAAACTGCGTGTTACTATTCTTACGGTAAAAGGGGTGTGTCTCCAGTCTGAAAACTGCGTGTTACTATTCTTACGGTAAAAGGTGTGTGTCTCCAGTCTGAAAACTGTGTGTTACTATTCTTATGGTAAAAGGCGTGTGTCTTAATAATAATAATTCCTTTATTAGGACACAGATTACACAGCGCTGCACAGAGTTTGCAAAATCAGTCCCTGTCCCCAATGGGGCCCACAATCTAATCA
The DNA here is from genome assembly GCA_019512145.1 of Engystomops pustulosus. NCBI lineage: Eukaryota > Metazoa > Chordata > Amphibia > Anura > Leptodactylidae > Engystomops > Engystomops pustulosus. The sequence goes on from CM033641.1 coordinate 16,191,014, forward strand.
ACCTACCAGTATGTTTTTGGAGTGTGGGAGGAAAACGGAGGAACCCCAATGGTCTGACAACTGGGTGTTGCTATTCTTATGGTAAAAGGGTTGTGTCGCCACAATCTGACACTGAAAGCAAAGTATAACTTGATGGCTCTATATAAAGATTATTATAATGGCGCTGATCGGACAGTGTCAGACCAGGACCACCTCCGATGACCAATCAGTGTAGACGCCGACACAACCATTTTATAAGGCAAACAGCAACACCTAGTTGGCAATTTATGAATAAATCTGGATGAGGAATAACAGAAGAGCAGCAAAGGGCAGATTTTTTGGATTAGATTTTGTTTATGGAGGCAGAACAAGTATTCACTAAAATCGAATTAGGACTGATGAACGTTGCAGTCAAATCTCAACACTTGCATTTCAGGAATGGGACCAGGAAAATACAAGTCCAAAATTCAGACATGACGAATTTTCATGGTTTCGAAGTAAGCCAAACCGTTATAAGCTAAATTCTTTGCTGGGAAATGCCGAAACCTGGAAGACCCTATTATTTAGGAGGAGATGTAACTATACAAAGTGGTCATTGAACCCGTCCATACAGTTGGCAAGGTTGACCAGGTGACATTTTGATGTTTTTCTATACATGTATATGCAAAAACACTGCTGAATGTCGGAGGAGATATAAAGTCTGTGAGATTGTGCTGCATGCAGCAGAATCACCTCTAGGCCGTAATCACACTCGCTTCCTGTAACTTAACTCGTCCAGGCCTCATAAAGCGATATGCAGATAACACGTGTGACAGGCAGTACTGGACGAGCTTAGCACAGCTGCCTCTTAAAACATTTACTGCTTACCCTAAATGAGCACAATCGGCATTTTTTATTTTCCTAAGGATTCAGGGAACCTATAATAAAACATTATGTTTATATTTCCCCTTCGCTACGTGTTACAAGTCCGCCACCAACGCATCCCTCTAAATTGAGCTCCGGGTAATAAAAAACACAGGACGCCCTGTCAATATAATACTCAGCACGGAGGTGTTCCTGTCAGGACGTCTTGTTTTGGTCACTGTTATGGCAACGGGTTTTCCTTCCAAGGTCTCCAGCGAGAGATCCTGTGACTGACATCTTGGTCATTAATGCGTGTTATTACTATAGCGTTTCTGTTTAGTCATGATAAATTAAATAGAAGGCTGTCAAGGCTGTGAAACCGGAGCAGAAAGTTCTAGTGGAGGGAGCTGGGGCGGCATCCATCTGCTAAAACAGCGACACATTCTCATCTTCCCTGTGTCTTACAGCCATGACCAGAACTTCCAAAGAAGGGGCATCAATTAGCTCCGAGGAGGAAAGACAATACCCACCTACATGGCTGGCTCCTATGTTACGTCTGTACAGGTACTCGGAACATAAGATACTTGTTAGAAGACACTTCTAGAAAAAAAATAAAGCAATGGCTTCTGCAATAAGCTAGATCCTACAACCCCTTAGTATATGGCCAGGAGGTCCAGGACCTCGTATTGCCATTTCTTAGTCTCCCTTTGAGGCTTGAGAAATGAAAAAGAATTATTTTGTTGGCCCCGCCCTTGAGGAACTGGGTTCAAGCTAAGATGTATCACCAGTATTTAAAAGGCATTCTATTACCCCCAACGATTGATAAAGATAATTGTGGGTGGAGCTGGTGAAGGTACCCTAGTTCAGGGTTGGGTGATTTATGGGGTTTTTTTCATTTTCGAGAAGACTACTCTTTATTTTAACCTTGATTTTTCCTCTGTTTGCCCCCCATTTATCTAGGTTCTAGGTTTTGCTGCATATTATATCTTAATACCCCAGCTGTATGTATCCTAACCCTTATCTCTCTATGCCCTCATCCATCCAAGTGCCTACGGAAATCATGTTGCGTAGTAGTCCAACCTTGCCGAAGAGGGGTCTTCACCTACGTTTTCACTCTACAGGAAGTTTAACTGGTGTTTTTTTTTTAGATGCCAACATCCATCCTGTTTTTTGACATCAGAAATGGGCCACATGTGGCAATTTTTTCTAATCTCACTCAACGGACCTACCTCCATATGTAACAGTCCAGCATATGGCAACCTGGGCCAACATATGGCTACTCAGCCTGTGCACCCCAGGCTGTGCACCCCACGTCCAGCTGCAGAGCCCCGCTATACGAGAATACGACATGCTGTGCATTATGCAGGAGGCCCTGCTCTTGTCAACTTGAAACCCTTCGTACAATTATCGGAGGAGGGGTTAATTTTCTTTACACTTGTCATTAGCTAAATCCATGCGTGTCTCCCGTTGTCGGCCCATTCAGAGGGAAGTGACAGACACATACTAAACTTAGAACCTTTCTCCAAACACAAGGGGAGGGGGACTGGAAGTCCATGTTTCCAGCTCAGATACAATACAATTGCAGACGGCAGACTGTGGATGTCGGAGATCAGGAAACGAGGGGTGAGGCGTCTGTCCATGCCAACAAAATGTCAACACTGTCCGTTGCGTTTAACGCTTTCCTATAGAAAATTCATATTATAACAAAACAAACACCTGCAATATCGAAAACAGACAATAAGGCCTTGAACCTCGTCAGCTATGTGGAGAATGTTGCCCTATTGCTCTCCTAGGTGCCATTTAAGGAAATTCCTAGAGATTTAATCAAGTGGATTGAAATAGCGTTGCCGATTACGTGGGGTAACTTGGCACTGAACCGCACACATCGTACTGAAAAGCTGTCTAGACTAAAATCTACCATGATTAATGAACTTGGCAAAAGCTACAAAGGTGGCAAACATTGAACATAGATCTAATATAAACTACGCTCAGCCCTTCACCTTACCGCTTCAAAGAGAGCAGCGAGTGTGGGATATCAATGCTGCTTAAGGTTTATTGCTTAAAAGGGGTTTCCTCCAAAAAGTCTGAAATCCTGCATATCCCACAGGGGGTTGAGGCAGTCAAAAACTTCACCAGGCTGTGGCTCACGATTTCTGCTTTGCCGTCTCAGCAGGCCCCAGTGACGCGAAACGTGATGTCACCACCAACTGCTAAGGCCACCAATTCATCCAGTCCGGCCAGGAGTGCCAGAGAACAAGTGTCAACCAAACTTACAGGATTCCTGGAAACCTTCTTAATTCCATCCATAGTGGTTTAAGGAAAAATTGTGTAAAACTGAAAGTGCAAAATGGCCGTCACTTCTGCTCAACTCATTCCTGTGGCCATATAGAAAACCGGAGGAAACATCTCAACCAATAGGGAAATTTGTCTTTTGACGTTCTAGATTTTACTACATTTTTTATAAAATTTTTACTACCGTTTTGAAAAAAAAAAAAATAAAATAAAGAGCTTAGAAGCTTAAAAACTAAACTAAGACAACTACTCAGGACCAGGTTTTTAATTTTTGGGGTCAAAACTCTTTTTTGCGGAAACCCAGGATTCTCTTGACAATGGTTCAGACGTCAGATTTTACGACACTTCTAGAATGGGCTCATTGTTTGTGTTGGGCAGGCTGAAGCATGCAGAACAAAACTATGGAAAATCACAAGATTGCCTGAGCCAGCAAGCTCATTTGTTTATCGCAGTCAGAAATAGAGATACAAGGACGTGGTGGATGGGGGACACTTAACACTTTGGTAGTTGTAGTTGTCACTGAGAAATTCAAGATGCACCAAGAAAAGCTTTAAACAGCAGAAAAAAAGCAGCTTGGTTAAGCAAATCTTCAGCATGTGCTGGTTAGATATCCTGAAGAACTACTTTTAGTGCAAAAACTATAAAGACTCGTGTCTTTTAATGGGTTTCCAAAGAATTTAAGGGGGTTTTCTATCTTAACTTCTACAACTGAAAGAGGTTGTGTGAGCTCCAACTCCCAAAAAGCAGGGACAAAAATCAAGAATTTTGTGGATGCATGTACAGCTCACAGAAACGGGAGTCATACCGTTATGATGTCATGGGGTTGTTTGATGGAAGGTGGAATTCCAATAATTCTCCATAGAATTGACAACGACATACTAGTAAATTGTTGAGGTCTGTTGGAGCCTTACTCAAGTAACAGAAGGAATGACTGAGGGTAATAACTCCAATCTCTTCAGGATGGTTGACAACAAGGTCTCTGTTGTCTGACAGAAGATGGTGGCCAGCAGTGGAATTCTTTATCTCCAGGTTCAAGCATATGGGTTATCATAAATGCTCCTTTATGGGAACCCAGAACACCTTGATGGTTTAACATAATGACCTCTGCCAATGTGGTTGCCCATGGTGTGGAATCTACCAGCCTAAAAAGCCCATCAATGAGCTACTCACATTCTACACAAAATTTAGACTCAACAATCCAGACTCAAAAGTAGAACTTGAATTTATTCACTACATGCCTACAATGTTGCCCTAATTCAACTTATAGCTTGACAACTAGCCTCGAGTCATATGGACTTCACACAAGATCCATCTAAGGTAGGTTCAGGTTGAGGTCTCTTTAGACCTGAACCTTTCTTAGATGGATCTTGTGTGAAGTCCCTTTGTCTTGAGGCCAGTTGTCTCGAGGCTAGTTGGGTAGCTATAAATTGTATTAGGCGTGCTAGATGAAGGGGCAACATTTCGAATCGAGGAATTTCCAGTTAGTGAACCAAAGATTTATTCTGTTTTGCTCTTTATGTAAAGAACAGGAAGAGTATGGCGCTATAAATCAGAGATTATATAATGAACAGAGAGGAAGCTGGCCGCTAACACATCTGACTCACATTTTAGATATTTTTACAAAACCTGTCAAGTTTCCAAAACGGAGAACGATTCTGCTTTCCTAGCACAAACTTTCCCCTAATATGAAACGTGGGCACACTGCACCTGGTTCTACCGTGACAAAGCCCGACCAGGCCTACTACTCTTTCAGTGTAGAGACGCTTAAAGGCCAAGAGGCAGAGTCATGTTACACTTGTCTGTGTACTCAAGACGAGCTCTGCAGTTACCGGGCCAGATGAATTTTGCGTATGGTGGGTTCTCAGTATAAGGACGATCTGCAATGTCTTGGAGGTCAGGGGAGTGGAAGGATGAGGGCATGCCAGAAAATACTCTGGACATAGTTCTGATATTTCACTGGGAGAGGGAGAACATAAACAGTTATGTTTGGATTACAAACACATGTTAACCCTGTGCACAGCAAAGCATCGTCACTACTATTCTCCTTCGACTTAATACATTATATTATGAGGAATCGGCGTAACTTGAGGTGGTGCAAAGGGTGCGGATGTAACCGGGCCCAAGAGGCTTAGGTTGAACCATAAGGTGTCACTTTCCCATATGAGAAGACTAGCACTATAAACTATACACACTTGGGTCCATCAGCACCACTGCTACCAGGGCAACTTAAGTGACTACCATTACCAACCTGACAGATAACATGTCCCTCCCACCTTACGCCTATTTTTATATCTTTTACAATAGGAGTCAAGGTTCAACATACACCACTGACCGCCTACACTACGAGTTACGTGGAGGCCTTTTCCAGGGGAAATTGATTGAAGACAACTCCCAAAGTATACATCAGTCAAAACGAAACCCGAGTTGTGAACACAGCCTTATATGGACTTAACTCCACTAAAGGTAGCAGTATAGTCAATAAAAACGTATACCTGCACTACAGCAAAACCTCATAAATCCCGTAGGGTCAGCTGTCGGAAAATGAGATAAGTTATTTAAAGGTAAAAAGTAGTTTATCGTTGTAAAGTGGTATAATAACAGGGCAATAATCTGAAAGGTCAAAGGAAACCATTGGCGGAAACCTGCAATCTGGTGCCCTAGATCTCTACTTACTAGTAAAGGTGTGTGTGTGTACTGATCAAAGGGGAAGCCAGAGATTAAAACGCAGCAGCTGCTTCAATGAATTAAGACGCGGCAGGTGTGTTCACGTACAACTTTTAACCCTTCGCTGCAAGGTAATCGGGTACTTCAGCCTTTATCGGTTGTGTAAGCCTAATTTGTGAAAAACCCTTTAAAAGTATTGAATGGTTATCCTAGCATAATGCAAATATCACCTATTAATTAGTTCTAAATGTTAGGAGAAAGGGGGAAAAAACCTGGATTGACATAATGGGGAACCCTCAAATTCTGCAAGATCGGGCCTAAGATTCCTTAGAGTGGTGGTCAAGCAAGTACCCCCACCTACATCAGTTAATAGGTGATAATTGAAGAAGCTAACCTTCTGTTTGGAGGGGGATAAAAATAGTTGCTGGATCTATGATAAAGTAGGAGAAACAACCATTTTTATTTGGCAATTTTCCAAATTTTTTGTGAAAGTGCACTGCGAATTCTTATAAATGTATCCATATTCCTTGAAGTTCCGGTGTAATGAGAGAGACGGTGTCTGCTTTAAGTATTGCTTCACACAAGAAAGGACTCTCCACACATCTGCAGAAAATTATCAACAATGTGCAGATGATTCAACATTGTGCAACGCTAAAAAGCTCTGTATTAAGAATTCCATAACCATGTACAGCCCCTTCCGTACTTTATTCCGAAATGGCGTTGAACAAGTCTCCATGCAAGAACAGACCCCCTTACCTTATGTAGCTTGATTAAGCCATGAAAAACTTAAACTTCTCACCCCGGTAAAGACAGTGTTTGGACTGTCCTCGTCTTTACAAAAATACCACTACAAGGACTGTCTCTGTACTATAAACACAGACATTTGCTCTGTGAAAGCAGAAAAAGGAAATCTCACATGTTATGGGTCACGGACGTTGCAGCATTTCCTCCATGAAATCTAAACATTGAGCTGATGCATGCAGAGAAGAATTAGGTAATGCTACAAAAAAAAAAAGTCCAACAGATCATCTGCCAAAAAAACTCAGTTTTTACAGGACTGATTAGCAAACTGCTTCCCCTACTGTGGCCTTCTCGTTGGGGAACCCTCTGGACGATCAACGTTGAGTGGCCTACTCACTGAAAAGGTAATAATATGTAAGAGCCTAGGAAGAGCCATGCATAATTTGTGCACCAGTGTCCTACAAAAATGTAGCTAGAGGAATCTCTAAAATATTGACAAAAAGGAAAAACATGTTCCAATAATTGTAGTGTTACTTACTTAATCACAAACTAGGAGTGAACAAAGTGGGAGATTTACCTGCACCGGTGTTTACAAATCTCTATGTTCCACTTAGGCCTCTTAATGTATTTGGCCACCGGGCAAAACTACGACCTGGACTAGTTTTGTGTAAAAACCTGCAAAAGTAATTTTTCAAGTTTTTAAAATGTATGCAGGCACGGGGCAAGAACATCCGGTGCCCACCCACTCAACCGGCAGCTACGCTCCCTTATGTCCCCTCCACAAACATGGCATGTAGGCAGCGTAGTTGCTATTATATTAGCAAATCAAGAATTTTTGATTGTATCAGCATTTCTACGCCAAAAAATGGCATAGAAGCATTGATAAATCTCCCTCATAGTCCTAAATATTAATACCAAAACAGCTATATGGTGCACAACCGGTCAATCAACAAGATGACCAACGGCAGCTAATGTTGTGGTCATGGTGAATATTTATAAAGGGTCCTGATGTAAAAAGTTAAAGGGGTTATCCGGGTTTAAAATTTTTTTTTTATGGCCGGGCTCCCTGGACTTACCTCCTCCGGCGCCGCCGATGTCCCTTCGATCCGTGCCCCTGTTTGTTTACAGGGGCACGGAAGCCGCGCACAGGGAGCTTCCGGTCCGCGATGTGGACGGCTCCTCCCATCCGTCCCTATCTCTCAGCGTTGTAAGCGCTGGGAGATGGTGCACATGGGAGCATCCGGCCGGAAGCTCCCTGTGCGCCGGTGTAATGAAACCGGCGCACCGAGAAGACGGGCCCGCGGCGCGAGACATCGGCAGCACCGGAGGAGGTAAGTACATGTTTATTGTGTTTAAATAGCCCTCCCCAGCCCGGCCAGAAGAAATTTTTTAAACCCGGATAACCCCTTTAAGCGCAAACAAGATCCAGAAGGCTCTGACAATGTGGGTGGATATGGTCAGTGTTGGATGCATTCAACCACCGGAAAGTTTGTTCCAACAAGCTATCAAACCTAGAATAACTGGAGTGAGTTTAATTCAGTGATGCTAGATTTGGTGTAGTAAATCCCAAAAGTACACGGAACTTGTTTGTCGAACCGAACTTGCTTTTCGCTTTTGGGCAACGGGCTGAGCATGTACATATCCGGAACAACACTACGAAGTACAAGGTGATTACTTGTGCAGACTGAAACAATCAACCATAAAGTCTCTCGGCTGAGGACCCTTCTGGGTGCAGAATACTATGACTTATTGTAGGTTAGCCGCTTTTTGTTAGAAACAGTCCCTTCAAAATATTACATATCTTTTTTCTCTTTGCTGGGAACCTAACACGGACTTCCATAGCAACCCCTTACTATTTGTTATACACTGGTGTTTTGCAAATCAGAAAAAAAGAGGAAGTAAGGTTTAGTGGTTAGGGAGTCTGCAAGCCGGAGAGTTTACAGTCAGATGAATAGCCCTTGGATGTAGATCTACATTCCCTTAGAGGGCGTCTGAAAATAAACACACTGTGGTAATGGAGTTGAGTTTCACAATGCACGTTATTGGGGTGGATGGTGCAAGCCGATACAGGAGTTACGAGTTGGCACCGATTGTCATTGGTAGTGGCCGGGGCTCATTTTTAAATCACAGAAAGTTCAGCTGGTCCCACAATTGGGCAAAACTACAGACTGGGATTATCGGCACTGGATATGTTGGTAACTATGAGGGGTGTGGTATATATATATAGATCTACAAGGCAAATATTGACTACGCCTTGAAGTAGGAGCCACTAGTCTCATATAAAGTCCAACGCCTCTTACAATATTGTCATGATTTACAGTAAACCATCAGCTAAGATAACGACTGCACATGATGCCAAGTGAAAGTCCACAGTCCTAGGGTTGGACTTTACAAGAAAAATTATATAATGCCATTGTAGCCAGTCGCAAAGGAATATAGTAACAGGAGTCAATGGTGGAAACCACTACAAGACGAATGGTGGACATTTACTTCCTCTATCCCTGAAGGTCAAACCTCACCATGATATGGGAACGACCTCTTAATAATGAAGGGCAGTGATGGTGCGGAGCATGGTCAGATCTAGAAAAGGCAATGACTAAATGCAGGAGATTGGAGGACAAAGTCTTCACTAATTACTAGAATGAGGCTTCAAGAACCTCACTAGGCGAGGTGATATTGGCCAAAATAAGTTAAAGTGCTCTTAGGTCACCCTGAATAACAAAATGTAGTTTTTCCTTAGGCTATACTACATATTTTTCAAAAGGTATGCATACTTATGTATTGTTTTGTTTGTCAAACACTTAACTATCCAGGAACTCTACCGAGATACACCGGAGGGTCATGTCAAGTGTGGCACCACAATTAGTAATGCAAAATGTCACATGTATGGGTCACATGTTCAAAGGTTTTGCTTTTGATCAGCTTTGACACTTCAAAGTCTACCCAGAACCAAGAAGACCTTAGTGACCCGACTGTCAACACCATGACGTAAGGAAAAAAAGGATGCAACGTCTTAACATTGATGGCTAACGAAGACGCCCAACACTACTAGACTCAAAGGTAAAGCCCAAATTTTGAGAATTTAGAATTTAATCGTAGTCCACTATGTCCGAGTTTTAGAATTTTTCATTTGTGTCCCCTATCCGTTTCTACAACAAAGCCTTTCATGTAGTAGAAGGTCTAAAAGAAAAACTAAGGCCAAACATAACTGGAGAGGCCTTACTCAAGACAATATTGTACATGTCTATGAGTCAGAGGATAAATTATATGGTTGACTGACTTGTCGGTACAGTTACATTATCTTCCTTTTTTTTTATTGGGCCACTCCAAATTTAAAGGGATCAGCCACAAAATAAAAATTCCTGAGAAGAAATTAATTTGCTTCCAGCCTCCAGGGATTCATTTAGCAATAATAAAAAATATCAAGGTGATGCATCTGTTGCTGAGCACAGCTGATAGACATGTCACACTAGCATTTTAACCCAAGAGTAGCTATTACAAGCCGCTGTCATATGTACAAGACCACAATGATGTTGTCATCCTGAAAGTCAGCTTTGGGGCGCTCGGTACGGAAATGAGCCAACAGCCTCTGAATAGAGAAGAACTTTAGCTAGGTCTCTGCCTCTATAGGTCTTCTACAGCAGAAGAGCTGTGTTCAGCAGGAAACGGCACTTCATTTCGAAATGATTTCTGTGATTGATCTCTGGGTATTAAAAGCCACCATATGGCGTGCAGTAGTGGAAAATTTTATATAATCTTCCTACAGATTTATTACCATGAAGAGTAAACAGAAGAAAGGAACTTGAGTCATCCTGTCATTAAAAGCTCAATACGTTATAGCGGAAAATTGGGTAGGAACCAATATGGCCGCCCCAATGGCCACCAAACCAAGTTGTAATACTGGGCGTTACCAATCCTCTGGTCAGTGGTCATGCTTTTATACATTGCATTTCCAGCAGAAATAACTCAGATAGCTTGAATCTAAATTTTTTAAATTAATATTTGTACTAAAGGTAGAAGAGGTTTCATCTTCTATATCCACCACTTTATGAAAGATTTATTTCCGAGTAGGTGTCTATATTCATCCGACACAGGATCAAGGAACTTTTTACAATTCTATAAAGTACATGGTGATCTCTTTTCATAGCAAAGTTCACACATAGCTGTTAAATAAATATGGTGGATAAAGGTAAAGTGACATTTTAGAAGGTGGGCACCAACTCAGAATCCCGGAACGAAGAGTCTCCGACAAATACTTAGTGTGATAATAATATTACTCCTCCACAGTTTGTTTGTTGGATATATATATATTTTTTTTATTCTTTCTTTGTGTTGTTTCATTCTGCCTGTTATAAATCATTAGGCTCCATTTGTTTAAGATCAGCCAGGAAGGGGAGCCTCGCAGGGTGGTTATAAAACCCCAGGGAGTCTATGCTTGATCAGAGAAGCATGGTCTTCTAAGTGGTAAAATTAACACCTCTCGGCCAGAGTAGTCTAGTTAGTGGGGGATGAAAAGAAGCCAGAGACTGCATGTTTTTCCCTCCAAATTCAGACAAAGGGGAATATCATAGCTGCCCATAACTGGGACATAATTCATAATTATAGGTCCCAAGTTACACAGGACAGTTATGGGGTCTAGACACACTCCTGGTCCGAAAATCAGAACATTAGCTGCAATGGAAGGCAGTCAATAGCAGAACACCCCTGATATTAGGCTAAGACACCCCGAGTTTGGTATGGGGTTAATGGGAATAACATGCCCGTTTGGTTGGAAGCCATGGCACAATTGTGCCATCTCCCAATCAAAAGTTATGGGGTTCTGATAAAAACCCAGACCCAAAAAGTAGCTCACTGATGGGAGGGGGATAGAAAAATCCCCCTCACAGTGACATCACAGCCAGGGGTGGGGGTCAAAAAATCACCTGGGCTTAAATTAATGAAGCAGCCACATAGTAGTGTTCAGACTGAGTGACTCTATGACAATAGAAGGCTGGATCGATGCTTATGCCCTGTCCTCGGGCCAAAGAATTTCTTCCTATTCCACTAGCAAGAATTTTTTGTTTCTACTTCCATAACTGTTTGTAAGTATTGTATGTGTATTGTTTTTAATCCTTTTTTCATTTTATCTGACAATTTAATTCTTTGAGTGTACTGCATTTTTATGTAAATTAAAACTTTTTAATAAGCCTCTGCTTGTAGCCTTAAAGAATTTGAGTCTCTGAAGGGAATCACGTTACCAGAGGTCATTATTAGCATAGTCCATGTAGTAAGCGATTGCATGTTCTGTGTGAATTTATAATTGTAATATCGTGTAAGTAGTGAGTGCATGTGCTGAGTTATCATCAGGGTGCATTGTCTGTGTGGTTGAGGTGCCTACGGCCTTCTTTGCATAAGTAACTCGTGGGTGGTGGCAGTGGATTGGCTGGGGCTGAGATTCTGTGGAGTAAATTTAGCGTAAGGACGCCATTTTGTGGAAGTGGGCGGAGCTTAAGGGCTAAATTCTGGGACTCCATAGAATAGTTATCCCAGTGTGTGAACTCCGGTGAGTCGGGTTCGTGACACTTAGTAACAACTACAAATCCACTATATGTCGGCGAAAGAAAAATCGGACAGATCCAGGGCATCTGCAAAGATTATGAATCCATAAATTAAATTGATTGCCTTTGTCTGACTGTTTAAAAATTGATTCCTGATTGAGTCTCAGTATTTTACATATAAGGCCTAACGGCATGGTCATGATTCGGCATTTCTATCCCAATAATCATACATAGGAAGGTTTTCTGAGCCGTTTAGTTTCCTAGTTCCTTGTTTTCCATGTGCCTGACTTCAAAATGATGAAGTAGCCCACAAGTCTACTGCTTCACACCGGTATCTCTTAACTTTTAACCAGTTTTCAACTATATCTGGACCGCTCGAAAAGGTAGTAACCCAGGGGTCTCCTTGTAGTAATATCTATGCCCTCCCTATAAAGGGCAATCTGGACAACACAGATCCAAAATGTCTAAATCTGAACCGGTTAGACAACACAGTGAGTCAACAACCTGAAGAGCGCAATATCTGTGCTTCAATTCAAGGAGTGATGTGAGTATTATTGGGTAAAATGTTTTTACCATAGAGGAAAGTTTGATGGATGTTAACATCTACTGTGACAGGAAGCGCTCATAAAACCGGCTATGAGCAGCTCTCCTCTGATCGTTAAAACTCAATGATGTGAGAGCAAGAATGAGATGTGCTAAAAAAAAAAAAAAAAGTACAGGGCATTCACTCTTCCCGTGTACAGAGATTACAAGTTCTCAGGTTCTGCAAAACAGTTGTGAACATCAGAACAGCGAAACGTGAACTGTCTGCGCCTGAAAGAAGATTCATGCATCAGCTACCACGCTGAAGGAGCCAATTTACAAAAAAAGAAAAAGTAGCAAAAAGAAAAAAAGTAGCTCTTTGCAGAGTGAAGCTTTTCTAGCCTTCGGGACTCTGCCAGAACTGTTGGATAATGGGACAAATCCCACAGCGACTCCACATTTTCCGGCAAGGTCAAACAGCTGTCTAAAAAATTAGCTGAAGTCTTTAGCTTAACCATTAGCTGGAAAGTATGAAGGTCTTTCATTCACAGGGTCGTGTTTGTCTGTTTCGGGCTGAAACCCGATCCGCACCTTGGCTGACATTTCGCTGGAGATACAGGTGGCAAGTACCAACTGCAAAAAACCCTCACATTTTCCTACACAAAGTATAATTTTACTCTCGTAAGCAAATCAGTGATGAACTCAACAGCAACGATTAACCCCCCCATTCATCAAGTTCCCTAAAAAATTCCAGAACAGTCATTCAATACAACTAATGAGAGGGTCTGTCAGTGTTTACTTACGGAGGGAAAGAAACTCGTCATTAAAATGGCTTCTGTGTAGTATAAACAGTGCCACACCTATCCATGGTTTGTTTCTGGTACTGCAGCTTAATACCAGACCCTGGGAGCTATTTTTTTGGATTGTTAAACATTCTCAATTGGCCTTCAAAAAAATTTTTGGGTCTTACTTTACTGGACTAAAAAAAATTCTAACTTATGGATGCCATTGCTAAAGGACTTTGCCATGGCGTTGCTACTCTTTGGGGATTATGGTCAAGCCAATGCTGATCCAAGCAGTGACAGTTATGGGTAATCCCGTTCTCGAAAACTTTCCAGGCTGCAAATAGTTTATTGCCCCCAACTGGCACAGCTATATAAAATTCCCAGGAAATCTACATCTTGCTTCAGCCTCTGAGACTTTTTGACCTTTTTCGGATACTATAACTGTCATGGGAAAGCTGACGAGCGAGGACTACCGCCAGCTTCCTGGCTTAGAAAGCATATCACTCACTATCCCAGAACTGACAGAGGGACTACATGCTGCTATTAAAAGGGGCACTGAGTGAAGAGCATGCTGCCCCTCAGACACTTGCTATGCCCAGTGATGGGTACATTATGTTACTACTACGCAAGCCATGGCCAACTGAGGAAGTTAAGTAGTAACATCTGGGTTACGTGGCCCACTTTGGACATATACAGAGTTATTGATGGCCACATTGACAGCATAAGAGTCATCACTGTTAAGCTCTACCCTACTTTATGAATCAAAAACACAGTTGGGTGGTGTCTGAATGACCACCTTTTGAGGACATATCCATAAAGCAGGAGAGGAAGTTCTGCCAATGATACAGCAAACTTACGCAACTTGTTTTGGGTTCCTCGAGAGAAGCCTTAAAGGACTGAACATAAACCAAGGGGCCCAAGAGACACCACACAAAGATGGCAAATGACCATGAAGCTATCAGCAGTGGATCTGCTGTCTAAGTGATCACCGCTCAATGTTTTAGTATTAAACACCAAGTTTTATGTGGCAACAAGTGAAATATAGTAAAATACACATAGAGGTCAAGTTCAGACATGTTCAGTGCTGGGAATCTCAGAACTTTGACCACATGGGAGAGAACATTCATACCAAATAGGATGAAGCGTGGAGACTCGAGGTTGAGCTATGCAAGTCTCTGGCACTCAACTCTACTGCAGGAGAAAGGGACTTTCCCATTTTAACACTATTTTCAGCCTGTAACTCACTGAAAGTAAATCCAAGCAGTAGGGAAATGGATTTATTCTCCAGTCTTGTGAGGACAACGTTATGAGCTCATGACAGAAGTTTCCACTTATACCCGCAACTGTTGACGGTAAGAACAGGTTTCCAGGGGATCGCTGATCACGAAGCATCACAAATCATAAATTGCTACCTTCGTTCTGTATATACATCACAGTGATGAGTAATTAGAGGGGCTTTATTCATATGAGGACATAATCAACTCAAGTGCACTTGGATATAGTTGTAGACCGTGACCCGGAGGTACTCATAGCCTTGGATCTGCTAAATGCCAGATCATCTCACAGCTATTTCATTCTTGCCCTAACACATTTGAACCTTCGAACACCAGAAACTGCGTTTATTTTCAATGTAGAGTGAGGAGATACCACTCTGTATACAGATTTTATCAGACTAATGGTCAGCCATGGAAAAATTCAAAATGGCCGTTCCTTAAGAGATGCTGAGAATCAAGATGCTCACACACACGTGAGAAGTGGCCAGGTCTTGCCAAAATTATAAGATACTCTTCTCTTGTGTGTATGCCGGCAATAGCCTATGAGGGCAGAGACTCATGTCTCATATTTTTCAAGAGGTAAGCCAATACTAGATGGGTCTGTATGAGGATATCGGGGAAAGGGGGGTATAACTAATGTGTATGGGAGGGTCTTTCCATAATTGATATTTCCATTTTTGCAGCAGGTCTGTAATCTGTTTCAGTAGAAGGGTGGACCTTCTACGGAAATCATAACATATTATTTGGTTGAATAGCACTTAAGACAGCGCTGACTTGTGTATCCGTCTCTAGCTTGCTTTCATTTCCTGAACTGAGGGTTATGAATGGCAATGCTTCCCATCTTCCCACAGCTACTCCTTAAACTACAAGATAAAAATGGTGAAGAAAAGAAAGTTCCATAACACCGGAGTCATATCTTCCAACATGGTAGGAAGAAAGGGATTGGCTCCGAGTATCCCACCGTACGTCATTTCCAGACAGGACATAGATATATACAGAGAGGTTCTGATAAAAGATGGGTGATGTCGTATTTGTATAAATGGGCTAAGATACCTGGAAAATAGTGAATTTTTTATTCCCATATCGTATGGCTACATAAAACTTGCCCGAACAAGATATCTGGCTGGGTCTTTCAGATGAGAAGCACTTACCCTTGTCATCTTAAAGAAATCTATAGATGGTCGATTCCACCGAACGTCTTCGTCACGTCTGCGTTTTAGTCGGGTTTTCCTCTCGTTTAACACACAAGGCTGGGAACGGCACCTGAGCAATCCCTGGCGCCTTTTCAGCTCAGGGGTAGAGGTTGGAGTGCTATTTGCTGAAGGCAATATATCTCCTGGTTCTGTGATGTGCTCCTGAGACAGAGAAAGACGCCTTCTTGGGTCGAAGTCGCAAGAACCTCCCGAGTTCCAGCGTACACTTGAATTTGTGCTTCCTTCGCTATTGTCCACAAAGCCACTGCTGGCAGAAGAAGGCCTTGGGACAGGAGATGTGTTACAGGTAGGGACTGTGAATATGTTGTTGTTTAGAGACGGGGTATTCTGAGGCAGGCTGATGCTTGTGCTTCTCTGTAAGGTGGCACTGCCGTGACTATTACAGCGCTGTAAAGTGGCACTGCCACCACTGTTGCATCGTCTCTTTGACACGGGAGTCCAGACTTTGGAATTGCCCGGTTTCCAGGGGGACCGACAGCGAGACAGTTCATCTGGCTCAGACAATGACCTGCAGTGTCTTTTTGTAGGGGGAGCCAGAGGCTGGCCAAGGCTGTCATTGAGGTTAAGTTTGTTTATCAAGGCCAACGCCTGATTTGTGGATTCGTTCTGCCATTGAAGATTAAAACTGCCGGGAGTGCTAGTGCTAAAGGGGCACATAGGGAAAGAAAAAAACCTATTCTTGTTCAATTCCGCCCGGACTGGACATCCTCCGTCAATCACCTTCCAGCGACTGTGCTCTGTTGAACAAGAGAGATAGAAAAAAAGGGAAGGGGGGGAAAAAAAAGAAAAAGAAAGAAAAAAAGATTAAAACAATAGTCTCATTCTACAGTCAAATCTTACATAACATAAAGCATGGAGCTCACAGGTGACGGCAGGTGACGGCACTAAGACTCTGGTTTATATTTAGAGGTGAGAAACAGCAGAGCAGACGGATAACACTCAGCACAATAATAAAAAAAAGCACAAGAGGCTGAAAAAAGGGGAATTCTCGAAAGAATAGAACTTTTTCCCCATGCAGCTTTTGTGGCTAGGATAAACCATCCGCAATACCCCATGTAGATATCTCCATCAGATGGTTAGAGACGAATGTCGACCTGCTAAGCAGACCCTGCCCCCACAGAGGAAGACCGAGCGGACCATGAACCTCCACCCCACATAGGGAGACTGACTCCCCCCCCCTGCACCCACAGAGGGAGACTGACTGGACCCCCCCTGCACCCACAGAGGGAGACTGACTGGACCACCCTGCACCCACAGAGGGAGACTGACTGGACCGCCCTCCTTGCCCCCAGATTGAGACTGACTGACCCCCCCCCTGCACCCACAGAGAGACCTCACTGGACGCCCCCCTGCACCCACAGAGAGACACTCACTGGACCCCCCTTCCCTGCACCCGCAGAGAGAGACTCACTGGACCCCCCTTGCACCCGCAGAGGGAGACCCACTGGACCCCCCCGCCCCTGCAGAGGGAGACCCACTGGACCCCCCCTGCACCCACAGAGGGAGGCTTATTGGACCCCCCCACCCCTGTACCCACGGAGGGAGACTTACTGGACCACCCGGCACGTACGAAAGGAGACTTACTGGACCACCCTGCACCCAACAGAGGAATACTCAGTAGACCCCCTGAACCCACAGAGGGAGGCTCACTGGAAAACCCTACACCCACAGAGGGAGGCTCACTGGACCACCCTGCACCCACGGAGGGAGACTAGCTGGACCACCCTGCACCCAAGGAGGAAGACTCACGGGACCACCTTGAACCCAAGGGAGACTCACTGGACCACCTTGCACCCACAGAGGGAGACTTACTGGCACATTCTGCACCCACGGAGGGAGGCTCATTAGATCTTCCTGCAGCTCTGGAGGGAGACCAACTGAACCATCCTGTACATATAGAGTAAGTTCAACCCGGCCATATTGCACTCAATGGACATATGTAAATAAGTCATAGGCCTTCTACAGGCCACCGTCCCATGAACCTTACTTACGCATAACTAAATAATTGCTCATTTACATGTACTTTGCATTACTGCAGCATTTGTTCACTTGCTGAGTAGCCCCGTTTTCATCACTGTTATTAGCATGCCCCAAAAAAACTGAAATACTTAAAACTTCCTCAATAATAAAACACATAAAAGGGAAGTGGCACAATAATGTATTTCTCGTTCTGAGAGGCGTCTAACCGCTCGGAATGGATTCGGCTTTGTCTCTCGTAGCCAACGCTGTCACTTATCATCTGGTCCCTTTAAAACCCACAGGGACGGGACAAAATACGTTGTCCGCCTCTTCTAGGCGATGGAGCAGGCCAGGATTTAATATGCAAAGCCCTTTACAGGCATAAAATCACCATCAGCCATTGATTCGGGGGCCATTGTTCTAAGACCAGTTTAAGCCAGCGGGCTCTCAAGCCACATTTTCAAGCCGTCTATTACCCCTGAGTCTCATTTGCAAGAAAAAAGGAATTCGCTTTTTTTTTCTTTTTGTTTTTCGGACACCTTGCTTTTTTTTTTTGGAATTTAAATTTTAAAAAAAATTCTTCCAATGTTTCTTTTTTTTTTTTTTTTTAATAAAACTTACCATTGATTTCGTAAGGGAACAAGCTGCCGTCATTGTTCAGCTTCTCAGATGAGCGCTGAAATTAACCAGAGGGAAAGAAATTTCAACACCATACAACAAAGCACATGGTGTGAAAAAATATATAACATAAATCATAACTGTGAGTAGGAATCGAGAAAAAAAAAAAATACATTCACTTGTCCAAGAGATACTATGGGGCATCCCAAATATCTGGCATTGGGTTAATATTCTCGTATTATACAAATTTTACACACTGGGTTATAATATGAAAATATGACCATGCATTTCTTGAAAAAAAAATCTGATTAATAAAGCCAGAAAATGTAGAGAAGAAGATTGTGGTCCAGTTCTCCTTCCAAACACGTCTCAAAGATCCGATATTTAAATCCACACTTATTTGGCACCAGGTGAAAGCTCATTGCCAGCAATTTCACTATTCAATTTCCATTCTGCCTTATTAATCAGATTTTTTGCAAAGAAAATTAAACACGGTTTGGAAGAGAACCTCTAAAAAAAAATAATAGGCCGGAATGTTAGGATAATAGATTTTTTTTTTTTTGGGGAGAGTGGGGGGGGGGGGGGGGGATGTTCAGAATTTTTTACACAGAAAAAAACCTGAAAATGAATTAAGAAGGTTATCGGGCACCATGAATAAATCTATAGACAGAACATTTGCCTAGGCCAAAAGGAAGACATTTTTTTGTCAATTTTGTTACGGCTTTTGCAAGACCTTAACAACAAAATAGTTAATAAAGCTTTAACATTCAGGCAGGTCCCTTAGGTTTGTACTTAAGTTAAGTTTATATACACAAGTCAGAACTGGTGTATTTTATAATTGTAATTCCAGACAAATTTTTTGGATTTGGATTTTCTAAATTTTGTGCTGTAATGGGACCAAGGATTAACAATAAAACTTCATTACAGACACCTTACAGCTGATCATTGCAGTCTGGGACTATAGTAACATCCAGAGAGCTTCACCAGAGCTCACAGGGGGCGGAGTCTGTAACTAGGGGTGGTCTGTAAGTCGGGTGTCCTTAAGTTGGGGACCGCCTGTTGACAAAATTGGTATCAGAAGTTCACTGTATTCATAAAGGATAATCTAGCAACATCTCTATGAATCTATTAAGGGGTGTGTGCCCTTTTGTACCCATGTACACAAGATAAAAGTCATAGCAACGATTTAAGAGCTTACTACAGTTACACAGACATGTCTATGGTTACACACTACGAACAATCCACATCTATATGTGTTACTCAAATCCCTCTCCACTCTTTCTTTTCTTACAAAAATTATAAAAAAAGGAGAGGAAAAACATATGACTACACAGACTTGATTGTAGTCTGTCACCATGGATACAAAAATGTAAGTTTGCTTATCTGGTCTTTGTTAATAAACGTTACAAAATCGGTAAGTTTGAGGCAAGCAGAAGCCACGTATTGATCCAATGGGCCCACACAGAATCTAGCGACTCTCCACCAGTAGGAATTTTTTTTTCCTGGCCACTTTTAGCACTGAGTCAGCATAAATAAGGAAGGACGTACATATTCAGACCGGTTTAGCCTCCTTAGAAACCTAAGGCTTCTGTAAATATTAAAGCAACGCCCGGCTCTAAATTTGCCCTTTGAGAGGCCGGCACAATGGGCTTAACCAGCGCAGCACCACAGATGACACAATCTTGATTAATACACTAACAAGTGTTTGATATGTTGACGAATGAGAAACCGCTCCACATGGACTCTACGCTAAACACTTGATTAACAAACTTCCTTTCTTAGATGCCTTCTGGATTCTGATTTATTCTTTGCTCCGCCAAAAAAGATACCATTGTTCAGACACTTCCTTTGCAATGATAGGAGTTATTTTCTTCTCGGGCCATGGAACGCAAACATCCTTAAATACACTCTTTCAGCACTTAAAGACTAGAAGGTCCCAAGAGTGTTCATACGTGGCTCCAAACATTGTCAAGACCACAGGGCTGTGAAATTCCTCCAGTTATAATTATATAGCCCCTCCCTCAACTGCGCCTCAAGACAGCTGCCTACTGTGCCTACCCCTTGTCTCAGGCTTGATTGGCACTAAAATTTTTGAAACCGATCTGAACTCATGGACTTCACCAACATGATCTTCTAAGATGCCTTTATATTTTACATTAGGTGATCCATGTTTAATGGACCTGCCCTTTAAGATGGCATAATTAACAGATATAAGACTTCAGCCTGTGCCTATAACTTGGTTGGTTGGACCAAAACTCATGGGAAAGAGGATTTACAACACTGTTTTAAAGACGGTGCCCACAACTTGGATGGTTTGATAAACTGGCTTCCTCGAACTCAACATAGAATCCCTAACCTGAAATGATGAGTTCAGCTTAGTGAGCCCGGGTTCCGTATGGGAAATCCTGCAAGCAAATGGTGAGAGTTTCTTAGACCAAAACTTGTGGAAAAAAAGCTTTACAACACCGACTTGTTTTTTGGTGGAAGTGGAATTCTCAGATTAAACAAAATTTCCATTGTGCGAATAACAGGTCTAAGGTTCTCAAAATGGGTAGCAACAGGTCTGTCAAAGATTTAAATTAGACAAAACTTTTTTAAAAATTAAGCCACGTAAGCAAATTTTTTAATTGCAAATTTCCACCAGAAACTACAGCAACTTAAAAGGTTTATGTTGTAATACACAACAATTATGGTATAGGAACAGGCTCGGACTGGCCCACAGGGGAACAGGTGGATCCACCGGTGGGCCCCCAGCCCCTGCATAAGTAGTTCTGTAATTTATACATATATTTAGCATAGACCATCTCCATCTCAACTATACTATGTATTTATATGATTATATTAATAGATTATGTAACAAACTTACAGCTGTGGTGGGCCCCAAGATCATCAGATTTTACTGGTGGGCCCAAGGTATCCCACTCCGTCACTTCATAAGAATATACAAAAGCTACACCCCGATCTTATAGCTGTATGGGTCCTCCATATCAAGTCTCTTCCAAGTATGAATAGTCTAATATTATAAATACATTTACGCGAAAGGAATGGGCGGATCTGGTAGAATAGCTTTAAGTTACATAAGGATAACCCTTATAGAGCATTAGATATAAAATATTTGGACAGTCAAAGCCTAAGCCCCGCAGAAGATGGATTGGAGGACGTCTTCTAATTTTATGCAGTAACTAAGGAGCTTTCAAAAGTAAAAATTTTTTGCATGAAAAAAAGCAGGTCTAAGACTCTTACCACAAACATCAAAGTAAAAACATAAAAGCAAAAACTTCTGCAGAGTATGCAAGATACATATAAGATGGGTGGGCGGCAGCATACTGCTGACACTAGATGCTGGGGGTTGTAGTCATTTAGCAGGAGAGAGTTTCAGGCTGCAGCTATAGAGATTCACAGCAAACATGATATGGCCGGAGGCAAAAGGTTTTAACTATAGGGCAATCAAGAACATACAAGTTCCTCCCTATATGTTCATAGAGTCTCTACCGCACCCATCATATCACCATCCTGCAGACTCCCGAAGGACAAGGTCACGTCGCCGAGTGCTCTTAACCAGTTAATTACCAAACTGCTGTCAAGGGGTCTTGAGTAACATAAGTTTTAAAGGGGACAAATCAATAAATGTAAGGGTAGCAAAGAGGCCAAATTATTTTTTTTACATATTTTTTGCCCTTTATAGTACACATAATAGCCCCTCATAAGATGCTCTATCCAAATAATTCTTCCCTATAGAAACCACCTTAGGGTTTTCGATGAGGCGTCTTCTATAATTATATATTTTTTTAATAACTTTTTGAAAACGGGGGGGTCCAGGTAACAGCCAAATACAACAATTCAAAGATTTTTGTCAGTTACAAAATTTGTACATTTAAAAATGTGTCAGTTACAAAATATCATAAAAAGATTAGATTCTGCATTGAGGTTTTGTGAATTTGATTTTTTTTTTACTAACCGACTTTCTTTCTGAAAACGGGGATCGGGTAACAAACACAGAAGGTCAATTCAAAAAATTTGGTCCGTTACAAAATAAAACTGCCCTCCACAGTTCACATAATATTGCCACATAAGGTGATTGTTCAAATAATACAATAATACAATAAATAAAGTGAACCAATTTTTTTATTATTTTTTTTTTACATTGGTTTCTATGGACAACATATGCATAATGTGTCACAGCGTATGCATCAATCCGTCACATCAGTCTTAATGCCCAAAACTGGATCTTAAAATTGTCCATCTTGGTAAGGACACTTTTTGAAGCCAACATATATGTCAAAAAAGTAGACGTATGACAGAGAATGTGTCCATTTTTGTCAATTTTAAAAAGTATCAAATTGCAGCATATGATGCAAAAAAAAAAAAAACGTCATGTGAATCCATCCTTGGCTAAATTTTTGGGGAGGAGCCAAAAAACATAGAAAAAGGACATGCTTCTGTATTAGGCCATCGGCTACTTACTCAAGTTAAATCAAATTTGGGCTAAAATTTGGGAAATATTAAGGATAGTCAGTAGTATCTGACAAAAACATGAACTTAACAATCAGAATCCTGATCCTGACATTTGGCAAGACCTTGAAATGTTGCCAAAATCCTTAAACCTGCAAGTCAGACACACAGCGTTCCCATTTATTATACATAACGATGGAGCGTGATTACCTAAATAGACGTGAATCATGACATCGACTACAGGGAACGACTCATTTCACTGACGATGACTGAACTTTGAAATCCTATCCACCTAAAAAATTGCAATGACTTGCAAATTAGGTCACTTGAGGATTGTCGGCTCGCCAACAAATCCCTAAACTGATGCAACAATGGGAGGGGCCAATTATTATACTGTAAATTATGCATCATCAAAACCCCGATTCGTGAACGGCACTCAAGAGCCAGGACCCAAGATCTCACGGGTGGTTGTGTTCCTGGTAAAAGCTGCACCCTCGGGCTAGTGAAGTCATGATCACTGGCTCAAAACCAATGGGAAAGAAGTGTTTTTCTCGTGAAGCTGATCGTTAAAGCAAAGCTCCACCTTGGAAAACGAGCAATTTCCATACATAATGTAATAATCAAAGACAATTTAAGGAACTATCCAAATAGCAAAAATAGGCTAAAAGTCCAAAAGGTTCTACCTGAATCTATCATTTAAAGAGAACCTAGCATACAAATTAACCCATACAAAGTAAATAATTCATTAAAAACTATGATTAAAAAGCATTGCCCTGATCCCTAAATGGTTACAAAATCAGTTTGTAAACTTATATGCAAATCACCCGATGTGAGTCCAATGATAGTGATGGGGTCCAGTATATAGTGTTCACTGCCTTTCCTTCCTGTTCCTGATTGACAGGTCTCAACGCTGTGTGGAGCATTGAGAGAGTGCTCGGTTACATCAATGTGCACTTCATGTCATGTGATTAGGCTGATGTCATCTTATGTTACATTTGCAAAGTCAAGCCCATGTATGTATCTGATCACATGAAATCACAGCAGCCTCCATGGAGAATGGGGAGGAGTAGAAGTCCATGGAGGCTGCTGTGATTTCATGTGATCAGATAAATACATGGGGCAGACGTTGCAAAATGGGTCAAGGACCTTATATGACATCACCACGGTCAAATAACATGCTGAGAATAGGCATGGGACATGGGGATGAGTAAATGGGAGAAGACAGCAGAGAAGGACACGCCCATTCTGATGCCAGGGAATATAATATAGAGTTGATTTATGGGGATGGAACAATTTTTAGCTAAAAGGGCTCCATGAGAACCTGTTACCAGCTGTATTTGTGAATATGTGCTGACAGGCTCCCTTTAAAATAGCTCCTAAATACAGTAGTATCTTAAAGGGTACTATAAATGTGATAAAAATAGTAACGGCTGCCTCCATTGTTCATAAGGGGTCACTTCATGAAGAAAACACATTTTTAAATGCTGGAAACCTAAATGTAATGGTGTAAGCTTTGGGAGCCTTCAACATAAGTGGAAAGAAACTGTTAAATCTCCAAGACACTTCCCGAGTGAGACTGGAGGGGTAGGCTACATGCCCATTGTGCCACTGACTATGTGGGAATTGAAGGGGGGTGTGATTTTTGATCATGAATGAAGCTTTGCTCGGGGGGTCCCTGATGTCAAACCACCAGCAGTGATTAGACATCCCTTGAAGACCGAAGAAAAAACTCTTGACGCCAAACGTCCCCTTTTACCGTGTTTCCTCCTTTATAGGCCGTGTTTACCGTAATTGCACAATTTGTTTTAGCTCTATACAAGGCCACAAGCTGCGAACAGCTGATAAGTTTAGATACTTGTAGTGCTGTCACTTTCCTTTTTTATCTTTTTATTTTTATTATTCGACATTTTAATGACTATGTTTGCCCTGAGGTCGTTTGATAGGGTTTTCCTTGACAAGCCAAAACACATGGATACTTCTCCGACAATAATGCAACCTCACAAAAATGTCATTACTGGGTGATAGGTCTCGTGTTGGCTATGCCATCTACTTCCCTGAAGGACTCATTCTCACACAACACTCCAGGGACTTCCTACCAATTATTCACAACCCCTTCTAATTAGGTGTAATGGAGGCAACTCCCAGGAGGAACTTGCCCGAGTACTTAGAGAGGTTTTCACGTGTTCACCTACGTATCAGGGTCACAGGTTACGGGAACAGTGATGTCACCATTCCTTTGACCACTAAGACTACAGATGTCAAGTGACCTCTGGGCAAAAGTGTTGAAAAATCCAAAAACAGGAAGAACAGACAAAAATTTTATTTTTTTTATCTTGCCTTTGTCTCCATGGTTCTTGCTGGTGAACCTATAAAACCCCATTGATTCCATTGTTCCATCAGGAGAACTTTAATGTGCCGGATTAGAGATCATTGGTGTTGTAGAAGGACGCCCTCTGCTTTAAACCCCTTGTTGCACCACCACATGAGTAAGAAGTCTACGAATTAGTCGTAAGCCAATTAAGGAGTCAGGGGCACAACGCTCAACTGGACCCCAACCACCAGGACTTATAATAAGTATTCAAAACATCCGCTAGCCACAGGATAGGGGATAACAAGATGATCAGTGAGTGTCCGGCAGCCGAGACCCCCGTGATCTAATGGGTGGAGCCACTTGTCAAGTGTGCGTCCTACAGCTCCATTCAACTGTATGAGTGTGTCAAAAATTATGGACAACGCTCTTATATCTCTGGCACTCACGTTTACCGTCTATGTGAGGGAGGATAGTCCTTCGTTGTTTTCAAACATTATCACTACTATCATGCTATTGGATAAAGAGGCAAAGCAGCATTAGTGGGGGTCCCATCAGATGGACTCCCACTGATCCGCTTGTCATCCCCTATTCTGTGGAAAAAAAAGGATACCGTATATACTCGAGTATAAGCCGAGCCCCCTAATTTTACCACAAAACCTGGGAAAACCTATTGACTCGAGTATAAGAGTGTGGGAAATGCATTGGTCACAGTCTCCCCAGTATATAGCCTGCCAGACCCTGCCCCATAGTATATAGCCAGCACCTGACCCCCAGTATATAGCCTGCCAGCCCATATCCCCCAGTATGTAGCCATCCCCCTGCCCCAGTATATAGCCAGCAGCAGGGGAAGCCAGAAAGGTGAGTTTTGATATATTTTTACTCGAGTATAAGCAGAGTTTGAGTTTACAGCACATTTTTTTATGCTGAAAAACTAGGCTTATACTCGAGTATATATGGTAAGTTACATTAAGTTATGAAAAATGTCACTAATTAAAGGGTATGTACCAAGTACAACCCTTTAAGAAGTAAAGTTTTTCAAAAACGTTTCCGACTTTAGTAGCCTACTGCAGAAAACCACCAAAAACCTAGGGATTTCCTGAACTCAAAACTTCCAGTCTAGTGAAATGTAGAGCAACTATAGTAAAATAGGGTTGCCAGGCAACCTAAAAAAAAAAAAATTGGCTAAAAATGGAACAGCTTTAAATATGACCTGTGTGGACTTGAAAAACTAATCCGGTTATGTTAGAAGTCACCTGAGAGTAAAATTAAAAAAATTTCAACACTCACATTGAGTAATTCCTCTACATGAAGATCCCCAATTAAAACCCAACGTACCAGATTAATATTATACGTTTTGCATGACAGGTCGTCCAAGCTTTGGTTTTGCAGCTTCTCTGTGATTAGTGTCACCATGGTAGGCCCCACTTCCCCGGTTCTCAAGCCGATGAGCATTGATCCTCTTGACTTAATACTGTTCAGACATTTCAGGTGTTAGAACACAGACTTAGATGTTTCTTGTAGGACGTTGCTTAGTTGATCTCAGCGTTGCCGGTCATGGTCTTCATCTGTAAACAACAACGAGAATCGGGTTAGCATCATCTGGTTCAGCGTATGCTCATCAGACTTCTCTAATTTACTCGTTACATTACAGAGAACATTATGTCACAAGCAAAAAATTATAGGGAGATGGAGACATTTACAGCTCTGTGGTCTCTGCAGCAATCATATAATATGTGACATGTGTCAAGTTTCACTCTGCTGCGGAAGCCGAACATTGAAACACCCACACCCTGCTGCAGAAGAAGACCTCACACTGAACATGGTTCCGTTTGCAGATTATATAGGGTTATTTATATACTTTTATGCTTTGTATGGCTTTAGAATTTAGAACTTATATTAAAGTTTCGAGTGTAGCTCCACCTCCAGATTAAACTGATCCCGAGGAGAATGACCACCAAGGAGAGTGACCTCACGAGCTGAAGTCCAACCATTCAAGAACTCAGCTTGGTGGAGACAACTCTGACCACATCTCCCCTAAAGCTAAGAAATCCACAGGTTAGATTTTTACAGAGAATATGGATGGGTTTTACTTAAATCCCATCCAATATGTTACAACTGTATATTGCCATAGGTGAGCCACCACCGAATTTGTGTTTCCCCAGGCTGAAGTTAACTAAACATCATGGGAGGGGGATCCTGTCAAATGCCACCCATAAGAGACAACTACATCAACGTAAAGTATGGATCCCATTATTATACATGGCCCAGAGATCGGGGATAACCAAGATGGTAAGAGGTTGGCTTCCTGAGACAACCCTTTTAAGGAACTCCTATAACATGGCTGCTTTCTTCCAAAAACAGCGCCAAATCTGACCATGGCTTATGCCGATGCTACAACTCGGCTGCATAGTGGAGTTACAATACCGGCACAAAGTAGCCATGTTTTTCCAACTCTTTAAGACTTGCCATGTCATTAAAGACTTGATGGTAGCTTTTCGGCATTCTGAGTTCAGCTGTATGGTACCACATTATGGAAATATCTAAAAAAAATCTAACTATTACCATCAAAGAACATCGAGGATTCGAGCATTACTTCCTCCGACCCTGATACAACCCATTTCTCCATGCAATGAAACATCCCGAGGTGCCACCTCTTCATTACTGCAATCGTCCCATATTAGTGGGAAATCTAAAATTCAGAAAGCGCTACACAAAGTGTTTCCAGTTCCCTGATGTGGTCTGAGACTTCTGAATGACTACATGAAATGTGGGGAAAAGTACACTCTCTCGACACGCCAACTCTAGTGAATGCCTGGCCGGCGTCCACACAACCCACTCATTCTCACTGCTCAGGAGCGTAAGAGGCAAACGGATTATGCTAAAGTTTTCCACTCTCACACAACCTCGTTATTCCCCTATAAAAATCTGGAAAAGCACGTAAATAAAATATAAAAATTCTGTTCTCATTTCCACATTTTTAATTTTTTTCCTCCCAAGATTGGCACCTGTCCATAATTTACAGCTATATTTACAGCTTTTCTACAAAAAAAAAGAGGTTTTTGTAACTTTTTTGTCAATTTTTGTTGGTGTGCATAATCACATATGTCGATTTATGTGTGAGTACTCGTTTGTTGTAAATTTTGGCAACACATTTTTTTGTTAATTTTTGGATATAGAACATAGCAACAACCTTATCTAGATTGCACCGTATATATGAGGTAGAGATGAGCGAATCCGAACTTACCATTCAGGTTTGGGGTTCAGGTGCATCCCTCGTGACCGGGACATATGGTCCAATTGGCGGCTGATTAGCCAATCCAGCAAATTGGTGGCCCTAGACAACCAACTATGGTTGGGATTGGCCAGGGGTCTTCTATGGGCAATCATTGCCATGGCTAGTTGGCCAGGGGTGTCAATTTGCCAGTTTGGCTGTTCGGTCACCAATCCAGCAATATGTCCTCGACACATGGCATCCACCTTAACCCAAATAGAAAGTTTGGGTCCGCTCATCTCTAACTACAGGCAATCTGCAGGTTACAACAAGAAAGGCTCCAGGAGGTTTGTTCTTAAGTTGAATTTGTATGCAAGTCGGAAGTGTTATATGCAAACAAAAAAAATTTATGTCACGGTGGGAAATGAAAATTTTGGGTGCTCCAGGAAACAATGATTATCTACAGTCCTTCAATGTAGACAACTTACAGTTAATCATTGCATCCAGAAAACATCAACAGAGGTCAAAGTGGTCCCTCACTAGGGGTCATCTGTAAGTCGGGTGTCCTTAAGTAGGGGGTCGCCCATATAAAAGTAATTTACATTTACCGCATTACAATTCCTTGGGTGATGAAATCATACGCAAACAAAGTTCGATATTACACAATCCCTGAATGGTTGGAATATTTGTAGAAGAAAAACATTTTCTTTTCAGGGTAACTCATATTTTTTTAAGACTTCAATAAGAATTTTTTATTGTTGTTCTTCTGTATGTACAATGGTTCGGATTCCTATAGGTATACTGCAACATTCATGCATGCAGGCAAACATGCTTAAAACCACAAAAAAGACTAATGTGAACCGGCCCACCTACGCACAACGGTAGACTATTTTTTTTTAGGTGTGGGTAGGGTACAACCGTCAGTCACAATGGTTGACGAAAACTGTACTGAGCACACAAAGGTCAGAAGGGAGAAATATGATGTGGGTTCCATTTCTTCGTAGAACATTCCAACGTGGCCCTTTTTTCACTAATATAAACCTATGAAATTTTGTTTAGGGTCCTACCACCCAACTACAAGTGGCCCAACGACAGTGGTGGAGCTGGTTCCTCAAGAAATGTTTTTGTAATCCTGGACAATTCCTTTAACACTACAACAGGTTCCCCCCCCCCAGGAGGGTTCCTTTAAAGGCTAACCGAGGCCACTCGAGGGTATCAAGGTCAAGTGCCTCAGGACACGCCAGCTGATCTAGCTTCTGAAAGACATGTCATCAATGAACGAGGAAGTCTGGCCCGAGCAGATTGCCTCTTCTAAAAATAATGAACACATCAGGGAGGAAGCACGGCCGAGTGAATTCAACCATTAACAATTTGTTTTTATTTTGTAAAAAAAATTTTTTTTTACATGTCACCAAAAAATAGGCATTGTTTTAAGTAATGCTTCAATTTAAAAATTTTTTTTAAATAGTTACGTTTTTTAAGGAAAATTTTACATAAAAATTGTGACGTGGTTATAAATCTGTTTAAAAAAAGATTAACAGATTTTTAAAAATACTTTCCGTATACAAAAATTGTAGGTCACACCTGTTACTCATCGGCAATGTCAGCAGATTGCTTTTACATTTCAGTAAGAACAGAACTGAAAGCTGCCCTATAGTACTGCCCTCAAAGTTCAACTCCTTGCAGCAGAGGGATGCCGGGCCAGGAGGGATATTACACCCTGTAGTAAAGATTACTGACATGTTTTACCTTTGACGGGAGCGGTTACCTGTCCAGACATTTGCCTGACAGGGTAAACACATCAAACAGATGGAATATTGTACACAGCAGATTACTGAGGGGGGGTGTAAAGGGTTAGTAAATAAATTCTAGAAGTTGACTCCTGATAGATTGTCAATGCTTAAAGTGTATTTTTACAACCACTATCCCTGTCCAGGTTTGTGACATGAGCCTTCCCATAGAAGTCTATGGAAACGTGAAAAAATCTGCATTCGGTCCGTATTTGCATATCAGTTGTTAGGTAAAGAAATTACGTGTTGAGACTAGGGATGAACGGCAAAGTTCGGGCATGGCACTAGAAATCGGGGTCCGACTCAACCACCTCACCAGTATCACCCGAGACTAGTGTTGGTAAATTGATCTGGCATGTGCCATTGACATCATGGGGAGCACCAACCCTCACCGAAATGGCGCAGCGTATACGCCACACGGACCTAAAGGCTGTCGGAGACTTGTCTGTATTTGAACAGTTAACATCCACAATCGGTGGCAGCACCGTTTTCGGGTGTT
This sequence comes from Engystomops pustulosus, assembly GCA_019512145.1. Lineage (NCBI taxonomy): Eukaryota > Metazoa > Chordata > Amphibia > Anura > Leptodactylidae > Engystomops > Engystomops pustulosus. The sequence continues at coordinate 16,221,705 of CM033641.1, forward strand.
ACTGGGGGCATGGTTTTGGTCCAAGTCCAGCTTAGTGGGTCCACTCATCCTTAGTTGAAACCCATATAGAGGTTGAGACAGGATTGGGATGTCACATGCTAGACTCCCCCCCAAAAAATGGATGCCACGCAAACGTTTTTTGCCTAAATACGACTAAGCAACAGATTACACAGTGATGACATCAGAACTGCAAAAATGGACCAGAGATTTTTTTGTCTGTGGCCCAAAAACAGAACATAAATAAGTGGGTAATCAATTTGCGCAAAAATTTACAGTCAACCTACCCATGCTAAATATGAACCCATCGTTCCCGCCCACCTATACTATCAGGGGGTCTAACTAAGTTACTTGGTGGGAATAAAAATGACAGTACCTTTGGATATGGTTATCAAGGTGAACCATACTTCCAAAAGGCAAATGCTTGGCTGTCAAGAGAACAAAATGGCCGCTTTTTAAGGGTATTAAGTCTCCCAAATTTTTAAAATGTAATAATTCATTAGCGCCTTCGAAACCAAAAGCCCCTATGGTATCATACAGGCCCAATAGAGAATAACTAATGATACTTCCTTCCAGATAAAGGCGCTGACGGCCTGAGCTTATGAGCAGTGTAAACACTGACTACAGCTGTCTATAATTTTATACTTATGGAAAAATGCCCCCACAGGTATTTTCAAACACGCCAAGTATGTATTGACTGCATGTCATCCCCCCTGAGGAGGATTCTCTCACCATTACTCTTCATGACAGGAAACCTGTTTACTATTTTACTAATAAGAAAAATAGAAAAATCTAGATTTTTGTAACGAGGAGCAATCGAAACTAAGACCGGGCAATGTAAGCGACACGTCTAATACACCGGTAGTCTCGAGTTGTCAGCGAATTACATATTTAGTATATAACCGTGTAGTTGGACGAAGTATCCGCAGAGTTGATGAACCCCAAAGACCAGAAACAATTGCTTACAGTGGTCTGGAAATTTGTGGTGCTAGAAAAAACAAAAAGGGGCACTTGGTGAAAACATGAGGCCTAAGTAGTGTAGATCAATGTATAATAAACTTGCCAAAATTTGATGAGACAAGTGGGAGTCCGAACGTCTTGGGTGCTGGACACACCCCTTTTTACAAAACCACATCCCTGAAAAAGCTTTAAGACACACCCCTTTAGTGAGGTAGGCCCTGTCATCCCAGTCAAGCCCCTTATACGACAAAGACCAAGATATAAAACCTATATAAACAATCTAAGAACCCAGCAGAAACCTCCACTCTCTCTGGACTAGGTAAGTCTCCACTTTTTTTTTTGGAGACTCCCATAGGTTCATAGTGCAATATATAATAGTATAGTATAGTCAAGGTAAAATGATACAAAAAAATAAAAAAAACTTAAAGACTGTGTTGAATATAATAGACTACTGGTGTGTAGTATATGGCCGAGCAGTAAAATGTATTACTAAGTAGTGGAGTATGGAACGCTGTAGTACAATTAAGTAATTAATAGTGTAATATAGTGTTTTATAGTGTAATAGCTGTGTGATATTGGTGTGCTCCACCCATTCGTGATAACATGTGCAGCTCGACAGTAAAAGGTCATAAAATTCAACACAGGCTTTCCGCATATCCAACATTGGGCTTGGCCGGTCACCTCTTCCAAATGAGTTGTCGAGCCTCACGCACAGCCACAAGGTCAAGTTTACAATGGCGGTATTACTTATTTTAAGACGTTGACGTGTCAACCATCCTAAAAATGGTGACATAAGTGACACGAGGCACAAAGTACCTCATACCTCCAGAAGGTGCTAGCTCCTGGCACAGCTAAGTCGGCAAATGAAAAAAGCCAAGTGTTCCCGCCAAGACGACGAACAAACAAGTTTTTGACAGGAAAAATGTCCTCTGGTGTAATATACCCATTGGACCACTTCAGATAGACGTCACCTGTAATCTCCTCCAAATGTCACATCCTAATTTGTCCCTAAAAGGTCAAAACTAAAAAAAATAAGGAACGGATCTGGCTCGATTTTTTGGTTTTTCCTCCACTTCCTGCCTGGAATGGACATCGAATTAAAAGCTTGTTTCGCTCCCTTGTGTTATTGGAACATATTCCGGCTATTTCCACTACTACTCAATGGAATATTTCAGCGGAGACTTGACACGTCGCTCTCAGCTTTGCAAGTCCGAACCGTGAAGTCACTCATGGGAAGATGAAGGCTTCTCGAGTAAATATCTCACCTGGGCTTGCACACAAAAGGTGGAAAGTATGCTCCACGCTCACTAAAAGCCTCCGAGCCTCATACTTTTTTTTTAGAATACTATTAAATATCTACATAAATAATAGGCCGGGGGGCAAAAATGCAAAAATTATTCAATTGTAGCACAAATACAAAAAAAGTCTACAACTCTTTTATTTGATGCTGGGTTTCCATTTCACAACATTTTGAAGTTCTAAGTTTGCTTTCAATGAATGGGAACAATCTATACCCTTGGCCAACTAGGGATGGTCAACATAGTTGAGGGCTTGGTATGGTATATCAGTTTCTGGGATTAATATTATAGTTCTGTTGACCTGGCACCCAGTTCTCCCACGACCAGCTCCATCGAGGCAGTCACAACATTTTTGTGAGCATCATTTCCGCTCACTTGGCCATGGAGGTCTAGTCAATTGGTTGCATATATCTAATAAATGAATGGCCCTGAGCTGCAATACCAAACACAGCCACTATACAATGTACAGCACTTTGCATAGTGCAAATCAAAGAGACTGAAGAGCTTGTTCGAACACTACTGATCAGTGGAGGTGTTGGACCCAAGCAATCGATATTGACCAGTTTAGCCCCCCAAAAACTTTTAACAAATCTTTTATGAGCTTAAATAGGTTACACCTATGCATTGATGAGGGCCCAATCATATGACTGAATTGCTGAGCATTGGTTGATATGTATAAATCACTAGGAGGATATGGCCAGAGCACGGCACACAAACACAAAGGAATGTGCTCTGAGGGAAAGTATAAGGGATCTCAGTACACAAGGGGAATTCCAAATTACACAGGAAAGCAAGGACCTCTGACAGACACACAAGCATTGGCACATTAACCGTAGTCAAATATTTGAAGTAGTCATCGTATTTTTATAGAGAGATTACAGAACCTCCGGTTTGGGGTGGTCGTCCAAGATTGACCCTTAGTGGTCATAGCCATGCAATGGTCCCTGTTGAACTACCAGGCCTACTGGATGTCTGAGCTTTACTACAGAGCTTTAAGAAACTAGCACACTCGCATGATATGAACATGTCTGGACCTGTTGTGGCCAATGTTCTTAATATTAATACTTGGTCTTTTCCAAAAAATCCTTCATGAGGTCAACACAACCTTGCCAGGAGAAGACAATGGCATGGCAAAGAATTCAATTGTGGGGTGTAGACCCAAATGACCACAACTGTGAACTAACTCAACCAGCACATTGAAAGAACAAGAACAGACTGATCGCCCACCCATCTTACAACCATCTAAAACATCTCTGGACCTGCTGTGGCCAAGGTCTACTACATTATCCATGCTTGGTCTTCCTTCAGTAGGCCACCACAAACCTGCCAGGAGAAGACTCGTGTATTTGGAACAAAACAAACTTATTCAACAACTAGGCCAAATTACACTGAACAAATAATATTTTCAAAGTTTCAAAAAGAACCTGACAACCTTTGTAGCCCCAAAATCAAAAACTTACCATGACTATCCAACCAGAAAACAAAAATTTGCCTTTGTCAGTCAGGAACATACTTGGTGCTCTCCAGACTGGTCTAGGTGCCTCCATTGACTTTATTCAACATCAGGTCTCTTCTAACATGTCCAATAACTTCTCCAGCTTTACGTCAGACACTTACCTCCATTGTCTGTGACTTACAGAAAGTCTGTATCAAGTAGCTTCCCTAAAGAAGTCAGTGACCATCTTAGAAGAGATCTAATGGTTGAGGTAAACTAAGGAATAGATACATCCAGAGAAGAAGGGTGGACAAAATATACTTGACTATTCATGTGTAGGTATATTTGACTCTATTGGTGGAGGATCAAAAATGAGACATCGCAATACAGGAGGTCCATAAGTAATCTGCATGAAAACCACTAAAGGCTTAGGCATCCAGAAGGGTTTTCTAGAGCCAACGAAAACTAGTCCTGCAAATATGACGACCACCCACCACTGTACCAAGAATAATTTACCACAGAAAAACACTTTCCGAAATATCCCATCTGTGGTGCACAGATGGAAGACTATACAAAAGTCAAAGGTGAACAAAAAAAATTCTGACTAAAAACCAGATTACCAAAACATCCAAGCGGTCCTGATTAAGGGCATTCTCAAGTGTGTGTATTTTTTAACTACTATTACGTCAGCAAATCCTTCGCGAACACGAGTTTAAGGACCGGAACTAATAGAATCATAGGGATTCTTAAGGTGATATCTACGATGTGGTCAGTGCTTTCCAATAGGCCCGTGGGCGAACCGAGATCTGGGCAATTTGGCTGAAAAACTTAGAACAGACATCAAGAATAAAACCTAAAAAAAAGAATTCTACGCTCAACATTCCAAAAAGAATTTTCCAAACGTGTGTCAATTCATATTGAAATTTTGGCCCAATTGTTAAGAAATGGGTCTATAAAAATACTAGAAATTGAAACACAACCATTTTTATATACGTACATACAGTCGTAAAAAGACCGATTTACGTAGTCTACCAAAATCCTGCGATAGAAAGGCGTTTTTGTAGGGGACTTGGGGGCGAATACCCAATGCCTTTTTTACAAGGTGCTACATAGGGCTCGCTGCCACGCTCGTAAAATCACGTTTTAAACAGAAAGCGTATTGGGGAAGGGAAACATTTTACACAAATTAAACCAAAAATTTGCATAACCAAATAAAAAAGAAAAGATTCCATTTATGTTTTTAAAAAAAAATTAATTTTGGAAAATATTTTTGCCACTTTTTAATCAAAGCCTCACAGAGTCATTTACTCTTACGAGGAAAGGCAGAAGAAGCTTAAAATTACCCTCCAAGCCCAAACCTCCCCCCCTTCATAAACGTGAACACATGTTCCAACCTAACATGATCCTGAAAAAAAAAAAAAAACCTGAACATGGATTAAATTAGAGCACTTCACTGCAGACTTTAGCGAGCCCTTAATGTAAACAGTTCCCAATCCCCCCCCACCTTCCTCCATACACACACTTTATGTCAATCTGCAAGTTCTGCTTTGTGTTAACGCTGCAAAACCTTTCCAACCCTTCCGGGAGTATCACTTACTAATTAGAGTAATTTTTTTTAAAAACAAAAATTTGTAAGTAAGAATAATTTGTTTAAAAAGTAGGTTCTCTGAAAACATCAAGTGGGTGGGGAGTCGATGGGGGGGGGATTGTTAAAATAAGTAGGTAAAAGATGGATAAAACCCCAAAAAATCACAGGGTCCTTACTAATGGCCGCCGGTGGTGCAAATCAGATATAGCAAAGCGCACAGCCCGCAGAGGCCTAGACAAAAACCCTACAAGCTGCATGTAAGAGGCTGCTATTAATATTAAAGCATGGTAGCTGCATACTGTCGTGATGTCACGTCTCACCCAGCATAACCCCTTCTCCCGAAGAAGAAAAAAAAAATAAAAAATCAGCTACTGCCAGCGTTTGCTTTCTCGGAAATCCCCCTTCTGGTAACACAAGGGGACAAAAGTATCGTGACGAGGCTTCAAAGAGCCCCCCCACACTATAGAAGCAACATCTAAGGGGTTAAACTACACGCTACTCCTATACCGGTAACGGAGCCGTGGATCTTAACTGGTTAACAGTTCCCAAGGCAATTTTTCTTTTAATAGAAAATACTTCACTTTCCACCCACCGCAATCGCCTACGACCCAACAAGGCAGCGTGGAAAAATTACAGTCCTCGTCTAATCCGTCCGAAATAGCTGTCGAAAAAACGATGCAGTTGGGGGTTCAAAAATAAAATATTTATATATATAAAAAAAGATATAAAAACCTATACACATATAATAAAAAAAACAAACAAAAAAGTGCATAAACGGATGCCCGGTTTAAAGGATGTGTCGCAACTACGCTTTTTTTTTTTTTTAAAAAGATTTACGTTTGCGGATGATTTAGTATGATTGAGAAAGTCAGTCAAGTGCCGGAGCGAGGAACGACCTTGTTTTATTCGTTTTTTACAAGGTAGAACAATGCATCACCTATCAAACAGGCATAACGAGTTGATGGGGGGGGGGGGGGGGGAAAGACACACACATCTAGGCTGTAGGGAGGAAAACGAGGATTAGAGGAAGAGGGGTTTGTAATCAGTGCACGCACTACGAGGGGGAGTCTATGAGGGAAGCAGCCCCCTGCCCTGCTTGTAACATGTGTACCTGTGCAGCACGCTTGCCTTCCCCCGGCTGCTGCTTTCCCCTTGGCTGCTTCCATGCATATGACCACACAACCTCAGCACACGAAACAAATAAAAAGAACTATTCACTTACACACGCCCCCCTCCCCCTGCACCGGTGACACCCACTTGCAGGTCCCATTGGTTCACGACACCCCTACGTCACTTTTTTTTTTCCTTCTTTTTTACAAAAAACTTTATCGCTGCTAACATAACATCATCCAACAGAGCTGCAGATCCAGACGTGCAGGCATATTACTCAGCACTTACAGTAGCGTATCAGGAGAAAAGTGTCACCAACATATGCAATAGCGTTGTCATTCAAACAAAAAGTGATATTATATTATCCTTTAATCCGGCATTTGATAATCTGCACTGCCTTGCAACATCAAGACTGCATTGTATTTTAATAGTTTATGCATTTTTTTTGGTGTTTTTGTTGTTTTTTTTTAAATTTATAGTATATTATGAAGTATATTATGCAAATGTTGGGCCAAAATTGAATAATTTACTTCAAAACTTGATCTACTGAATATATTGCAGCAAATATCTATGGAATTATCCCCATAAATACAAATATCTGTGGTGTTTTTGCATTTTTTTTTTCAAATTTTTTAATTGATGTTTATAGTAGATCAAGTGTAAAATAACCAGCGTTATGGTTTCTGCAATCTTTGGGCCAAAATAGAATTATATTTACTTCAAAACTAGATGTACAGAATATATTAGAGTAAAAAAATCAACATAATTATCCTCCAAAACGTAGATTTTTGTGGTGTTTTGCAGATTTTTTTTTCACATTTTACTTAAAAATGTATTTTTTATGGTATATTATGAAATGAACATAAACAGAGTTATGGTTTCTGCAATCTTTGGGCCAAAATGGAATTATTTTTATTTCAAAACTAAATGCAGTTTTTTTTCACATTTTTCTTAAAAATTAATTTTTTATGGTATATTAAGACAAGAACATAAACAGAGTTATGATTTCTGCAATCTTTGCTCCAAAATGGAATTTTTTTACTTCAAAACTAGATGTATAGAATATATTAGAACAAAAAATCTACATCATTATCCACCAAAAAGCAGATTTCTGTGGTGTTTTTGCTGGTTTTTTACACATTTTTCTTTAAAAACTTATTTTTTATGGTATATTTTGAAGTGAACATAAACAGGGTTGTGGTTTCTGGAATCTTTTGGCCAAAATGGAATTATTTTTACTTCACAACTAAATGTATTGAATATATTCCAGCAAAAATCTATGTAGATAACACCACAGAGAAAATAATATTAAACAGGTCCAAACCGTTCTGTGATTCAGAATCTTCTATATAAGCCAAATTATAGGAATTTTTTTACATATATACTAAAAAAATGTGGCGTCTAAATGCGGAAAACTACAACACTCAACATTTCCTGTCAGCAGGAAAGGCTGACAGATGACTAGGCCTCATGTTGTTGTCTATAGCAACCCATTTCTTATATCCGATGTGTGGGGTTGGTTCCCTGTGGAACCGCCGTCGTATTGTAAACATTAGGGGCTGTGACGCCCATTGATCAATGGTACAAAATGGCGCCAGAAGATGTCCGTGTAAGCAATAGCGTAGGGGGTCAGTAATTGTCGGCCATTCAGCTGTTAAACTACAACTCCCAACATTCTCTAGTCACTTCTATAGGAGTTCCAAGAGGAACTGAGTAAAAATTAACGCTGGGAGTTGTAGTTTTACAAAAAACTACTGACCCCTGAGTCTGTTGTGTTTAACTTTTCACGAATATTCTCAACTTTTTGTACAATATGTATAGAATTTCCATGAATCCATCATCTTAATAATAAAAGATTATAACGTGTCATGTAGATATAACACAGCCTGGAGTATGAGGCCTACTCATGTACACAGCCACGCTGCGCCTAAACTTTCTCACGGTCTCCTGGTTGGAATATCCCCAGGAGAGGAGAAAGAAAATAGCATGGACGTCTCTATAAATACATCAACAGGACGGTATTAAAGCGCCACATGGTGGAAAGACGAGAGGGCTCGCCCCGCCAGACTACTTCACAGGCAACGAGTGAGCGGCCAAGGAGGACATGAAAGATTTACAAGAGGAATCAGTAACCAGGCCCTACACTGCACACATATATATATATACATATATATATATATATATACATACACATATACATAACACCAAGCATAAAACACACCTATACAACAACATCTGGCAATACACAATAGAGCTGAAGATGTAAATACTGTATATAACACACCGTTCCCATGTAGCCTGCATGCCTGGAAAATGGTTAGACTTATAGAGAAAGGTAGAAAGACATAAATGAAACCCAGACAGATGGGACAGGACAGATAGAAAGAAATGAGGGGAGATGGATAATATGAGATTGATTGAACTGACATAGATGTAGTATAGTGATGGATAGATGGAAGGATGGATAGATGGAAGGATGGAAGGATGGAAGGAAGGAAGGAAGGAAAGATGGAAGGAAGGAAAGATGGAAGGAAGGAAGGAAAGATGGAAGGAAGGAAAGAGGGAAGGAAGGATGGAAGGAAGGAAGAAAGATGGAAAAGGAAGGAAAGGAAGATGGAAGGAGGAAGATGGAAGGAAGGAAAGATGGAAGAAGGAAAGATGGAGGAGGAAGGAAGGACAGATGAAGGAAGGAAAGATGGAGGAGGAAAGATGGAAGGAAGGAAAGAGGGAAGGAAGGAAAGATGGAAGGAAGGAAAAGATGGAAGGAAGGAAAGATGGAAGGAAGGAAAGATGGAAGGAAGGAAAGATGGAAGGAAGGAAAGATGGAAGGAAGGAAAAGAGGAAGGAAGGAGGAGGATGGAGGATAGATAGATGGAGGATAGATAGATGAAGGGATAGATAGATGGAAGGATAATAGATAGATGGAAGGCGTAGATAGATAGATGGAAGGGTAGATAGATAGATGGAAGGGTAGATAGATAGATGGAAGGGGTATAATGGAGTAGATAGATGGAGAGGGTAGATAGATAGATGGAAGGGTAGATAGCTAGATGCGAAGGGTAGATAGATAGATGGAAGGGTAGATAGATAGATGGAAGGATAGATAGATGGAAGGATAGATGATTAGATAGATAGATAGATAGATAGATAGATAGATAGATAGATAGATAGATGGATAGATAAATAGATGGAAGTATGGATGGATAGATGGAAGTATGGATGGATAGATGGAAGTATGGATGGATAGATGGAAGTATGGATGGATAGATGGAAGTATGGATGGATAGATGGAAGTATAGATGGAAGTATGGATGGATGGATAGATGGATAGATAGAACTCCAAAAGGTGAAGCAAAAAGTGGTTATATTCACATATGCACCTCACCTAGTTTTTGGAGTGTTGCCTATTTCTCACCTTACTAAGGAGGAATCCTGGATAGTCTTGTTTGCTGTACTGCTGGTAGGAGAACACAGATATGGAGGGATAGAAGGATGGATATGACATATGTGGGTGTAAGCTGAATACATATGAGAGTGATAGATGGGACAGATAGATATGGATGTTTATGCAAGTTACAAACTGTATGAAAGTCATAACATGAGGTCTCTCCTACGACTCATATAACACAAGAGATTAGACTGTCAGCTCCTCAGATCAGTTCTATAATAAAACAAACTACTTTTTTCAGCGATTATCCCAGATTATAGTGACCGCACAATGTGATAGTGAGCGGCAGGGATTACAGCGGCCGCCCCATCCATATGCTCACTGCCGTCCTGGGAGTATAGTTATGAGGCCATGAGATTACAGGCCAGGAGCAGGATAGCCCCCCCCCCCCATGTGTATGATAAGCATGCAGCAGCACACCGGGGGTTAATCATAGGTGTGTGTGGTGACCCCAACATGATTCCTGCAGCCCAGGAGGAGTTTATGAAGGCAGCTGCTCAGGAGTTGGGTTACACAGAGTAATCCCATCCCTGCTGCCTAATACTCAGGAAGTTACTAGAAGTGGGCAGAGCATGAATGGGGGGCAGCGCGGGCACAGGGGGCGACACATCACTACAGATGGAAACATTTACATGTGCAATGTATAACCAGCATGTATGTACAGCTGGACACATGCCCGACAATATATAGCCAAATGTAATGGGGAGGCATAGAAAGCATACAGAGGCGCACACCCCAAAAGAGGCAGGCACCCCCAAAAGAGGCAGGCACCCCCAAAAGAGGCAGGCACCCCCAAAAGAGGCAGACCACCCCCAAAAGAGGCAGGCACCCCCAAAAGAGGCAGGCACCCCCAAAAGAGGCAGGCACCCCCAAAAGAGGCAGGCACCCCCAAAAGAGGCAGGCACCCCCAAAAGAGGCAGGCACCCCCAAAAGAGGCAGGCATCCCCAAAAGAGCAGGCACCCCCAGAGGCAGGCACCCCCAAAAGAGGCAGGCACCCCCAAAAGAGGCAGGCACCCCCAAAAGAGGCAGGCACCCCCAAAAAGAGGCAGGCACCATGTGGATAAATGCTAGAAAGAAAATATGCATGCAATAGATATAAAAAAGAATAGACAGAATATAATAATGGATTAAGGAGATATGCATTTACATATAAATAGTAGAATAGATGAGAGAAAGATATAAAAGTGGACAGAACAATAGATAAATGCATGGAAGAAAAAAAATGAATGGATATAAAAAGAAGGAATAAAAAGCATCGACAGCACAGACTTTTATTGATAGAAAGTGGATAGACCCAAGGATAGAGAGATATAGAAGGGAGGATATATGAAAGTCTGAAGAATAGGAAGTACAAAGAAGGAAAGGAAGGAAGGAGGGGGTGGATCAAGGATGAATAAATGATATGAGTAGATAGAAATGAGATAGATAGATAGATCTCAACTCTCTCGCATATGCATTACAAAAGGTAACATAAAAACAACACAAAAAGTTCTAGTAACTATGCCTGTGCAAGTACATCTGTGTGTATATCTATAGATCTATCTATAACTATGTATGTAGTAAATATATATATATATATATATATGCACCCCGGCTCCTGTACATATACACACACTGGTGCAGGTGTGTTATGAGCAGGGGTGGGAGCAGTAATATCTGTGCTCTCTGTATTGTACTTGCATATTGACCACACTGCTGCAGTGCGCCGCTCCGGCAGATAGAGGCGCCAGAGAGCAGCAGCAGCCGCCGCCGCACACGAGCCCCGCACAACAATAGGCACGAGTTACCTGCATCCTCACTGTCCACGAGGAGTTACTACAGGCGCTTCTTTAACTTATGCAGGGATTTAAGAAGGAAGACCAAGGACAAGGTAGAGGCAGAGATCTGAGTGAGCGCCCCCCTGCTGTCAGCGCACCTCTGTACTCCCTGGGTGTCTGTGAAATTCTGAGCGCAGCACTGTGGGACAGGAGCTCATAAAACCTCCGGCGATACCATAGTGAGGACACTAATGGGGGAGGCCGTCCGAGAGAGGACAGTAAGAAAGATTATACAGGTGTATTTCAGGTGTAATATAAGGCAAGGTTTGGGTGGAATTTAGCCATTCAGTATATTGTCAGGGAATACTGACTGTGATAGTGTGAAGTTGAGAAGTGAAGTTATCACAGATAGATTCCCCCTAGATGAAAAGTAGAAATGGTATATCCCGATTTGTAGTTATAAACAAAGACCTCGTGGGAATCTGGAGGGTAACCAAGTGTCTAGAGAGTGGAGGATCGGGGAGCTACTACAGGCTGCTACACTGTACTGTCACTATACTAGTACCACCACCACCACTACTACTACTACTACTACCACTACCTAACTGTACTGTCATACTACTATTAATACCACCACCTACTGTTAGTACTGTCATTACCTCTACACTGTTACACTGTAATGTACTCCTACTAGTACTAATACCGCTCCACTCACTGTACTGTTGTCACTACTACAAGAACTACTACCTGCTCTACGGCACTGTCACTATAGTAGTACTACTACTACCACTACCTACTGTACTGTCACTACTACTAGTTCTTTACTGCTCTAATGTATTTCAGTACTACTAGTATGCTACCTGCTCTACTGTACGTCACTACTACTAGTACTTTACACCGCTCTACTGTACTGTCACTACTAGTAATACTACCTACTCTACTGTACTGTCACTACTACTAGTAATATTACTGCTCTGCTGTACTGTCACTACTACTAGTACTTTTACCCGCTCTACTGTACTGTCACTACTAGTAATAATACCTACTATACTGTACTGTCACACTACTAGTAATATTACCTGCTCTGCTGTACTGTATACTACTAGTACTATTACCTGCTTGCTGTACTGTCACTACTTACTAGTACTATTACCTGCTCTGCTGTACTGTCACTACTACTAGTAATATTACCTGCTCTACGGTACTGTCACTACTAGTAGTACTACTACTACCACTACCTACTGTAACTACTACTAGTACTATTACCTGCTCTAATGTATTGTCACTACTATTACTATTACCTGCTCTGCTGTACTGTTACTACTACTAGTACTATTACCTGCTCTACTGTACTGTCACTACTACTAGTAATATTACCTGCTCTACGGTACTGTCACTACTAGTAGTACTACTACTACCACTACCTACTGTACTGTCAGTACTACTACTAGTACTATTACCTGCTCTAATGTATGTCAGTACTACTAGTAATGCTACCTGCTCTCTGTACTGTCATACTACAGGTACTATTACCTGCTCTACTGTACGGTCACTACTACTAGTACTATTACCTACTTACTGTACTGTCACTACTACTAGAATATTACCTGCTCTACGGTACTGTCACTACTAGTAAACTACCTGCTTACTGTACTGTCACTACTACTAGTACTATTAATGCTCTAATGTACTGTCACTACTAGTAATACTACTGCTCTACTACTGTCACTACTACTGTAATACTATCTGACTCTACTGTACTGTCACGACTACTAGTACTATTACCTGCTCTATGTATTGTCACTAACCAGTAGTACTATCACGCTGTACTGTACTGTATTGTCTACTGCTATAATACTACCCCTCTACTGTACGTCATTACTACTAGTACTATTAACCTGCTCTACTGTACTGTCACTACTACAAGGACTACTACCTGCTCTACTGTACTGTCACTACTACTAGTGCTATTACCTGCTCAACTGTACTGTCACTACTATTAGTAATACTACCTGCTCTACTGTACTGTCACCACTACTAGTACTACTACCTTATTACTGTACTGTTAGTGCTACTACCTGCTCTACTGTACTGTCACTACTACTCCTACTATTACCTGCCTTACTGTACTTTCACTTATACAAGTACTACTACTGCCCTACGTACTGTCACTACTACAAGGAGTATTACCTGCTCTACTGTATGTCACTACTACAAGGACTATTACCTGCTCTACTGTACTGTCTCACTACTATTAATAACCTGTCTACTGTATGTCACTACTACAATACTATACTGCTTACTGTACTGTCACTTACACAAGGACTTTACTGCTCTACTGTACTGTCATTACAACTACCACTACACTACACACTTCTCTACTGTACTGCACTACTTTTACTACTGACCCTATTATAGCTACACCAAAGTACAGGCTGCTTTACTGTCATTACTGCCACTACACATTGCTCAACTGTACGACACTACTACTAGTCTACTACAAAGTACAGGCTACTCTACTGCATTACTACCAGTACATGTGCTCAACTGTACTAACACTTTACAAAGCTACAGGCTGCTTTACTCTGCTGTACTACTACATGTATTACTACTACATGTATTACTAAACTAGAGGCTGCTTTATTGTACTGACACTAATACAACACTAGAGGCTTCTTTATCTAGTACTTGCCTACAACTAGGACTACTACACTACCTGCCTTCTCTACTGTACTTTCCCTTACTACTACTACTACACTACTACTACTACTACACTAAAGGTTGTTCCACTGTACTGGACAGTACTACTACTTCTACACTACAGGCTGCTTCTCGTATGGAAAAACTACTACTGCTGCTACTACTACTACTAACTACCATACACTACACTAGTACTACTACTTCTACACTACAGGTTGCTCACTGTATGGACACTACTACTACTACTACTACTATTACTACTACCACATACCACTACCACTAGTACTACTACTTCTACACTACAGGTTGCTCTCCTGTATGGATCTACTACGACTACTACTACTACTCTACTACTACTACTAATACTACTGGTGCTCTACTGTACTAACCATATTATTTAGTACAGACTGTCCCCATAATCTATAAGGCCTTGCAAACAATGACACTCCAGCCAACTGACTAGGGATCCCCTTTAAATAGTCCAAAGAGGCTTCCTCTATGGCAGTGATGGCTAACCTTGGCACTGGTGCCAGAGGGTGGCACTCGGAGCCCTTTCTGTGGGCACTCAGGCCATGACCAGAGAGGACTCCAGGTATCTCCTGCAGTCCCAGACAGCCCAGGACTTGCTGTGCACAGAGGTATTTTAAGAGAAAGCTACCGGGACTATTTTCTGCTTTATTGCTGTCCTCAGAGTGAGGTACAATGAAAGTCGTGTCAAGCAGGGAGTATAAATCACAAATTAAATTTCTGTGGTTGGCACTTTGCGATAAATAGCGGGTCTTTGTGAAGTTGGGCACTCGGTCTCTAAAGGTTCACCATCACTGGTCTATGGTATGTGTGACAACCTATGCCACTATACATAATAACGTATCCAAGTACACTGTATTGTCTCCCTATCCCTGGGTACCTTTTATTATTGATACAGTAGCTAGAACGCGCCCTAGGAAGGGAAACAGATGTTGTTTTGCAGGAATTATAGGACGTTGGGGTTAAGAGAAGCACTTGGCAGTACATTTCTGTTTGTGTTCTAGAGGACAAAGCATCCAGGTGTTGCTGTAGGCACAGTAGTTTCTTGTTTAAGGAAGCCATTTTAAATGTTGATGAAACATGTTGAGGTTCTCCATGTGCATGACAAAGCCTCGTGTAGAGCGCTGGCAGCCTCCGAGCGTACTACAATGGGAACTGAGCAGGTAGAAAACACAATTACCGCATGTGGGTTGTAAGTGGAGGTGGAGGAGGACACATGCTCTGACTATAACGTTACCGGCTGCCCCTGGAGGTCTCATCACAATTTCTCAGCCAACTCTCATAATAGGATTGAGGTTACGTTTCTCGACCTTGGTGTGAAAGTTTACCCTGACCGACAACCAATATCATCACATCATGTAGATCAGTAGACATTTTACTGAGAAGGATCCAAATTGCCTGACAAGTTGTCTTTTGGGGGTGATCTTCTCATTGAAAATGGGAAGCATGTACAGTAAAATAATTGGAGGAACTCAAAAACGATTGATGCTGTAGTCTCTAAACCAGTGGTAGGCCGAGGAACCAACAAATCCGCATATTATTATTATTAGTTATTATTATAGAGCCATATTTATTCCAGGTGCCCACAATCAATAGGGGGTTACATACATTACATCAAGACTAGTAGAAATACAAAAACTACGAGAGATTGGAACAAGTTGGAGGAGCACCCTGCCAGTGACGGCTCATAATCTGTATGGGGGAGATGGAGACATGAGGTGAGGAGCAGAGCAGTGCTTGTGTGTTGGAGGTGATCCTCATCAGGTGGGTTTTCAGGTTACCTGTAAAGGTTTGGAAAGTTGGGGACAGTCTTAAACATTTTGGTAGAGGAGTTTAGAGTAGGATAACATGGGGGAAGACTTAGAGATGGTGTGAGAAGAGCGGATGGTAATAGAGAGAAGCGGAAGGTCCTGGAGGAACGGAGATTACTTGTGGGACAGTATTGGGTGATGAGTTCAGAGATTATGGAGAGGACAGGTTGTGGCAGTTTGTAAGTCATTTGTTAATATTTTAAACTGAATGGGGCATATTTACTTACCCGGTTCCCTGCGCGATCCCCGATCCGGACTGTCTGATGAGGATGAACTCATGGATGCTGCGATCCATGAAGATTGTGCGCCCGATCCTGCATTGTGTC
The DNA here is from genome assembly GCA_019512145.1 of Engystomops pustulosus. Taxonomy (NCBI): domain Eukaryota; kingdom Metazoa; phylum Chordata; class Amphibia; order Anura; family Leptodactylidae; genus Engystomops; species Engystomops pustulosus. The sequence continues at coordinate 16,238,163 of CM033641.1, forward strand.
GCTCACGCTCCGGTCCGCCGGAGTTCCCTTCTTCTTCTGGTGATGTAAGTACTTGGCTTGCGACACAATTTTGAAGTTAAATCCCACGGTTTGTCCGATGGCCACGCCCCCCCGATTGTGGTCGCATGAAGCGGTTGCGGTTGCGCCAAAATCTGATCACCTGCACCAAAAACCCCTTTAAATCCCTGTTCCAGCGCCGCAAACCGGAAATCGCTGGGAGTCCGACGAAAAGGCGGTTCCGTGGAGGCCCTTAGTAAATAAGCCCCAACATGTCCCCAATGGAACTGACAGGAGAGCATAGGTAGAGGATAGAATGAAACTAACCAACATTGGGAGAGAAAAGAAGTGGATGCACATCCACACACTATACAATGATCTATTACCGCTAGGCTACATTTACAAAACAAACTTGAGGGTTCTAGTTACATTTGACCTACACTGTCAATTAGATTATCACTAAAGGGAACCTACCACCCCGATTACCTAAAAGGTAGAACGGTGGTAGGTGGATGAATGGGACGTAATGATAGCCCTTTTTGGGCTAATCCTACGTCTGGCTATCCTTTTGTAAACTTTAAGGTCTTTATATGCTAATTTTTTTAAGCGTGGAGTAGCCGACATGAGGCTACTAGTCGCGGCTACTCCACACCCCAATAACTTTGTTCTCCGCCTACCATGTAATCTGCGGCGCGCAGCCTTGGAGCTACGCCACGACACGTGAGGCCTGCATATGCGCAGAATGCAGGGTTATTCGCACAGGGCGGCAGCTACCGAGGAGTGCACAACCGAAGATTAATTGTAGGCGAGGAACGAGGCTACTGGGGGGGAGTAGCCGCAACTAGTAGCCTATGTCCGGCTACTCCACGCCCCCAGTAGCCGCTTAAAAAAAATTAGCTATATAAAGACATTTAAGTTACAAAAGGTTAGCCGGGAGTAAGGATTAGCCCAAAAAGGGCTATCCTCACGTCCCCTTCACACCTACCCGTTCACCTTTATAGACCATTAATGACCATGACAATGAATGGTCATACTTGACATTACAATGACTCTTCCACCTATAGGAGCAAAAGATCAGGCTTGTGGTTTTTAGCATACCCAATTTTATTGTATATGGGTAATGAGCCCATAATTTGTCTTTCCCACCCGGACAGCCAAGAGTGGCTGCATTTGATTCAAGAGAGGACTCGTTAGGCATAATTAGGTAATCTTCCATTCTTCACTCTTATTAAGAAGTTTGTGTGGTAATAGGTTGAATAACAAAGTTGCAAACACTGTGATCCATGGCTGAAGAGCTGACCAATTAATGGATAATAATCAGTGGACATCTATCACAACTGTTACGGGATTATAGGCCACGCTTGGACCACCATAGACTTTGGGTGATCACGTTCGTCAAGTTGAACCAGGAAGGGTTACAGTCATTCATAGAGGGTTGGATTTACTGTAACTGCTAATTATAGCAATGCCTTTCTTATGTCATGGTCATCTTTGAGCAAACAGGTATGAGACCTGGCTGTGATTCCAGCCTCACAACCCTTATTACTAGACCATTGTCTGATTTTCTCTCTCAGTTCCCATAGTCACATCTCATCATCTTTACAAGACTTCACCCAGGAAATTGCTATCTCTCTGGAATTTACAACTTCACACAACATCAGGATCTCTCACACTCCTTAGCTACAGTATCACCAACACATCTCTTTGAGGACCATAATATACAGACTTAATTTTCTTCTTGATTTTCCAGTTCTATCTAAGTGCAGGCTGTGGATTGTGGCTTTGTACAGGTAATTTTTGTTTAGAAAAATGGACAACAGGTCATATGGTAATTGGGGTCAACAATCAATGAAGTCAGAAAACCAGCAGATATGATGACCTAGGAGAACCCAACTGTTCTACTACTTCTTGGCTAAGCTGCTAAGTATATGTGACCTTCTATTCAAAAAACAGTCCCTATATACATATATGTTGACCCCCCTATATTCTGCCACCCCATCTGAGAGGAAAAACTGAAATGTAAATAATTGCAATTATAAAAATCAAAAACTTTGATATACATGGTCATTAGCATTCAGAGCCTTTGTGGACAAATTTGCGTATTGTAACTCACATGTTGTCACTTCATTCTGAGTCCTCTTGAGCGGTTCTACTCGTCATCAGAGAGTCAGCTGTGTTTAATTAAACTGGTTGGGATCATTAGGAAAGCCAAACAAACCGTTTATATAAGACCTCAACAGCTTACAGTGCAGTCAGAATGAGAATCATAAGGGTTAAGGAATTGCCCAACGGAGTTCAGAGACAGATTGACCAAAGGCACAGATCTTAGCCAGGGTTACGAAAGATTTCTTGCAGCACTCAGGTTCCAGAGCCACAGTGGCCTCCATAATCCTAAATACTATTCGTGTCCTGACGTCCAGCCAAACTAAGAACGGAGTCGTGGAGAGACAAAGCCTTGGTTGAAGGGGTTAAATAGAAACCTCAAGATCACTGTGTGCTGAGCTCCCAAACCATGCATGTATGAAAGGGAGGAAAAAGGTTCCAACCAGTTCAAATGCACCCTCCACCAGCAGGGCCAGGTTGCAGACAGGAAGCATCTCCTCAGTGCGAAGACATAGAAAGCCACATACAGTTTGAAAAATAAACACACAAAAAATTTTTGTGCAAACATTAATTGTTTAGTGGCTATGTGTGAGGGAAAACCAGGCGTGCTCATCACTGCCAACAGTGATTACAGGTAGTGGCAGCATCATGGTTGGGACAGGAACGACGGTGTAATTAAAGGAACAGATATAATGTGGCCAAGTACAGAGCATCATCTGGAAAACTGGCTTGGACTACAGACTGGGCGCCTCGATACCTTCCAAAAGAACAATGAACCTAAGCACCAGCTAAAATAAACAAAGCAGAGGCTCAGGAATATTCTGTGACCATTCTGACCGGCCCAGACAGAGCCCGACCTAAACCCAATGGAGCATCTGATCTGGAGAGACTTGAACATGGCCTCCACAACGTCCACCATCCAACATAGAGGAACTGGAGTATGAAGTATGAATGGCGAGCGATCCCCAAATCCGAGGGATGAAAAACATTTGCAAACCACCAGATCACAATTCAGGAGTCGTCCCGGTTTTGTGATGGCTGTCTCAGATAGGTCAAGAGATGTTTGGCACTGATGGGACATCACAAGCATGGTGGTTTCAGGAACAGCGGCCAAGTTCAGGAATATCCAAGTGGAATGCAAGTTCCACGGGAGGCACGCCTTTCCTCATGTTTTTGTAATGTGTAGTAAGGTTGAGGCTAGGATTATGAAGGTAATTTACCAACTATCCATCGTAGTATAGTTCTGCTCTGCTTCCTGATGTGTATGTGACACTTTACCTCATGATTATGATATGAAAGTGAGGGCCTCCTGTATTTTACTATGAGCCAGACATCCTGACCATAACATGGCCGTGCGAGGGGAGTCATGTGATCTTAAGTGGACCTATGAGTGCATACTGATGGGTATGGAAGTCCAGTTAGAGATAAATGACCACTCTATCTGCCGGCCAATTTTAGGACGGAATGTCTGGCCTTGATGAGGGTTAAAACGGACGTCTGTACCCCTTACATATCATAAAGGCGAAGCAAGAATATTACCGATGCATATTGGTAAATTACCTAATATCCTGCCCCCTACACACCCCATTTAATCGCTATCCATTTTCACTGCGGCTAAATCGTACGGAGTCCGGGGACTGGTCGAATATAAGAAACACTCGCAGAAGCATTAGAACAACAGGACATCCTTTCCCAATAGGAAAATTGCCTAAGAAACCAGTTCAATAAATGTCTAAATAGTAAAAATGCCAGGAAGATAGGTACAAACCTGGTGTAGTATCATCTCTAAAGGCAGTAAGCAGGCAGTCAATTAAAACAACACCCGGACGGAACATAACTACCAGTTCTATGACCTGAAAGGAAAGAGGCACACTTCTCATACTGGAACATCGACATTATTACTGCTTAATCCCTTTTGTCTCTTAGAAATGGAGGAGACAGGTGCCTTAAGGATTACTGATCCACAAGTTGACGTGGAGTGCATATTCACAGTGGAAACAAATGTTTTTGTGTATTGAAATTGTCTTGGTGTGACTACAGTCGTCTCTGTGGTAATAAACTACGCTGGGGTCCAGGCACCTAGAACTCATGCTGCCACTACTAGAAGAGTGACGTGTGGTGGTCGTAGATCCAAGGAATTCACTTCTCGTTTTCTAAGGGGGCAACATGGGGCTATGTTTATGGAAATATCTTCACACAGGTACATTTTTTTATAAACAGTCCACAATTTGATAAGAGAAACGTTCTAATGCAGTGAAAGTTAATAGTATAATGGTGATTGTCTGATGAGAAAACTACCCCGTTTGTGCAGTGAACCAGTTGATGTGTGGCATTATTTTTATAAACAATTTGGGCATACGCGTTATGACGATATATGTCGTAGCCACCATTAATCAGATGTCTTCTCTCGTGTTGGTACGGTGCGATGCTTTCTTATATGCAGTGGCGTAACTAGAGAGAAGGCAGGAGCCCAAGAGCAAGACTTGAAACTGGGGGGCCCCACACACCTACGCTCTCAAAAATTATACATAACAGTGTGATAACACACCAATTACACAAAGACAACTCGCAATATACACTATTATATGTATCACTTCACATCTATTAGAGCAATACACCTCCAACAAAATACACACATACAACCATATTCACACCAAATACCCCTATGCCGGGCCCCTGATACTGTTGGCCCCATAGCATTGCCCATGGCTACTATGCTGTAGTTACTCCCTGTCTTCATCGTGTAATATGAATAGCAAGCATATATGCAAGGTTTTATGAGTATTATTATGTTCATGTTTTATACGCGTTAGGGGCCTCCCTCACAACAAGCACCAAAACCTCAACATCCTCAATAACACCATCGCCTGAAAAGACCATTTTCACAACAACGTCGTTCCTGGTAAGAAGGAAGAAAAAAATCCATGAACATGGGTGATAAAGAACCAGTGTGCGAGTGGCCCTCGTTCCAGTATTAATTATAGCGTGTGAAAGTATTTTACCCCTCAGGTTATTGTTCCAATTGTATCTCTTAATCACTCTCAGAATTGATTATTGGAGGAGCCCTTGCAATGCCCTCGATAAACATATACGCACACAATCGATCACAATGCAAACCAACATGTATGTTCTGCGACTGAACACACAGCCTGGCACCATAGTGTGCAGGCTCTACGAGCGACGCCGCCAGGTGCCCAGGGACGTGGACTAGGAGCTAGCGGTCAAAACAGACACTGCACCTCGATTTTCTAGAACAGGAACCTTGTGGAATTGTTGGCCAATATGCCACAACCAGATGTTGGCTCTCTTTTTATGCAGTTTTTTAGTGTGAAAGTTCATGAAGGTTGACCCTATGTGTACAAAAGTATACTAGCAAATAACACAGTCCCAAAAGGAGCCTTTGGTTAAATATCCCAGTACACCTAAGTGTTTTGGTAAGGTGGTTACGAAGTATAGCATTTCTTATTTGACTAGTACCTGTGTCCAGTGACTTTATATCATCTCCACGTGTTTCGTATTCTTTATATTGAAAGGAAATCGTACCATTCAAAACCATTCTGCATAAAACTAGGGCAATTACTCAAAATCCAAGGCACCGCGGACACCTGTGGTAATCTTTTTTAATTTGTGATTCTCATGTATCGAGTGACCCTCGGAGCTCCATGTCGCGGATCACGGGTGCACCTGTGCTCCGATGTCATGTGCTGCAACCGTCCCGGCCGTATTTACCTCTCCAAGCCCAGGATTGTGCGTTCAGTCCGTTGCCTCATGCCTCCCTATGTAGGCTGAGCGCTCCCGCTGCTAGGGACACGCGCGCGCACCAATTCCAGAAATTTTTAACGGGTCAGCGTTCCTTCCCTAAATTGGCGGCTAGAAATCCCGTGCTTTCTATATATTATGGAACTCCAGCTTCCCTGCCAGATCTTCCAGTTATTCTGCTGAAGAGAAAAAGCCCTATGTGGTCTCCTGAGCGTTTCCACACGCAACTCTGAGTTTCCGTGAGAGTACCAGGACGCCTCCGTGTTCCGTGGAATGTGTTCCGTTGTGCATGTTCCTGTGGTGTGTTCCGTATGGTCCTGTGGTGTTCCGCAATCCTGTGGCGGAACTGGTTATCCTATGTTGATGATCCTGGTTACCCAGTAGCCATCCGAGGTCATGCCAGCCATACCGACTGGGTCCTGCCAGCAATCCGAAGGGTCCTGCCAGCCTTCGTGCTCCCTGCATTCCCGTGGTTCCCTTGTCCCCTACCTTGGCTGCCACTGCAGGCTAGCGCACGTGGAGCGATGGTGGCTCCACTTAGACTCAGTTTCCGGGTGTTTTTGTATGGATAGTATTTATCTCCCACGGAGGGGTCCAGGGAGTCCACCAGACATTTCGCCACCACAGAGATATCCAACAGCTCAGTGCGGACAGTATAAGATCCTGGTCATGGGACCAATCCGCCAAAGAATCATGGTACCCTTGCTAAGGCATCACATCGGCTAACTAGTGTCTGGCCGACCAAATTTTAGATTGGCAACCCCGAATAACTGGCAGAGACTTGGATTTTTCAGTGAATTGATGCACCATTGACTGATGTACTCCCTGAGTGATTTCTCCACCGGCCGTTCCCAGAGGCCGCTTAGGTGCTACCACGGCCCTTCCAAAACGGCTGCTCCAGAGGTTCCACTGAACCCTCCCAGAGGACCACTCCGGGACTGATGTGCAAGAGCCACTCCAGTCTCAGGGGGTACTGGTGTGCCAACAAGCCGCTCCAGTCTCCGGAAAAGTGATCTGTGCCAAGAGCCACTTAGACACAGTTTTGGACTGTAGCCAAGAGCAGTTGAGCATCCGCAGACTCCACCAGATGCTACACCAGCCGCCAACAGCCCTCCGAAGCCTCCCAGTGCGCTCCGCGGCGCTCCAGCCTCCGCACCCAGAGCTGCTACGGCTTTCCCACAAAGCCACTCCAGTGTCTCTGCGCTTCCCAGAGCTTGCGCTGCGGATTCGGCTCCAGCCTGCGGCTTCCCAAGTGCCGCTCCAGCCTGCGGCTTCCGAGTGCCGCTCCAGCTTGCGACTTCCCTAGTGCGGCTCCAGCCTGTGGCCAAAAGACGTTCAAGTCGTTCTTAAGTTGCCTCGGCTTGTCCTGCCAGGTCCAAGCATCTCATCGGGTTTGTCTTCTGTCTGCTTTCCTACTCAGGTTCCCGTCACACACGATGAATTGGGAGGAGACGGAAAAAAAGAGGGTGAAGAAGGGGCCCATAAAGGGGAGGGTACTTCATGGGGAACCACCGCGATCCAGGTCGCAGATCGGGGTGCACAAGTGCTACGCTGTAGGTGCTTGCCCCATCCGGGTTGTGACACAAAGAGATATAAAGTAATGAGGATGAGGGGATGAACGAGCTTCAGTTTATGAGGATGAGGGGGGTTACACAAAGCTTAAGTTATGCAGGATGAGGGGAGGACACAAGAACTTAGTCTATGAGGCAGAAGGGGTTACACAAGAGCTTACAGTCTATGAGGATGAGGGGGGTGACAAAAGTGCTTACAGTCTAAGGGATGAGGGAGTGACACCAAGAGTTACAGTCTATGAGGATGAGGGGGGGACACAAGAGCGTACAGTCTATGAGTATGAGGGGGTGACACACGAGCTACAGTTATGAGTATGAGGGGGTGACACAAGGGCTTACAGTCTATGAGGATGAGGGGGGGACACAAGGGCTACAGTCTATGAGCGATGAGGGGGTGACAAAGAGGCGTGATAGTTTTCCTAAAGGAGATGTGTTTTAAGAGCATGTTCGAATCTTTGGAGGTTGGGTATTAATCTGGTAGGCCGAGGAAGGGCCTTCCAGAAAATGGTTCGCAGCGCGGAAGAATTCCTGGAGACGTGAATGACGTCCCGACTACACAGGGGTCAGTTTGTAATTGTAAACATGGAGGCCAATGTATACAGAAGAAGCTGTCATGCAGAAAACCAGAGCTAATAGAAACATAAATAAAAATTATTAATAATAAAAAATTTTTTTAAATATTTGTTCTTCCCATTTGGAGCAGCAATTTATCTAAAAAATTTGGAATTCATGGACAAAAAAGACAGAAGATGACTGGTGGCCAGTCACTGTCATAGGACCCAGACAGGATGAGTAAGTGTCCTCTGTGGATATGAACTTCCCTTTGATTCTAGACACAGTAAATAGGAGTATGTGAGCAAAGGTAAGACCCCTCGCCTTTAATGTGATCCTCGGAAACCCAGCAAAGGAAATGAAGAACAGTTAAAGGTTAATCCCTTATCGCCTGCAGCTAGGTAAAGTCGCAGTCTCTAGGGACTTTCCAAATTATTTCCAAGGAAAACCTTTGCAGTCACAAGAAATTGTTTTACTCATTCCAGGTTTTAATAACAGGTGGCACTATAGGGGAGGAGCCACCCTCATGGGAACATTCCACCTACAAAGCACCACAAAGTCCTTCCACACACTCTGAATAACGATGTTAACCAAATGTATATCTGACCCCATTTCCCTTCTATCTCATGAGCTTGTCTTGGCGTAAGGCAACTGGCTGCCCTTTCACTTAAAGGTCATCTATAACCAGGATGAAGGATTGTAAACCCAGCACGTGACATTACTGGTGTGTTGCCAATCGTGCAGGATCTGCTCTTCTTTTAGCTTCTTATGCCCTGGGTTTTGGAAAAAAAAAAAAAAAACAGGCTTTAAAAATTATGCTTCTAAGCCTATTCACACTGCAGTTGCCCGCTCCGTACGTACCAAGCGGGCCAACGGGCGTGTACGGGGAGAGGAGGAGGAGGTGAGCACAGACCTCACCCCCGCCCCTCTCCATAGGAATAAATGGGCACGCGCCGTAATAACGGAGAAAGATAGGACAGGGTCCGATCTTTTTCCGGGGTACGGAGCGGGTACGGGGCCGCAAAGTGGTGCGCACCGGAAAGAGAACGGAGGGGACAGGAGCCCACGGGAGTCCTATGCGAGGAGGAAGCAGCGGAGCGTATATACGTATCAATATGCAGTGGTGAAGGTAGCCTTAGCCCTGAGGGGCTCCAGACTCCATAAGTGTTAATCGCGCCTTGAGCCCTAGGCTAAAATTTGCATTACATTTAAAGAAGCGGGGTGGGAGGTGCATAAAACAACTCCATGTAATGGGGAGGCATAGAAAGCATACAGAGGCGCACACCCCAAAAAGAGGCAGACACCCCCAAAAGAGGCGCACACCCCCAAAAGAGGCAGACACCCCCAAAAGAGGCAGACACCCCCAGGAGTTGTTTTATGCACCTCCCACCCCGCTTCTTTAAATGTAATGCAAATTTTAGCCTAGGGCTCAAGGCGCGATTAACACTTATGGAGTCTGGAGCCCCTCAGGGCTAAGGCTACCTTCACCACTGCATATTGATACGTATATACGCTCCGCTGCTTCCTCCTCGCATAGGACTCCCGTGGGCTCCTGTCCCCTCCGTTCTCTTTCCGGTGCGCACCACTTTGCGGCCCCGTACCCGCTCCGTACCCCGGAAAAAGATCGGACCCTGTCCTATCTTTCTCCGTTATTACGGCGCGTGCCCATTTATTCCTATGGAGAGGGGCGGGGGTGAGGTCTGTGCTCACCTCCTCCTCCTCTCCCCGTACACGCCCGTTGGCCCGCTTGGTACGTACGGAGCGGGCAACTGCAGTGTGAATAGGCTTAGAAGCATAATTTTTAAAGCCTGTTTTTTTTTTTTTTTTCCAAAACCCAGGGCATAAGAAGCTAAAAGAAGAGCAGATCCTGCACGATTGGCAACACACCAGTAATGTCACGTGCTGGGTTTACAATCCTTCATCCTGGTTATAGATGACCTTTAAGTGAAAGGGCAGCCAGTTGCCTTACGCCAAGACAAGCTCATGAGATAGAAGGGAAATGGGGTCAGATATACATTTGGTTAACATCGTTATTCAGAGTGTGTGGAAGGACTTTGTGGTGCTTTGTAGGTGGAATGTTCCCATGAGGGTGGCTCCTCCCCTATAGTGCCACCTGTTATTAAAACCTGGAATGAGTAAAACAATTTCTTGTGACTGCAAAGGTTTTCCTTGGAAATAATTTGGAAAGTCCCTAGAGACTGCGACTTTACCTAGCTGCAGGCGATAAGGGATTAACCTTTAACTGTTCTTCATTTCCTTTGCTGGGTTTCCGAGGATCACATTAAAGGCGAGGGGTCTTACCTTTGCTCACATACTCCTATTTACTGTGTCTAGAATCAAAGGGAAGTTCATATCCACAGAGGACACTTACTCATCCTGTCTGGGTCCTATGACAGTGACTGGCCACCAGTCATCTTCTGTCTTTTTTGTCCATGAATTCCAAATTTTTTAGATAAATTGCTGCTCCAAATGGGAAGAACAAATATTTAAAAAAATTTTTTATTATTAATAATTTTTATTTATGTTTCTATTAGCTCTGGTTTTCTGCATGACAGCTTCTTCTGTATACATTGGCCTCCATGTTTACAATTACAAACTGACCCCTGTGTAGTCGGGACGTCATTCACGTCTCCAGGAATTCTTCCGCGCTGCGAACCATTTTCTGGAAGGCCCTTCCTCGGCCTACCAGATTAATACCCAACCTCCAAAGATTCGAACATGCTCTTAAAACACATCTCCTTTAGGAAAACTATCACGCCTCTTTGTCACCCCCTCATCGCTCATAGACTGTAGCCCTTGTGTCCCCCCCTCATCCTCATAGACTGTAAGCCCTTGTGTCACCCCCTCATACTCATAACTGTAGCTCGTGTGTCACCCCCTCATACTCATAGACTGTACGCTCTTGTGTCCCCCCCTCATCCTCATAGACTGTAACTCTTGGTGTCACTCCCTCATCCCTTAGACTGTAAGCACTTTTGTCACCCCCCTCATCCTCATAGACTGTAAGCTCTTGTGTAACCCCTTCTGCCTCATAGACTAAGTTCTTGTGTCCTCCCCTCATCCTGCATAACTTAAGCTTTGTGTAACCCCCCTCATCCTCATAAACTGAAGCTCGTTCATCCCCTCATCCTCATTACTTTATATCTCTTTGTGTCACAACCCGGATGGGGCAAGCACCTACAGCGTAGCACTTGTGCACCCCGATCTGCGACCTGGATCGCGGTGGTTCCCCATGAAGTACCCTCCCCTTTATGGGCCCCTTCTTCACCCTCTTTTTTTCCGTCTCCTCCCAATTCATCGTGTGTGACGGGAACCTGAGTAGGAAAGCAGACAGAAGACAAACCCGATGAGATGCTTGGACCTGGCAGGACAAGCCGAGGCAACTTAAGAACGACTTGAACGTCTTTTGGCCACAGGCTGGAGCCGCACTAGGGAAGTCGCAAGCTGGAGCGGCACTCGGAAGCCGCAGGCTGGAGCGGCACTTGGGAAGCCGCAGGCTGGAGCCGAATCCGCAGCGCAAGCTCTGGGAAGCGCAGAGACACTGGAGTGGCTTTGTGGGAAAGCCGTAGCAGCTCTGGGTGCGGAGGCTGGAGCGCCGCGGAGCGCACTGGGAGGCTTCGGAGGGCTGTTGGCGGCTGGTGTAGCATCTGGTGGAGTCTGCGGATGCTCAACTGCTCTTGGCTACAGTCCAAAACTGTGTCTAAGTGGCTCTTGGCACAGATCACTTTTCCGGAGACTGGAGCGGCTTGTTGGCACACCAGTACCCCCTGAGACTGGAGTGGCTCTTGCACATCAGTCCCGGAGTGGTCCTCTGGGAGGGTTCAGTGGAACCTCTGGAGCAGCCGTTTTGGAAGGGCCGTGGTAGCACCTAAGCGGCCTCTGGGAACGGCCGGTGGAGAAATCACTCAGGGAGTACATCAGTCAATGGTGCATCAATTCACTGAAAAATCCAAGTCTCTGCCAGTTATTCGGGGTTGCCAATCTAAAATTTGGTCGGCCAGACACTAGTTAGCCGATGTGATGCCTTAGCAAGGGTACCATGATTCTTTGGCGGATTGGTCCCATGACCAGGATCTTATACTGTCCGCACTGAGCTGTTGGATATCTCTGTGGTGGCGAAATGTCTGGTGGACTCCCTGGACCCCTCCGTGGGAGATAAATACTATCCATACAAAAACACCCGGAAACTGAGTCTAAGTGGAGCCACCATCGCTCCACGTGCGCTAGCCTGCAGTGGCAGCCAAGGTAGGGGACAAGGGAACCACGGGAATGCAGGGAGCACGAAGGCTGGCAGGACCCTTCGGATTGCTGGCAGGACCCAGTCGGTATGGCTGGCATGACCTCGGATGGCTACTGGGTAACCAGGATCATCAACATAGGATAACCAGTTCCGCCACAGGATTGCGGAACACCACAGGACCATACGGAACACACCACAGGAACATGCACAACGGAACACATTCCACGGAACACGGAGGCGTCCTGGTACTCTCACGGAAACTCAGAGTTGCGTGTGGAAACGCTCAGGAGACCACATAGGGCTTTTTCTCTTCAGCAGAATAACTGGAAGATCTGGCAGGGAAGCTGGAGTTCCATAATATATAGAAAGCACGGGATTTCTAGCCGCCAATTTAGGGAAGGAACGCTGACCCGTTAAAAATTTCTGGAATTGGTGCGCGCGCGTGTCCCTAGCAGCGGGAGCGCTCAGCCTACATAGGGAGGCATGAGGCACGGCTGGAACGCACAGCCTGGAGCTTGGAGAGGTAAATACAGGCACGGGACGGTTGCAGCACATGCATCGGAGCACAGTGCACCCCGTGATCCTCGACATGGACTCCGGGTCACGTCCGATGACATGAGATCACAAATTAAAAAGATTACCACAGGTCCGCGGTGCCTTGGATTTATGAGTAATTGCCTAGTTATTAGCATGTAATGGTTTTGAATGGTAAAGATTTTCCTTTCAATATAAAGAATACAAACACGTGGAGATGATCATACAAGTCACTGGACACAGGTACTAGTAAATAAGAAATCCTATACTTCGTAACCACAATTACAAAACACTTAGGTGTACTGGATATTTACGTCAAAGGCTCCTTTTGGTATCTGATTTATATTGCCTATATACTTTTGTACACATAGGCCACCTTGCATGAACTCTTCACACATAAAAAATGCATAAAAAGAGAGCCAACAATCTGGTTGTGGCAATATTGCCAACAATCCACAAGGTTCCCTTCAAGAAAATCTAGGTGCAAGTGTCGGTTTTGACCGCTAGCTCCTAGCCTCGTACGTCCTGGGCACCATGGCGCGCTCGCCTCGTAGAGCCTGTACACTTAGTGTGCCAGGCTGTGGTATCAGCGCAGCATACATTTGGTTTGCATTGTGATCGATTGTGTGGTAATATGTTTAATCGAGGCATTGGCAAGGGCTCCACCAAATAATCAATTCTGTAAGAGTGATTAAGAGACAATTGGGAACAATACCTGGGGGTAAATACTTTCACACCCTATAATTAATACTGGACCGAGGGCCACTTCGTCACCGGTTCTTTATCACCCATGTTCATGAGTTTTTTTTTACTTCTACCAGAAGAGTTTGTTTGTGATAATGGTCTTTTTTAGGCGATTGGTGTTATTGAGGATGTTGAGGTTTTATTGGTGGTTGTTGTGTGAGGGAGGCCCTACGCGTAATAAAAACATGAACATAATATAACCTCATAAAACCTTGCATATATGCTTGCTATCTATTAACATGAGACAGGGAGTAACTACATCAGTAGTAGCCATGCAATGCTATGGGTGCCAACAGTATCAGGGCCCGCATAGGGGTATTGGTGTGAATATGTGTTGTAATGTGTGTATTTTGTTGGAGTGTATTGCTCTAATAATGTAGGGGATAATATGGAAATGTGTATATGTGCGATGTAGTCTTGTTAATGTGTGTTATACCACTGTTATGTAATATTTTTTGAGAGCGTAGGTGTGTCGGTGGCCCCCCATTCAAGTTTGCTCTTGGGCTCCCTGCCTCTCTCCTAGTTACGCACACTGCATATAAGAAAGCAATCCCCGTACCACCACGAGAGAAGACATCTGATTAATGGTGGCCTACGACAATATTCGTGCCAACGCGTATGCCCAAATTGTTTATAAATGCCACCAATCAACTGGTCACCTGCATCAACAAGGGGTAGTTTGTCGTCATCCAGACAATCACCATTATCTATTATAATTTCATCTGCCAATATAGAACGTTTTCTTACAAATTGGGACTGTTATACAAAAAATGTACCTGTGTGAATATAATTTCCATAAACATAGCCCTGTTGCCCCTTAGAAAACGAATAGTGAATTCCTTGGATCACGACCACCACCACCCCGATCACGCTCTTCTAGTCGTGGCAGCATGAGTTCTAGGTGCCTGGACCCCAGCTGATTTATTACCACAGAGACACTGTAGTCACACCAGGACAATTTCATACACAAAAACTATTTGTTTCCCTGTGAATATCACTCAGGTCCACACTTGGTCTATCCAAGCACCTGTCTTCCTCCATTTCTAAGAGACAAAATGGGTAAGGAGTAATATGTAATGTCCAGTATGAGAAGTGTGCTCTTTCCTTTCAGGTGCATAGAACTGGTAGTTATGTTCCTTCCGGTGTTGTTTAATTGATGCCTGTTACTGCCTTTAGAGATGGACTACTACACCAGGTTTGTACCTATCTTCTTGGGATTTGAACTTTATTCATTTATTGTAGGTTTCTTAGGCAATTTTCCTATTGGGAAAAGATGTCGCTGTTGTCTAATGCCTTCTGCCGAGTGTTTCTATATATTCTGACCAGTGTCCCCTGGCTCGTACGATTTAGCCCAGTGTAAATTGGATAGCGATTAAAGGGGTGTGTAGGGGGCATGATATTAGGTAATTTACCAATATGCCATCAGGTAATATTCTGCTTCGCCTTGTATGATATGTAGGGGGTAGTCAGACTCCTGTATTTACCTCATCAGCCGACATTCCTGCCTAAATGGCCGTCAGATAGAGTGGTCATGTATCTCTAACTGGAACTGTCCATACCCATCATTCTGCACTCATCAGGTCCATTATAGATCACATGACCTCCCTCTGCAGGCCATGTTATGGTCAGGAATAGTCTGGCTATATAAAATACGAGGCCTCACTTTCATATCAAAATCATGAGGTAAAATTGTCACATATCACATCAGTAAGCAAGCAGAACTAGTACATACGATGGATAAGTTGGTAAATTTACCGTCATAATCCTTGCCCTCACACACTTACTACACATTACAAAAACATGAGGTAAAGCCGTGCCTCCCGTGGAATTGCATTCCACTTGTCCATGCCTGAACTTGGCCGTTTCCTGAACCACATGTTTATGTCCCATCAGTGCCAAACATCTCTTCGCCTATCTGAACGAGCATCACAAAACCGGGACGACTCCTGAATTGTGATTGGTGGTTGCAATGTTTTTCATTTCCCCGGATTTGGGGATCCTCCTGCCATTTCATCTTCATACTCCAGTTCCTCTAGTTGGATGGTGACTTGGTGGAGCCATGTTCAAGTCCTCTCCAGATAGATGCTCCATTGGGTTTAGGTCCGGCTCTGCTGGGCGGTCAGTGAATGTCACAGAGATATTCCTGAGCCTCTGATTTTTATTTAGCTGTGTGCTTCAGGGGTCATTGTTCTTTTGAAGGTATCGGCGGCCCTCTAGTCCAGAGCCAGTTTTCCATGATATGCTCTGATACTTGCCACATTTATCTTTCCCTTTATTAACACCAGCTGGTTCCTGTCCCACCATGTGGCTGCCACTACCTGTGTCACTGTTGGCAGGTGAGTGAGCATCGCCTGGTTTTCCCTACGACACATAGCACTAAAAATTAATTGTTTCCAAAAATTTTTTGTGTGTTTATTATTCAAACTGTATGTGGCTTTCCTATGTCTTGAGCACTGATGGGAGCTTCCTGTCGTGCAAACCTGCCTGGGTGGAGGGTGTCCATTTGAACTTTGGAACTTTTCTCCCACTTTCATACATGGCAAGGTGTTGGGAGCTCAGGCACACAGTGATCTTGAGTTCTCTATTTAACCCCTTCACCAAGGCTTTTCTCTCCACAGTCGTCATTAGGTTTGGCTGGACGGTCCAGGACCGTAATAGTATTTAGGATTATGGAGGCCACTGTGCTCTTGGAGAACCTGAGGTGCTGCAGAAATCTTTCGTACCCTGGCTAAGATCTGTGCCTTGGTCAATTCTGTCTCTGAACTCCTTGGGCAATTCCTTAACCTTATGATTCTCATTCTGACTTCACTGTAAGCTGTTGAGGTCTTATATAAACGGTTTGTTTGGCTTTCCTAATGAATCCCAACCATTTAATTAAACACAGCTGAACTCTTGATGATGAGTAGAACCGCTCAAGAGGACTCAGAATGAAGTGGACAACATGGTGATTTAATACGCAAATTTGTCCACAAAGGCTCTGAATGCTAATGACCATGTATATCAAAGTTTTTGATTTTTATAATTGCAATTATTTACATTTCAGTTTTTCCTGTCAGATGGGGTGGCAGAATATAGGGGGGTCAACATATATGTATATAGGGACTGTTTTTTGAATAGAAGGTCACATATACTTAGCAGCTTAGCCAAGAAGTAGTAGAACAGTTGGGTTCTCCTAGGTCATCATATCTGCTGGTTTTCTGACTTCATTGATTGTTGACCCCAATTACCATATGACCTGTTGTCCATTTTTCTAAACAAAAATTACCTGTACAAAGCCACAATCCACAGCCTGCACTTAGATAGAACTGGAAAATCAAGAAGAAAATTAAGTCTGTATATTATGGTCCTCAAAGAGATGTGTTGGTGATACTGTAGCTAAGGAGTGTGAGAGATCCTGATGTTGTGTGAAGTTGTAAATTCCAGAGAGATAGCAATTTCCTGGGTGAAGTCTTGTAAAGATGATGAGATGTGACTATGGGAACTGAGAGAGAAAATCAGACAATGGTCTAGTAATAAGGGTTGTGAGGCTGGAATCACAGCCAGTTCTCATACCTGTTTGCTCAAAGATGACCATGACATAAGAAAGGCATTGCTATAATTAGCAGTACAGAAATCCAACCCCTACTATGAATGACTGTAACCCTTCCTGGTTCAACTGACGAACCGTGATCACCCAAAGTCTATGGTGGTCCAAGCGTGGCTCCTATAGATCCCGTAAACAGTTGTGATAGATGTCCACTGATATATTATCCATTAATTGGTCAGCTCTTCAGCCATGGATCACAGTGTTTGCAACTTTGTTATTCAACCTATTACCCACAAACTTCTTAATTAAGAGTGAAGAATGGAAGATTACCTAATTATGCCTAACGAGTCCTCTCTTGAATCAAATGCAGCCACTCTTGGCTGTCCGGGTGGGAAAGACAATTATGGGCTCATTACCCATATCAATAACAATTGGGTATGCTAAAACAACAAGCCTGATCTTTGCTCCTATAGGTGGAAGAGTCATTGTAATGGTCAAGTAGACCATTCATTGTCATGGTCATTAATGGTCTATAAAGGTGAACGGGTTAGGTGTGAAGGGGACGTGAGGATAGCCCTTTTTGGGCTAATCCTTACGTCCCGGCTAACCTTTTGTAACTTAAATGTCTTTATATGCTAATTTTTTTTAAGCGGCTACTGGGGGCGTGGAGTAGCCGGACATAGGCTACTAGTTGCGGCTACTCCACCCCCAGTAGCCTCGTTCCTCGCCTACAATTAATCTTCGGTTGTGCACTCCTCGGTAGCTGCCGCCCTGTGCAATACCCTGCATTCTGCGCATATGCAGGCCTCACGTGTCGTGGCGTAGCTCCAAGGCTGCGCGCCGCAGATTACATGGTAGGCGGAGAACAAAGTTTTGGGGTGTGGAGTAGCCGCGACTAGTAGCCTCATGTCGGCTACTCCACGCTTAAAAAAATTAGCATATAAGACTTAAAGTTTACAAAAGGATAGCCAGACGTAGGATTAGCCCAAAAAGGGCTATCATTACTCCCATTCATCCACCTACCACCCGTTCTACCTTTTTAGGTGAATCGGGGTGGTAGGTTCCCTTTAAGTGATAATCTAATTGACAGTGTAGGGTCAAATGTAACTAGAACCCTCAAGTTGTTTTGTAAATGTAGCCTAGCGGTAATAGATCATTGTATAGTGTGTGGATGTGCAGTCCACTTCTTTTCTCTCCCAATGTTGGTTAGTTTCATTCTATCCTCTACCTATGCTCTCTGTCAGTCCATTGGGGACATGTTGGGGCTTATTTACTAAGGGCCTCCCGGACCGCACTTTTCGTCGGACTCCCAGCGATTTCCGGTTTGCGGCGCTGGAACAGGGATTTAAAGGGGTTTTTGGTGCAGGTGTCAGATTTTGGCGCAACCGCAACCGCTTCATGCGACACCAATCGGGGGGCGTGGCCATCGGACAACCGTGGGATTTAACTTCAAAATTGTGTCGCAGCCAAGTACTTACATCACCAGAAGAAGAAGGTGGAACTCCGGCGGACCGGAGCGTGGAGCGACACAATGCAGGTATTCGGGCGCGCACAATCTCATGGATCGCAGCATCCATGAGTTCATCCTCATCAACAGTCCGGATCGGGGATCGCGCAGGGACCGGGTAAGTAAATATGCCCCATTCAGTTTAAAATATTAACAAATGACTTACAAACTGCCACAACCTGTCCTCTCCATATATCTCTGAACTCATCACCCAATACTGTCCCACAAGTAATCTCCGTTCCTCCAGGACCTTCCGCTTCTCTCTATTACCATCCGCTCTTCTCAACACCATCTCTAAGTCTTCCCCCATGTTATCCTACTCTAAACTCCTCTACCAAAATGTTAAGACTGTCCCCAACTTTCCAAACCTTTACAGGTAACCTGAAAACCCACCTGATGAGGATCACCTCCAACACACAAGCACTGCTCTGCTCCTCACCTCATGTCTCCATCTCCCCCCATACAGATTTGAGCCGTCACTGGCAGGGTGCTCCTCCACTTGTTCCAATCTCTCGTAGTTTTTGTATTTCTACTAGTCTTGATGTAATGTAATGTGAACCCCTCATTGATTGTGGAGCACCATGGAATTAATATGGCTCTATAAATAAATAACTAATAATAATAATATGCGGATTTGTTGGTTCCTCGGCCTTAGCCACTGGTTTAGAAGACTACAGCATCAATCATTTTTGAGTTCCTCCAATTATTTTACTGTACATGCTTCCCATTTTCATGAGAAGATCACCCCCAAAAGACAACTTGTCCAGGCAATTTGGATCCTTCTCAGTAAAATTGTCTACTGATCTTACATGATGTGTGATATTGGTTGCGGTCAGGGTAAACTTTCACACCAAGGTCGAGAAACGTAACCTCAATCCTATTTATGAGAGTTGCTGAGAAATTGTGATGAGACCTCCAGGGGCAGCCGGTAACGTTATAGTCAGAGCATTGCCTCCTCCACCTCCACTTACAACCCACATGCGGTAATTGTGTTTTCTACCTGCTCAGTTCCCATTGTAGTACGCTCGGGAGGCTGCCAGGCGCTCTACACGAGGCTTGTCATGCACATGGAGAACCTCAACATGTTTCATCAACATTTAAAATGGCTTCCTTAAACAAGAAACTACTGTGCCTACAGCAAACCTGGATGCTTTGTTCCTCTAGAACACAAACAGAAATGTACTGCCAAGTGCTTCTCTTAACCCCAACGTCCTATAATTCCTGCAAAACAACATCTGTTTCCCTTCCTAGGGCGCGTTCTAGCTACTGTATCAATAATAAAAGGTACCCAGGGATAGGGAGACAATACAGTGTACTTGGATACGTTATTATGTATAGTGGCATAGGTTGTCACACATACCATAGACCAGTGATGGTGAACCTTTTAGAGACCGAGTGCCCAACTTCACAAAGACCCGCTTATTTATCGCAAAGTGCCAACACAGAAATTAATTTGTGATTTATACTCCCTGCTTGGACACGACTTTCATTGTACCCACTCTGAGGACAGCAATAAAGCAGAAAATAGTCCCGGTAGCTTTCTCTTAAAATACCTCTGTGCACAGCAAGTCCTGGGCTGTCTGGGACTGCAGGAAGATACCTGGAGTCCTCTCTGGTCATGGCCTGAGTGCCCACAGAAAGGGCTCCGAGTGCCACCCTCTGGCACCAGTGCAAGGTTAGCCATCACTGCCATAGAGGAAGCCTCTTTGGACTATTTAAAGGGGATCCCTAGTCAGTTGGCTGGAGTGTCATTGTTTGCAAGGCCTTATAGATTATGGGGACAGTCTGTACTAAATAATATGGTTAGTACAGTAGAGCACCAGTAGTATTAGTAGTAGTAGTAGAGTAGTAGTAGTAGTCGTAGTAGATCCATACAGGAGAGCAACCTGTAGTGTAGAAGTAGTAGTACTAGTGGTAGTGGTATGTGGTAGTAGTAATAGTAGTAGTAGTAGTAGTAGTGTCCATACAGTGAGCAACCTGTAGTGTAGAAGTAGTATACTAGTGTAGTGTATGGTAGTAGTAGTAGTAGTAGCAGCAGGTAGTAGTTTTTCCATACGGAGAAGCAGCCTGTAGTGTAGAAGTAGTAGTACTGTCCAGTACAGTGGAACAACCTTTAGTGTAGTAGTAGTAGTAGTGTAGTAGTAGTAGTAAGGGAAAGTACAGTAGAGAAGGCAGGTAGTGTAGTATGTCCTAGTTGTAGGGCAAGTACTAAGATAAAGAAGCCTCTAGTGTTGTATTAGTGTCAGTACAATAAAGCAGCCTCAGTTTAGTAATACATGTAGTAGTAATACATGTAGTAGTACAGCAGAGTAAAGCAGCCTGTAGCTTTGTAAGTGTTAGTACAGTTGAGCACATGTACTGGTAGTAATGACAGTAGAGTAGCCTGTACTTTGTAGTAGACTAGTAGTAGTGTCGTACAGTTGAGCAATGTGTAGTGGCAGTAATGACAGTAAAGCAGCCTGTACTTTGGTGTAGCTATAATAGGTGTCAGTAGTAAAAGTAGTGCCAGTACAGTAGAGAAGTGTGTAGTGTAGTGGTAGTTGTAATGACAGTACAGTAGAGCAGTAAAGTCCTTGAGTAGTGACAGTACAGTAAGCAGTATAGTATTGTAGTAGTGACATACAGTAGACAGGTTATTAATAGTAGTGAGACAGTACAGTAGAGCAGGTAATAGTCCTTGTAGTAGTGACATTACAGTAGAGCAGGTAATACTCCTTGTAGTAGTGACAGTACTGTAGGGCAGTAGTAGTACTTGTATAGTGAAAGTACAGTAAGGCAGTAATAGTAGGAGTAGTAGTGACAGTACAGTAGAGCAGGTAGTAGCACTAACAGTACAGTAATAAGGTAGTAGTACTAGTAGTGGTGACAGTACAGTAGAGCAGGTAGTATTACTAATAGTAGTGACAGTACAGTTGAGCAGGTAATAGCACTAGTAGTAGTGACAGTACAGTAGAGCAGGTAGTAGTCCTTGTAGTAGTGACAGTACAGTAGAGCAGGTTAATAGTACTAGTAGTAATGACGTACAGTAGAGGGGTATATTACTAGCAGTAGACAATACAGTACAGTACAGCGGATAGTACTACTGGTTAGTGACAATACAGTAGAGCAGGTAATAGTACTAGTAGTCGTGACAGTACAGTAGAGCAGATAGTATTACAGTAGTAGTGACAGTAGTAGAGCAGTAGTATTACTAGTAGTGACAGTACATTAGAGCATAATAGTACTAGTAGTAGTGACAGTACAGTAGAGCAGGTAGTTTACTAGTAGTGACAGTACCGTAGAGCAGTAATATTACTAGTAGTAGTGACAGTACAGTAAGTAGTAATAGTACTAGTAGTAGTGACGTACAGTAGAGCAGGTAATAGTACCTGTAGTATGACAGTACAGAGAGCAGGTAGCATTACTAGTAGTACTGACATACATTAGAGCAGGTAATAGTACTAGTAGTAGTACTGACAGTACAGTAGGTAGTGGTAGTAGTAGTACTACTAGTAGTGACAGTACCGTAGAGCAGGTAATATTACTAGTAGTAGTGACAGTACAGTAGAGCAGGTAATAGTAATAGTAGTAGTAACAGTACAGCAGAGCAGGTAATAGTAATAGTAGTGACAATACATTAGAGCAGGTAATAGTACTAGTAGTAGTTACAGTAGGTAGTGGTAGTAGTAGTACTACTAGTAGTGACAGTACCGTAGAGCAGGTAATATTACTAGTAGTAGTGGCAGTACAGCAGAGCAGGTAATAGTACTAGTAGTAGTGACAGTACAGCAGAGCAGGTAATAGTACTAGTAGTAGTGACAGTACAGCAGAGCAGGTAATATTACTAGTAGTAGTGACAGTACAGTAGAGTAGGTAGTATTACTAGTAGTGACAGTACAGTAGAGCGGGTAAAAGTACTAGTAGTAGTGACAGTACAGCAGAGCAGTAATATTACTAGTAGTAGTGACAGTACAGTAGAGTAGGTAGTATTACTAGTATAACAGTACAGTAGAGCGGGTAAAGTACTAGTAGTAGTGACGTACAGTAGAGCAGGTAGCATACTAGTAGTACTGAAATACATTAGAGCAGTAAAGAACTAGTAGTAGTGACAGTACAGTAGGTAGTGGTAGTAGTAGTACTACTATTAGTGACAGTGCCGTAGAGCAGGTATAGTCTTGTAGTAGTGACAACAGTACAGTGAGTGGAGCAGGTATTAGTACTAGTAGGAGATACATTACAGTGTAACAGTGTAGAGGTAATGACAGTACATAACAGTAGGTGGTGGTATTAATAGTAGTAGTGACAGTACAGTAGGTAGTGGTAGTAGTAGTAGTAGTAGTGGTGGTGGTGGTACTAGTATAGTGACAGTACGTGTAGCAGCCTGTAGTAGCTCCCCGATCCTCCACTCTCTAGACACTTGGTTACCCTCCAGATTCCCACGAGGTCTTTGTTTATAACTACAAATCGGGATATACCATTTCTACTTTTCATCTAGGGGGAATCTATCTGTGATAACTTCACTTCTCAACTTCACACTATCACAGTCAGTATTCCCTGACAATATACTGAATGTGCTAAATTCCACCCAAACCTTGCCTTATATTACACCTGAAATACACCTGTATAATCTTTCTTACTGTCCTCTCTCGGACGGCCTCCCCCATTAGTGTCCTCACTATGGTATCGCCGGAGGTTTTATGAGCTCCTGTCCCACAGTGCTGCGCTCAGAATTTCACAGACACCCAGGGAGTACAGAGGTGCGCTGACAGCAGGGGGGCGCTCACTCAGATCTCGCCTCTACCTTGTCCTTGGTCTTCCTTCTTAAATCCCTGCATAAGTTAAAGAAGCGCCTGTAGTAACTCCTCGTGGACAGTGAGGATGCAGGTAACTCGTGCCTATTGTTGTGCGGGGCTCGTGTGCGGCGGCGGCTGCTGCTGCTCTCTGGCGCCTCTATCTGCCGGAGCGGCGCACTGCAGCAGTGTGGTCAATATGCAAGTACAATACAGAGAGCACAGATATTACTGCTCCACCCCTGCTCTATAACACACCTGCACCAGTGTGTGTATATGTACAGGAGCCGGGGTGCATATATATATATATATATATATTTACTACATACATAGTTATAGATAGATCTATAGATATACACACAGATGTACTTGCACAGGCATAGTTACTAGAACTTTTTGTGTTGTTTTTATGTTACCTTTTGTAATGCATATGCGAGAGAGTTGAGATCTATCTATCTATCTCATTTCTATCTACTCATATCATTTATTCATCCTTGATCCACCCCCTCCTTCCTTCCTTTCCTTCTTTGTACTTCCTATTCTTCAGACTTTCATATATCCTCCCTTCTATATCTCTCTATCCTTGGGTCTATCCACTTTCTATCAATAAAAGTCTGTGCTGTCGATGCTTTTTATTCCTTCTTTTTATATCCATTCATTTTTTTTCTTCCATGCATTTATCTATTGTTCTGTCCACTTTTATATCTTTCTCTCATCTATTCTACTATTTATATGTAAATGCATATCTCCTTAATCCATTATTATATTCTGTCTATTCTTTTTATATCTATTGCATGTATATTTTCTTTCTAGCATTTATCCACATGGTGTCTGCCTCTTTTGGGGTGCCTGCCTCTTTTGGGGGTGGCTGCCTCTTTTGGGGATGCCTGCCTCTTTGGGGGTGCCTGCCTCTGTGGGGTGCCTGCTCTTTTGGGGGTGCCTGCCTCTTTTGGGTGGTGCCTGCCTCTTTTGGGGGTGCCTGCCTCTTTTGGGGTGCCTGCCTCTTTGTGACATTACTGTCACAGAGCAAAAATTAGTGATGTGAGATGGGAGACTTGGGTACAGCGATCTGAGGTCTCTGCAACATGTGCAATACATAGGGAAGGGAAGATAAATTGGTGCCAAAAGGTGTGCAAGTTTCACGTCTGCTGCGTGAAGCCATAACATTGAAACACCCACACCCTCTGCAGAAGAAAGGACCTCACACTGAACAGTGGTTCCGTTTGCAGATTATCTAGGGGTTATTTATAGGGTGCTTGGTGTATGCTTTGTAATGGCTAGCGAGTGGTGTGAGGCTTATATTAAAGGGGGTATCATAGTTGTAGCTCCACCTCCGATGGATTAAACGTGATCCCGAGTGAGAAAATGGGAGCGCACCTGAATGAAGTGACCGGTCGAGCACGGCTGAAGGTCCGGAACCCTTCAAGAACCAACTTGGATTGAAGAGCACCGGTGGCTGACGGCACAATCGGGGGATCCTGCCCTTAATCGGAAAACTGGCCACTAGTTAGTTATTTTTACGAGAGATATGGATTTGGTTTTACTTAAATCCCATCCACTGATGTTAGCAGGACTGGTAAAAATCTTGCAACAAATAGGTTATGGGGAAAACAGGGCCACCGCGAATTGTGTGTGTTGTCGCGCCAGTCTTGAGAGTTAACGTAAAGCACATGGGAGTGGGGATCCTGTCAACATGGCGCAAGGCCGGCTAAGAGACAACTTAAGCGTCAACTAAAGGTATGGATCCCAGAGGTTGTAGCATGGTCCCAGGAGCTGGGGGCGGGATACGCACGGGGATGGTTAAGATGTTTGGGCTTTCCTTCGACAACCCGTTTTCAGGAACATCCTATACCATAGGCAGACTGTCGATAATCCCAACCCGCCCAAAGATCGTGGGAACCAATGTGCTTGTTCCGAGGGTGCGGCGACTGAGCTGCATATCTCTGAATGGAGCATACGTTTAAATAGCGCAATGCGAGCAAAGATAGCCGGGATGTAATGTTTTCGGCAACGTCTGTGAGTGAAGCCTAGCCATGTCATGAAAGCGCTGAGGGTAGCTTTTAAACTCGGGCATTCATGAGTTCAGGCTGTGGTAACCACATTATAGAAGTAGGGAAGATATCGTCGAAAAAACATTGGAACTAACTCACTACGCACAAGAGAGGTGCCGACAGAGCACATTGAAGGATTCGTAAGCTTCCCCCTCCGATCGGGACATATAACCCATATTCTCCAGACACTGAAACATCCGCGATGGTGCACACGCAGTCTTGCATTACTAAGCAAGAGGGCGTGTACGGCCGGATGGGCGGGAGATCCCGAGTATTAGTGGAAATCCTAAAGGATTTCAAAAAGCTCTACACAAAGGTGTTTCCAGTGGGTCCTGATTTGGGTTCCGTGAGGACGTTGGGCTGAAATGACTACATGAATGATGGGGTGAAGGAGTACACTCTCACATACACGCCAAAGTCTAGAAGGGGGTGTCCTTGCCGGGGCGTCCAGACAACCCACCATTCTCAGCTAAGAAAAAAAAAGGCTTCTCAGAGGAGCTTAAGATTCAAACGAGTATTGCAAGTTGTTCCACGTACTCGACACAAACGGTCGTGTATTCCCCTATAAAAATCTGGAAAAGCACGTAAAATAAAATATAAATTCTGTTCTCATTTCCGCACGAGTATTTTAAATTTTTTTGTGGGCCCGGGGGGTGCCCAGGATTTGGTCACCTTCCGATGAGATTTACAAGCTATATAGTTACGAGCTTTCTACAAAAAAGAAGAGTTTTGGTACTCGCTTTTTTGGTCCATTAGTTTGGTTGGTGTGCATAATCACATATGTCGAATTGGGTATAGTAGTGGAGTACGGGCTTGATTTAATGGGTTGTATTTTGGCAAAGCACGGATTTTGGTTTGTTAATTATTGGATTAGAACATAGCAACAAGCCTTATCAGGGGTAGATTGCCAAGGGGACCGTATATAGTGATGGTAGAGATGATCGAATCCGAACTTGTACCATTCAGTTTGTTTCATAGTTGCAATCCCTCGGACGAGGGACATTGTGTCCGAATTGGTCGGGGGGCTGATTAGCGCGATCCAGGGGCAGAATTGGTGTCCCTAGACAACCACTATGGATTGGGATATGGGGGTGCCAGGATCTTCCGTATGGCAGGATAGGATTGCCATGCTAGTTGGCAGGGGTGTCATTTGCCATTTGGCGTGTGTGGGTTGCTGGAAGAAGGGGGGGGGGGGGGGGAGGTCCACCGAATCCATCAGAGGGTAGTGTGCCCGGACACATCTCACGCCTTAACCCACCTAGACGGTTTGGGTCCGCTCTCTCTAATTACAAGGGGCAATCTGTCAGTTACACAATAAAAGGCTCCAAGGGTTTGTTCTTAATGTTGAATTTGTATGCAGTCGGGAGACGTGTGGTATAAGGGCAAAAGACAAAGAAAATGTAGAATGTTTCGCGTGAGTGGTAAGATGAAAATTTTGGTTCATCCGGAGGTACAATTAATGGATCTCAGTCACAATATCAATGTAACAACTGTACAGGTAGGTACAGGTCATGCATCCAGAAAACATCATCACAGTGAGGTCGAAGAGTGGTGGCCCTCGCTAGGGGGTCATACAATTTAGTCGGGTGTGCCGTTAATTAGGTGGGGTCCGCGGGCCATATAAAGTCTTTACATTTACCGAAAGGGGCCGGCCGAAACCGGGAAGTCGGATTACACTCCCTTGGGTGAACTTAACCATATGCAAACAAAGGTCGGTTATTACACATTCCCGTGTAATGGGTGTGTCAGTATTTGTAATAAGAAGAACAGGTTTCGTTGGTCAGGTAATGCCCCCATAGTTTTTTAAGGACTCAATAAGAATTTGTATTGACAGTTCTTCTGGTATAGTACCTGGGTTCAAGGGGATGTCCTAATAGTTATAGCTGTGCAAGGGGAGGCGCTTCAGTGGCATCAGGCAAACATGCTTAAATAGCCGGGCCAAAAAGACTAATGTGGAGGCGGCGATGTGGCCGCACCGCTACGCACAACGATAACTATTGTTTTTTTAGGTGTGGGTTAGGGGTACACCCGGGGGTCGAAGTCCCAATGTGACTGGAGAAACTGTGACTTAGCGACCCAAAGGTCCAGTAGGAAATATGATGTGGGTTCCATTTCTTAAATCGTAGAAGCATGTCACAACGTGGCCGGGAACTTTTTCACCAGTTAGGACTATGAAGTTCTGTTTCGGTCCTACGGCACCAACTACAATAGGCCACAAGGACTACAGTGGGGTGGAGCTGGTGGGTCCTCAAGGAAGATATTATTGGGGTAGGCTCTTGAGCAATTCCCTGTTGACACACACGTACAACCGTTCCCCCCGGCCCCAGAGGGTGGTCCTTTAAAGGCTAACCGAGGGCACTCGAGGGTTTATCCAGTCAAGTGAAGGCCGGTCAGGCAGGTCCGATTGCTATCGTGAGCTTCTGAAAGACTTCATCAGTGACGGGGTAGGAAGTCAATGGCCAGACTTAGTTCCTCTTCTAAAAGTAATTAAACACATCAGGGAGAAGGGAAAAAATAAAAAAAAAAAAAAAGAACAAGCCTGCGTGAGCTTCGTACCATTACAGTTGTGTTATTTATTTTGTAAAAAGAAATGTTTATTTACATGTTCACGATACAAAGATTCATTGTGTTAAGTAACTGGGTGCAATTGTTTATTAGACAAGGATTTTAAATAGTAAAATTTTTACATAATAAATTGTGACCTGGTGGTTATCACGGTGGCTGTTTTCAAAAAAGAGATTGAACAAATTTGTTTGTTGTAATAGCGTTTTATGCATACAAAAAGGGTGGTAGGGTCACGACCTGTTGTCACGCATACGGCAATGTCACAGATTGCTGTTTACATTTCAGAAGAACGAACTGAATAGCATGCCGGGCGTATAGGACTGGGAAGCCCTCAAAGTTCAACTCCTTTGCAGCAAGATGCCGGGACCAGGAAATGGATATGTACAGAAAAAAAGGCGGGGAGACCCTTGTAATAGTAATGGATTACTGACATGTTTATTAGGGCCTTGTAGACGGGAGCGGTTACCTTGTCCAAAAGGGACATGTTGCGCTGAACAGTGGTAGAAACACATCAAACATAATGAATATTGTAACACAGCAGATGGGTACTGAGAGGGGAAGGGGGGTGGGTGTAAAGGGTTAGTAAATCAGATTCTAGAAGGGTTAGGGCTCGTGCAGATGTTTCATGGCTTAGAAAAGTGTAGGGTTTACACCAGCTAGCCCGTGTGGCCATGTTTGTGACCTTGAGGCCTTTCCCAGTAGAAGAATCTATGGAAACGGTGAAAGAATCGAATGTGTACAAGGGGGGGCCGATCCGCCATCGACCGGGTATTTGTGCATATGCTATGTTGTTAGGTAAAAAGAATCGACGTGTGTGAGGACTAGGGATGACGCAAAGTTTCGTGCATGGCACTAGAAATCGGGTCCGACTCAACCACCCCTCCCAGTATCCACACCAGACTATTTTTGGGGTACAATTATCTGGACAGATGGTCCATTGACCTCAAATTGTGGAGCACCAACCCTGCGACCGAGCATGGCGCGAGCGGATACGCCACCGGACCGTAAAGATCTTTCGGAGACTTGTACTTTATAAATATTGACCAGGTATAACATCCACAGACTCGAAGATGGCATCACTTTTTCGTGTGGTTACGTGGGGGGAGCAAGAATGGTGGTGGTGATTGGTCCAAGTCCAGCTTAGTAAGAAATTTGCCACGGGAGGGGGGGGGGGTCAAGTGGGCCTTATTGAGCGGGACCCATATAGAGGTCGATACGATTGGGATGTCACAGGGAAGTGCTAAAGCTGCCGCCCGCGAAAAATGGATGCCACAAACGTTTTTTGCCTAAATAGCGACGTGAAGGCAGACAGATTACCATTGTAGTTACATAAACCAGAGGATGGGCAAAACATGGGACAGAGATTTTTTTTGTCTGGTGGTGGCCCCAAAAACAGAGACATAGCGTAGAGTGGGGGTGGGTCGGAATTTTGCACAAAAAATTTAGACGTCAAGCCTACCCATGGGGGGGGGCTAAATGGTGGTGAACACCATCGTTTGGCGGACCCAGGGGGGCCCACGGGGGCTGTACTATCAGGGGGTCTAACTAATTACGGTTGGATGGGAATAAAAATATGCCCCATATGGTTATCAAGGAACGCATACTTCCAAATGCAAAGTGCTTGGCTGTCAAGGAGAACAAAATGTGATGGTCCGCTTTAAGGGGGATTAGAGGTCCTCACCCAAATTTATTAAAATGTATATTCCATTCCGATGCCGTTACGAAAACCAATCAAGCCGCGCTATGTGAGGGGGGCATAACAGTCCCGAATAGAGAATAACTAATATCTGGCCATTCCAGATAAATGCCTCGTGACAGGCGCGGGTGAGCTTTGTGATGCATGTAAGGCAACATGACTATAAAAGGGGGGGAGGACAGGGGCTGTCTATAATTTGGTTATACTTATGGAGAAAAATGTGCCGCACCACCAGGTATTTTCAAGAACACGCCAAGTATGTCTTGACGGTGCAGTGTCCATCCCCGCCTGAGGGGAAGGAATTCTCATAAGTCTCGGGTCACCATTACTCTTCATACAGGGAAACCTTGTTTGAAACATATTTTACTAATAAGAAAAATAGAAAAAAATCGAGTCGTTTGTGTAAGCGCGGACATCGAACTAAGACCGGGAAGGCAAAAGTGTAAAGCGACGAAACGTCTAATACACCGGTGTGCTCGAGGTTGTGCATCGAATACAGTGATGTTAGTATATACCCGAAAGTGTGAGTGTATGGGGACGAGAGTTTCGCCGTCGTTGCGTTAACCCAAGAGACCAGAGGAACATTCTTATACCATTGGTCCTGAGTCAAGGTTAATTGTAGAGAAATGCTAGAACAAAACAGAAAGGGTGGCACTTTTGGTAGGAAGGCATGATGCCTAGTAGTTTAGATCAGTGTCTAAGTAAACTGCCAAGATAATTGATGAGAGACAGAGTGGGGGTCCGCTAACGTCTTGGGTGCTGGACCCACCCCTTTTTACAACTGGGCTAGCCAGCAGTGGCCCTTAAAAAATCTTTAAGACAAAAGCCACCTGTTATTTAGGTAGGACGCCTTTCAAGAGTCCAGTACAAGCCGGGCGCTTATAAACGCCGAAATACCAAGATACTAAAACCTATATAAACTGATCTAGGGGAACGCCAGCAGAAACCTCGGAGATGTCCTTCCACTGCTCGCTGGACTTGGCAAGTCTGCCACTGTGGGTTATGTTTTTGGAGACTCACCATAGAGTTCATAGTGTCAATATATAATAGTAAGGGTATGAGGGAGGGAATCAGGGTAAAATGAGTAACAAAAAAAGATAAAAAAAACTTAAAGCTGGTGTTGAATATAATGAGAGCTACTGGTGTGTTAGTTCATGGTCCGAGCAGTAAAATGTATTGATCTAAGGTAGGTGTAGTGAGGGTTACGCTGTATTCCAGTAAGTATTATAGTGGGTAATATAGGTTGTTGTTATGGGGGTGTGGTAATACACGTGGTGTGGTGATAGAGGTTTTGGTGTGGCTCCACCCATTCGGTTATAACATGTGCATCTCTACATAAAAGGTCATAAAATATCAACACAGCTCCAACAATAACAACAAAGTTGTGGTCTTGGCCGGTCACCGTCTTCCAAATGAGGTTGTCGCAGCCTCACGCACATCCACAGCAGTTCAAGTTTGTCGAGGAGGGCGTTAGTTAACTAGTTAATACGTTCCGTGTTCACGGGCGGAACGCAGCAATATCCGTAAAAAATAGGTGGACATAAGTGACAGAACAGGGCACAAAGTAGCCTCATACCTCCAGAAGTGCTACTCCCGTGGCACGTCTACGATGTGCAAATGAAAAAAAGCCAATTGGTGCCCGTCCAAGGACGACGAAACAAACAGTGTTCTGGAACAGGAACAAATGTGCCTCTGGGTGTAATATACCCATTGGACCACTTCAGATGCGTCTCACCAGGTAGAACTCTCAAAATGTCACGGATGCCTAATTTGTCCTTAACAAGGATCAAAACTAAAAAAATAAGGCACGGATTGGTCGTGTCTACAGATTGTTTTGTTTTTCCTCCACTCTAGCCTGAAGGGAAATGGAACAGAATTCAAAAAGCTTAGTTTCACATCAACCTTGTGTTAATTGAACATTATAGTGCTTTAATTGCCAGCGCCTACTCAAGTGGGGGGAAGATGAAATCTTCACCCCAGCGGAGAAACGTGGTGAACGTCGGCTCTCACTTTGCAAGTCCGACCAGTGAAGTCAACCATGGAAGATGAACGCCAAACTTCTCGAGTAAATATCTCACCTGGGCTTGCAACAAAGGTGGAAAGTAGGCTACACGACCCACTAAAAGCCTCCGAGCCTCATACTTTTTTTTTAGAATACTATTAATATCTACATAAATAATAGGCCGGGGGGCAAAAATGCAAAAATTATCAATTTTAGCACAAAACAAAAAAGTCTACCACTCTTTATTTGATGCTGGGTTCCATTCATCACATTTTTGAAGTTCTATTTGCTTTCATGAATGGGAACAATCTTACCTTGGCCAACTAGGTATGGTCAACATAGTTGAGGGCTTGGTATGGTATATCAGTTTCTGGGATTAATATTATATTCTGTTGACCTGGCACCCAGTTCTCCCACCCAGACAGCTCCATCGAGGCAGTCACAACATTTTTGGCATCATTCCGCTCACTTGGCCATGGAGGTCTAGTCA
Source organism: Engystomops pustulosus (assembly GCA_019512145.1). Classification (NCBI taxonomy): domain Eukaryota; kingdom Metazoa; phylum Chordata; class Amphibia; order Anura; family Leptodactylidae; genus Engystomops; species Engystomops pustulosus. Next base: position 16,270,269 of record CM033641.1, read on the forward strand.
ATGGGTTGCATATATCTAATAAATGCTGGCCCTGAGCTGCAATACCAAACACAGCCACTATACAATGTACAGCACTTTGCATAGTGCAAATCAAAGAGACTGAAGAGCTGTTCGAACACTACTGAACAGTGGAGGTGTTGGACCCAAGACACTCGATATTGACCAGTTTAGCCCCCCAAAACTTTTAACAAATCTTTTATGAGCTTAAATAGGTTACACCTATGCATTGATGAGGGCCCCATCAATGACTGAATTGCTGAGCATTGGTTGATATGTATAAATCACTAGGAGGATATGGCCAGAGCACGGCACACAAACACAAAGATGTGCTCTGAGGGAAAGTATAAGGGATCTCAGTACACAAGGGAATTCCAAATTACACAGGAAACAAGGACCTCTGACAGACACCAAGCATTGGCACATTAACCGTAGTCAAATATTTGAAGTAGTCATCGTATTTTATAGAGAGATTACAGAACCTCCGGTTGGGGTGGTCTCCAAGATTGACCCTTAGTGGTCTAGCCATGCATGGTCCCTGTTGAACTACAGGCTACTGCATGTGCTGAGCTTTACTACAGAGCTTTAAGAAACTAGCACACTCGCATGATATGAACATGTCGGACCTGTGTTGTGGCCAATGTTCTTAATATTAATACTTGGTCTTTCCAAAAAATCCTTCATGAGGTCAACACAACCTTGCCAGGAGAAGACAATGGCATGGCAAAGAATTCAATTGTGGGGTGTAGACCCAAATGACCACAACTGTGAACTAACTCAACCAGCACATTGAAAGAACAAGAACAGACTGATCGCCCACCCATCTTACAACCATCTAAAACATCTCTGGACCTGCTGTGGCCAAGGTCTACTACATTATCCATGCTTGGTCTTCCTTCATAGGCCACCACAAACCTGCCAGAGAAGACTCGTGTATTTGGAACAAAAAAACTTATCAACCTAGGCCAAATTACACTGAACAAATAATATTTCAAAGTTTCAAAAAGAACCTGACAACACCTTTGTAGCCCCAAAATCAAAAACTTACCATGACTATCCAACCAGAAAACAAAAATTTGCCTTTGTCAGTCAGGAACATACTTGGTGCTCTCCAGACTGGTCTGAGGTGCCTCCATTGACTTTATTCACACTCAGGTCTCTTCTAAATGTCCAATAAACTTCTCCAGCTTTACGTCAGACACTTACCTCCATTGTCTGTGACTCAGAAAGTCTGTATCAAGTAGCTTCCCTAAAGAAGTCAGTGACCATCTTAGAGAGAATCTAATGGTTGAGGTAAACTAAGGAATAGATACATCCAGAGAAGGGGTGGACAAAATATACTTGACTATCATGTTGTAGGTATATTGACTCTATTGGTGGAGATCAAAAATGAGACATCGCAATCAGGAGGTCCATAAGTAATCTGTCTGAAACCACTAAAGGCTTAGGCATCCAGAAGGGTTTCTAGAGCCACGAAAACTAGTCCTGCAATATGACGACCACCCACCACTGTACCAAGAATAATTACCACAGAAAAACACTTTCCGAAATATCCCATCTGTGGTGCACAGATGGAGACATACAAAAGTCAAGGTGAACAAAAAAAATTCTGACTAAAAACCAGATTACCAAAACATCCAAGCGGTCCTGATTAAGGGCATTCTCAAGTGTGTGTATTTTTTAACTACTATTACGTCACAAATCCTTCGCGAACACGAGTTTAAGGACCGGAACTAATAGATCATAGGGATTCTTAAGGTGATATCTACGATGTGGTCAGTGCTTTCCAATAGGCCCGTGGGCGAACCGAGATCTGGGCAATTGGCTGAAAACTTAGAACAGACATCAACTAAACCTAAAAAAGAATTCTACGCTCACATTCCAAAAAGAATTTTCCAAACGTGTGTCAATTCATATTGAAATTTTGGCCCAATTGTTAAGAAATGGGTCTATAAAAACTGAGAAATTGAAACACAACCATTTTTATATACTTACTACAGTCGTAAAAAGACCGATTTACGTAGTCTAACCAAACTCCTGCGATAGAAAGGCGTTTGTAGGGACTTGGGGGCGAATACCCAATGCCTTTTTTACAAGGTGCTACATAGGGCTCGCTGCCACGCTCGTAAAATCACGTTTAAACAGAAAGCGTATGGGGAAGGGAAACATTTACACAAATTAAACCAAAAAATTGCATAACCAAATAAAAAAGAAAGATTCCATTTATGTTTTTAAAAAAAATTAATTTTGGAAAATATTTTTGCCACTTTTAATCAAAGCCTCACAGAGTCATTTACTCTTACGAGGAAAGGCAGAAGACAGCTTAAAATTACCCTCCAAGCCCAAACCTCCCCCCCTTCATAAACGTGAACACATGTTCCAACCTAACATGATCCTGAAAAAAAAAAAAAAACCTGAACATGGATTAAATTAGAGCACTTCACTGCAGACTTTAGCGAGCCCTTAATGTAAACAGTTCCCAATCCCCCCCCACCTTCCTCATACACACACTTTATGTCAATCTGCAAGTTCTGCTTGTGTAACGCTGCAAAACCTTTCCAACCCTCCGGGAGTATCACTTACTAATTAGAGTAATTTTTTTAAAAACAAAAATTTGTAAGTAAGAATAATTTGTTTAAAAAGTAGGTTCTCTGAAAACATCAAGTGGTGGGGGATCGATGGGGGGATTGTTAAAATAAGTAGGTAAAGATGGATAAAACCCCAAAAAAATCACAGGGTCCTTACTAATGGCCGCCGGTGGTGCAAATCAGATATAGCAAAGCGCACAGCCGCGCAGGCCTAGACAAAAACCTACACTGCATGTAAGAGGCTGCTATTAATATTAAAGCATGGTAGCTGCCTACTGTCGTGATGTCACGTCTCACCCAGCATAACCCTTCTCCCGAAGAAGAAAAAAAAATAAAAAATCAGCTATGCCAGCGTTTGCTTTCTCGGAAATCCCCCTTCTGAACACAGGGGACAAAATATCGTGACGAGGCTTCAAAGAGCCCCCCCACACTATAGAAGCAACATCTAAGGGGTTAAACTACACGCTACTCCTATACCGGTAACGAGCCGTGGATTTAACTGGTTAACCTTCCCAAGGCATTTTTTCTTTAATAGAAAATACTTCACTTTCCACCCACCGCAATCGCCTACGACCAACAAGGCAGCGTGGAAAAATTACAGTCCTGTCTAATCCGTCCGAAATAGCTGTCGAAAAAAACGATGCAGTTGGGGGTTCAAAAATAAATATTTATATATATAAAAAGATATAAAAACCTATACACATATAATAAAAAAACAAACAAAAAAGTGCATAAACGATGCCGGTTTAAAGAGATGTGTCGCAACTACGCTTTTTTTTTTTTAAAAAGATTTACGTTTGCGGATGATTTAGTATGATTGAGAGAAGTCAGTCAAGTGCCGGAGCGAGGAACGACCTTGTTTTATTCGTTTTTTTACAGGTAGAACAATGCATCACCTATCAAACAGGCATAACGAGTTGTGGGGGGGGGGGGGTAAAGACACACACATCTAGGCTGTAGGGAGGAAACGAGGATAGAGGAAGAGGGGTTTGTAATCAGTGCACGCACTACGAGGGGGAGTCTATGAGGGAAGCAGCCCCCTGCCCTGCTTGTACAGTGTACTGTGCAGCACGCTTGCCTTCCCCCGGCTGCTGCTTTCCCCTTGGCTGCTTCCATGCATATGACCACACAACCTCCACACGAACAAATAAAAGAACTATTCACTTACACACCCCCCCTCCCCCTGCACCGGTGACACACCCACTTGCAGTCCCATTGGTTCACGACACCCCTCGTCACTTTTTTTTTCCTTCTTTTTTACAAAAAACTTTATCGCTGCTAACATAACATCATCCAACAGAGCTGCAGATCCAGACGTGCAGGCATATTACCAGCATCAGTAGCGTATCAGAGAAAAGTGTCACCAACATATGCAATAGCGTTGTCATTCAACAAAAAGTGATATTATATTATCCTTTAATCCGGCATTTGATAATCTGCATCGGCCTTGCAACATCAAGACTCATTGTATTTTAATAGTTTTATGCATTTTTTTTGGTGTTTTGTTGTTTTTTTTTTAAATTTATGTATATTATGAAGTATATTATGCAAATGTTGGCCAAATTGAATAATTTACTTCAAAACTTGATCTACTGAATATATTGCAGCAAATATCTATGGAATTATCCCCATAAATACAAATATCTGTGGTGTTTTTGCATTTTTTTTTTCAAATTTTTAATTGATGTTTATAGTAGGATCAAGTGTAAATAACCAGCGTTATGGTTTCTGCAATCTTTGGGCCCAAATAGAATTATATTTACTTCAAAACTAGATGTACAGAATATATTAGAGTAAAAAAATCAACATAATTATCCTCCAAAACGTAGATTTTTGTGGTGTTTTGCAGATTTTTTTTCACATTTTACTTAAAAATGTATTTTTTATGGTATATTATGAAATGAACATAACAGAGTTTGGTTTCTGCATCTTTGGGCCAAATGGATTATTTTTATTTCAAAACTAAATGCATTTTTTTTTCACATTTCTTAAAATTAATTTTTTTATGGAGATATAGCTGCAATGACAGTCTAAGGTGTTTCTTTTTTCTGCATTCTTTCTTTCCCTTTCGTTTTTTTTTACTTTTTATTGAAGCCCTCACGCGTTTGCTTTCTGCTCTTTGTCCTGGATTTTTACTTTCAACATGTTAGAATTATATTCCCTCATCTCTTTCCCAAGCAGATTCTGGTGTTTTCTGGTTTTTCCTTTTTCTTTAAACTTATTTTTTATGGTATATTTTGAGTGACATAAACAGGGTTGTGTTTCTGGATCTTTGGCCAATGGAATTATTTTTACTTCACAACTAATGTATTGAATATATTCCAGCAAAATCTATGTAATAACACCCAGAGAAAATAATATTAAACAGTCCAAACCGTTCTGTGATTCAGAATCTTCTATATAAGCCAAATTATAGAATTTTTTTACATATATACTAAAAATGTGGCGTCTAAATGCGGAAAACTACACACTCCCATTTCCTGTCAGCAGGAAAGGCGGACAGATGAATAGCCTCATGTTGTTGTCTATAGCAACCCATTTCCTTATATCCGATGTGTGGGGTTGGTTCCCATGTGGAACCGCCGTCGTATTGTAAACATAGGGGCTGTGACGCCCATTGATCAATGGTACAAATGCGCCAGAAGATGCTCCGTGTAAGCATGCGAGGGGGTCAGTAATTGTCGGCCATTCAGCTGTTAAACTACACTCCCAACATTCTCTAGTCACTTCTATGGTTCCAAGAGGAACCGAGTAAAAATTAACGCTGGGAGTTGTAGTTTTACAAAAAACTACTGACCCCTGAGTCTGTTGTGTTAACTTTTCACGAATATTCTCCACTTTTTGTACAATATGTATAGAATTTCCATGAATCCATCATCTAATAATAAAAGATTATAACGTGTCATGTAGATATAACACAGCCTGGAGTATGAGGCCTACTCATGACACAGCCACGCTGCGCCTAAACTTTCTCACGTCTCCTGGTTGGAATATCCCCAGGAGAGGGAAAAACAATAGCATGGACTCCTCTATAAATACATCAACAGGACGGTATTAAAGCGCCACATGGTGGAAAGACGAGAGGGCTCGCCCCGCCAGACTACTTCACAGGCCAACGAGTGAGCGCCAAGGGAGGACATGAAAGATTTCAAGAGAATCAGTAACCAGGCCCTACACTGCACACATATATATATTATACAATAATATATATATTACATACACATATAATAACACCAAGCATAAACACACTTTACAACAACATCTGGCAATACACAATAGACTGAAGATGTAATACTGTATATACACACACCGTTCCCATGTGCCTGCATGCCTGGAAAATGGTTAACTTATAGAGAAAGGTAGAAAGACATAAATGAAACCCAGACAGATGGGACAGGACAGATGAAAGAAATGAGGGAGATGGATAATATGAGATTGATTGAACTGACATAGATGTATTATAGTGATGGATAGATGGAAGGAGGGAGTGATGGAAGGAAGGAGGAGGGAAGGAAGGAACGGAAGGAAAAGGAAGGAAAGTATGGAAGGAAAGGAAAGAAAATGGAAGGAAAGGAAAGAATGGAAGAGAAAGATGGAAGGAAGGAAATGGAAGGAAGAGAAGGAGGAAAGAAGGAATGGAAGGAAGGAAGAAGAGATGGAATAAAGGATGCTTCTGAATCTCTCCCTTTCCTCCCTCCGCCTTTCCGGGAGTGTCGGTCCTTCCTCCGATCCGTGCTCTCGGGCTGAGGCGACTGATGGATGCTTCTGGATGCGGAGTGGCGAACGACTTGGACGGCTGGACTTGTCGGCGCGCTGGCATGAGGCATGTCCGGTGGCGGTTGGTGTGCTGATGCGGTGATGTGAGGGTGCTGCTGGCAGGCTCGTGTCTGGCTGGGTCGCTGCGGTCGGATAGCTGTGTGGGATAGTGATGGGGTGATGCTCTGGTCGATGTAGATGGTTGGTAGTGTGTGGGGTTAGATCGATGCGGTTTAGCTAGTGGGGGTTCCTGGTGGGTTAGGAATCGCTGACTGCTGTGTGGTGATGTGAGTGTGGTGCTTAGTGGTGGCTGGCTATGCTGGCTGGAGGGTACTGATGTGTGGAGTGGTGTGTGGGTGGTGTGGTGTGGTGATCAGTGGTGTTTCTGCCCTCCTGTTTGGATGTGTTGCTTTCTCATTCGGGGAGGCTCGCTGGATAGTCTTGTTTGCTGTACTGCTGGTAGGAGAACACAGATAATGGGGATAGAAGGATGATATGATCATATGTGGGTGTAAGCGAATACTAATGAAGTGATAGATGGGACAATAGATATGGATTGTTTATGCAAGTTACAAACTTTAAAGTCAAACATGAGGTCTCTCCTACGCTCATATACACAAGAGATTAGACTGTCAGCTCCTCAGATCATTCTATAAAAACAAACTACTTTTCCAGCGATTATCCCGATTATAGTTGACCCCCACAATGTGATAGTGAGCGGCAGGGATTACAGCGGCCGCCCCATCCATATGCTCACTGCCGTCCTGGGAGTATAGTTATGAGGCCATGAGATTACAGGCCAGGCAGGATAGCCCCCCCCCCCCCCCCCCATGTGTATGATAAGCATGCAGCAGCACCGGGGGTTAATCATAGGTGTGTGTGGTGACCCCAACATGATTCCTGCACCCAGGAGGAGTTTATGAAGGCAGCTGCTCAGTGTGGTTACACCGAGTAATCCCATCCCTGCTGCCTAATCCAGGAATATAGAAGTGGGCAGAGCATGAATGGGGGCAGCGCGGGACAGGGGCAACTCACTACAGATGGAAACATTTACTGTGCAGTAAACCACTGTATGACACTGACACATCCCACATATATAGCCAAGTATGGGGAGGCATAGAAAGCATACGAGGCGCACACCCCAAAAAGAGGCGACACCCCAAAGCACCAAGAGCAGCCCCAAAGAGCAGACCAAAGTCACAAGTACGCCGAAGTGCGGTAGAAGGGGAGCGAAATAGGTGGCACTCCGCGTGATCCACGGACCAAGTGAGACGGCATAAGAGTAGCACAAGATCAGCCCCAAAAGAGGCAGCACCCCCAAAAGAGGCAGGCCAACCCCCCAAAAGAGGCAGGCCCCCGACCACCCCAAAAGATGGCAGGCACCCCCCAAAGAGGCAGGCACCCCAAAAGAGGCAGGCATCCCCCAAAAGAGGCAGCACCCCCAAAAGAGGCAGGCACCACCAAGAGGCAGCACCCCCAAAAGATGCAGCACCCCCAAAAGAGTGCAGACACATGTGTAATGCTAGAAAGAAAATATACATGCAATAGATATAAAAAAATAGACAGATATAATACATGGATTAACGAGATGAATGCATTTAACATATAAATAGTAGAATAGATGAGAGAAAGTATAAAAGTGGACAGAACAATAGATAAATGCATGGAAGAAAAAAAAATGATGGATATAAAAAGAAGGAATAAAAAGCATCGACAGACCCAGACTTTTATTGATAGAAAGATGGATAGACCCAAGGATATAGAGATATAGAAGGGAGGATATATAGAAAGTCTGAAGAATAGGAAGTACAAAAGAAGGAAAGGAAGGAAGGAGGGGTGGATCAAGGATGAATAAATAGATATGAGATAGATAAAATGAGATAGATAGATAGATCTCAACTCTCTCGCATATGCATTACAAAAGGTAACATAAAAAACAACACAAAAAGTTCTAGTAACTATGCCTGTGCAAGTACATCTGTGTGTATATCTATAGATCTATCTATAACTATGTATGTGTAATATATATATATATATATATATGCACCAGCTCCTGTACATATACACACACTGGTCAGGTGTGTTTAGAGCAGGGGAGCAGTATATCGTCTCTCTGTATGTACTTGCATTATTGACCACACTGCTGCAGTGCGCCGCTCCGGCAGATAGAGGCGCCAGAGAGCAGCAGCAGCCGCCGCCGCACACGAGCCCCCGCACAACAATAGGCACGAGTACCTGCATCCTCACTGTCACGAGGAGTTACTACAGGCTCTTCTTTAACTTATGCAGGGATCTTAAGAAGGAAGACCAAGGACAAAGGTACGAGGCGAATCTGAGTGAGCGCCCCCCTGCGTCAGCGCACCTCTGTACTCCCTGGTCTGTGAACTTCTGAGCTGCAGCACTGTGGACAGGAGCTCATAAAACCTCCGGCGATACCATAGTGAGGACACTAAGGGGGAGGCCGTCCGAGAGGACAGTAAGAAAGATTATAAGGTGTATTTCAGGTCGTAATTATAAGGCAAGGTTTGGGTGGATTATAGCAATTCAGTATATTGTCAGGGAATACTGACTGTGATAGTGCTGAAGTTGAGAAGTGAAGTTATCACAGATGGATTCCCCCTAGATGAAAAGTAAATGGTATATCCCGATTTGTAGATTATAAACAAAGACCCCTCGTGGGAATCTGGAGGTAACCAAGTGTCTAGAGAGTGAGGATCGGGGAGCTACTACAGGCTGCTACACTGTACTGTCACTATTACTAGTACCACACCACCACTACTACTACTACTACTACCACTACCTACTGTACTGTCACTACTACTATTAATACCACCACCTACTGTATGTACTGTCATTACCTCTACACTGTTACACTGTAATGTATCTCCTACTAGTTACTAATACCTGCCCACTCACTGTACGTCCTGTCACTACTACAAGCACTACTACCTGCTCTACGGCACTGTCACTACTAGTAGTACTACTATACCACTACCTACTGTACTGTCACTACTACTAGTTCTATTACTGCTCTAATGTATTGTCAGTACTACTAATGCACCTGCTCTACTGTACTGTCACTACTACTAGTACTTTTACCCGCTCTACTGTACTGTTACTACTAGTAATACTACTACTCTACTGTACTGTCACTACTACTAGTAATATTACCTGCTCTGCTGTACTGTCACTACTACTAGTACTTTTACCCGCTCTACTGTACTGTCACTACTAGTAATATAACCTACCTCTACTGTACTGTCACACTACTAGTAATATTACCTGCTCTGCTGTACTTCACTACTACAGTACTATTACCTGCTCTGCTGTACTGTCACTACTACTAGTACTATACCTGCTCTGCTGTACTGTCACTACTACTAGTAATATTACTGCTCTCTACGGTACTGTCACTACTAGTAGTACTACACTACACTACCTACTGTACTACTACTAGTACTATCCTCTCTAATGTATTGTCACTACTATACTATACCTCGCTTGCTGTACTGTTACTACTACTAGTACTATACCTTCTCTACTGAACTGTCACTACTACTAGTAATATACCTTCTCTACGGTACTGTCACTACTAGTAGTACTACTACTACCACTACCTACTGTACTGTCAGTACTACTACTAGTACTATTACCTGCTCTAATGTATTGCAGTACTACTAGTAATGCTACCTGCTCTACTGTACTGTCACTAACTACTGACTATTACCCTGCTCTACTGTACTGTCACTACTACTAGTAACTATTACCTACTCTACTGTACCTGTCCACTACGTACTAGTACTATTACCTGTCTACGGTACTGTCACTACTAGTAATACTAACTACTGCTCTACTGTACTGTCACTACTACTAGTTACTATTACCTGCGCTATTAATAGTACTAGTAGTAGTGACAGTACAGTAGAGCAGGTAATAGTACCAGTAGTAGTGACAGTACAGTAGAGCAGGTAGCATTACTAGTAGTACTGCCTCTTGGGGATGCCATGGCCTCTTTTGGGGGTGCCTGCCTCTTTTGGGGGTGCCTGCCTCTTTTGGGGATGCCTGCCTCTTTTGGGGGTGCCTTGGGGGTGCCTGTCTTTTGGGGGTTGCCTGCCTTTTGGGGGGGCCTGCTCTTTTGGGGTGCCTGCCTCTTTTGGGGGTGCCTGCCTCTTTGGGGGGGGTGACTCTTTGGGGGTGTCTGCTCTCTTTTTGGGTGTCTGCATCTTTTGGGGGGTGTGGCCTCTTTTGGGGGTGTTGCCTCTTTTTGGGGTGTGCGCCTCTGTATGCTTTCTATGCCTCCCCATTACATTTGGCTATATATTGTCGGGCATGTGTCCGCTGTACATACATGCTGGTTATACATGCACATGTAAAGTTTCCATCTGTAGTGATGTGTCGCCCCCTGTGCCCGCGCTGCCCCCATTCATGCTTGCCCACTTCTAGTAACTTCCTGAGTATTAGGCAGCAGGGATGGATTACCTGTGTAACCCAACTCCTGAGCAGCTGCCTTCATAAACTCCTCCTGGGCTGCAGGAATCATGTTGGGGTCACCACACACACCTATGATTAACCCCCGGTGTGCTGCATGCTTATCATACACATGGGGGGGGGGGGGGGGCTATCTGCTCCTGGCCGTAATCTCATGGCCTCATAACTATACTCCCAGGACGGAGTGAGCATATGGATGGGCGGCCGCTGTAATCCCTGCCGCTCACTATCACATTGTGCGGTCACTATAATCTGGATAATCGCTGAAAAAAGTAGTTTTTTATTTAGAACTGATCTGAGGAGCTGACAGTCTAATCTCTTGTGTTATATGAGTCGTAGAGAGACCTCATGTTTGACTTTCATATAGTTTGTAACTTGCATAAACATCCTATCTATCTGTCCATCTACTCTCTTGTATTCAGCTTACACCACATAGTCATATCCATCCTTCTACCCTCCATATCGTGTTCTCTACCAGCAGTACAGCAAACAAGACTACCAGGATCTCCTTAGTAGGTGAGAAATAGGCAACACTCAAAACTAGGTGAGTGCATAGTGAATATAACCACATTTTTTGCTCTCCTTTTGGAGTTCTATTATCCATCTATCCATCATCCATCCATACTTCCATCTATACTTCCATCTATCCATCTACTTCCATTTCTATTCCAGTCATATCGCCAACAAGCCAACCACGTAACCAGACGCCACGACACCAGACGGCCACAAGCATCCACACAAGCAGCACAGCATCAAGAGCACGCGAAGTCAGCACTCCACACACCGGCCAGTCGATCGATCCCCGTCCAGCAGCATCGACCCCCATCGACAGGAACTCCCGCTCACGACGCGACTCAGCCAGCACGTTCCCGCATCGACGACGACCCGCCACGAGTCACGACCCCCAGCGTCGCACCGCCAGCGATCACATCCTCGCAGCATCGGACCTTCCAGTCCCACCGCACTTCCCTTCGACGAGTCCCCAGACGTCCACCGGTACTGCCATCCCAACCAGCCCCCTCCAGTCCCCCTCACGTCCGTCTCCATCCGGCGCAGGACCCCCCAGCTCCAGACACGACAAAGGGCGAGACAGATACGACGGCCAGGTCCGAAACGAGAAAAACTCCCAAGAAGAAGGGGAAAAGAAAAAGGCAAGAAAACAGCAACAAAATACCAATCTCCCTCCTTCCATCCTTCCAATTCATCCTTCCATCTCTCATCACTATACTACATCTATGTCGTTCAATCAATCTCATATTATCCATCTCCACCTCATTTTTCATCTGTCCTGTCCCATCTGTCTGGGTTTCATTATGTCTTTCTACCTTTCTTATAAGCTAACCATTTCCAGGCATGAGGTATCATGGGAACGAGTGTGTTATATACAGATTTTACATCTTCAGCTCTATTGTGTATGCCAGATGTTGTTGTATAAGTGTGTTTTATGCTTGGTGTTATGTATATGTGATTGTATATATATATATATATGTATAATATATATGTGTGCAGTGTAGGGCCTGGTTAATGATTCCTCTTGTAAATCTTCATGTCCTCCTTGGCCGCTCACTCGTTGCCGTGAAGTAGTCTGGCGGGGCGAGCCCTGGTCTTTCCACCATGTGGCGCTTAATACCGTCCTGTTGATGTATTTATAGAGACGTCCATGCTATTTTCTTTTCCTCTTGGGGATATTCCAACCAGGAAGACGTGAGAAAGTTTAGGCGCCAGCGTGGCGGTGACATGAGTAGGCCTCATACTCAGGCTGTGTTATATCTACATGACACGTTATAATCTTTTATTATTAAGATGATGGATTCATGGAAATTCTATACATATTGTACAAAAAGTGGAGAATATTCGTGGAAAGTTAAACACAACAGACTCAGGGGTCAGTAGTTTTTTGTAAAACTAAAATCCCAGCGTTAATTTTTACTCAGTTCCTCTGGAACTCCTATAGAAGTGATAGAGAATGTTGGGAGTTGTAGTTTAACAGCTGAATGGCCGACAATTACTGACCCCCTACGCTATTGCTTACACGGACCTCTTCTGGCGCCATTTTGTACCATTGATCAATGGGCGTCACAGCCCCTAATGTTTACAATACGACGGCGGTTCCACAGGGAACCAACCCCACACATCGGATATAAGAAATGGGTTGTATAGACAACAACATGAGGCCTAGTCATCTGTCAGCCTTTCCTGCTGACAGGAAATGTTGAGTGTTGTAGTTTTTCCGCATTTAGACGCCACATTTTTTTAGTATATATGTAAAAAAAATTCCTATAATTTGGCTTTATAGAAGATTCTGAATCACAGAACGGTTTGGACTGTTTAATATTATTTTCTCTGTGGTGGTTATCTACATAGATTTTGCTGGAATATATTCAATCATTTAGTGTGTGAAGTAAAAATAATTCCATTTTGGCCAAAAGATTCCAGAAACCACAACCCTGTTATGTTCACTTCAAAATATACCTAAAAAATAAGTTTTTAAAGAAAAATGTGTAAAAAACCAGCAAAAAACACCACAGAATCTGCTTTTTGGTGGATAATGATGTGATTTTTGTTCATATATTCTAACATCTAGTTTTGAAGTAAAAAATTCCATTTTGGAGAAAAGATTGCAGAAATCATAACTCTGTTTATGTTCTGTCTTAATATACCATAAAAAATTAATTTTAAGAAAATGTGAAAAAAAAATGCATTTAGTTTTGAAATAAAAATAATTCCATTTTGGCCCAAAGATTGCGAGAAACCATAACTCTGTTTATGTTCATTTCATAATATACCATAAAAAATACATTTTAAGTAAAATGTGAAAAAAAAATCTGCAAAACACCACAAAAATCTACGTTTTGGAGGATAATTATGTTGATTTTTTACTCTAATATATTCTGTACATCTAGTTTTGAAGTAATATAATCATTTGGGCCCAAAGATTGAGAGAAACCATAACGCTGGTTTTTAACACTTGATCTACTATAAACATCAATTAAAAAATTTGAAAAAAAAAATGCAAAAACACCACAGATATTTGTATTTATGGGGATAATTCCATAGATATTTGCTGCAATATATTCAGTAGATCAGTTTTGAGGAAATTATTCAATTTGGCCCAACATTTGCATAATATACTTCATAATATACTATAAATTTAAAAAAAAACAACAAAAACACCCAAAAAATGCACAAAACTATTAAAATACAATGCAGTCTTGATGTGCAAGCGCAGTGCAGATTATCAAATGCCGGATTAAAGGATAATATAATATCACTTTTTGTTGAATGACAACGCTATTGCATATGTTGGTGACACTTTTCTCCTGATACGCTACTGTAAGTGTGAGTAATATGCCTGCACGTCTGGATCTGCAGCTCTGTTGGATGATGTTATGTTAGCAGCGATAAAGTTTTTTGTAAAAAAGAAGGAAAAAAAAAAGTGACGTAGGGGTGTCGTGAACCAATGGGACCTGCAAGTGGGTGTCACCGGTGCAGGGGGAGGGGGCGTGTGTAAGTGAATAGTTCTTTTTATGTTTGTTGTGCTGAGGTTGTGTGGTCATATGCATGGAAGCAGCCAGGGGAAAGCAGCAGCCGGGGAAGGCAAGCGTGCTGCACAGGTACACATGTTACAAGCAGGGCAGGGGGCTGCTTCCCTCATAGACTCCCCCTCGTAGTGGTGCACTGATTACAAACCCCTCTTCCTCTAATCCTCGTTTTCCTCCTACAGCCTAGATGTGTGTGTCTTACCCCCCCCCCCCCCCCATCAACTCGTTATGCCTGTTTGATAGGTGATGCATTGTTCTACCTTGTAAAAAAACGAATAAAACAAGGCGTTCCTCGCTCCGGCACTTGACTGACTTTCTCAATCATACTAAATCATCGCAAAGTAAATCTTTTTAAAAAAAAAAAAGCGTAGTTGCGACACATCCTTTAAACGGGATCCGTTTATGCACTTTTTTGTTTGTTTTTTTTATTATATGTGTATAGGTTTTATATCTTTTTTATATATATAAATATTTTATTTTTGAACCCCCAACTGCATCGTTTTTTCGACAGCTATTTCGGAGGATAGACGAGGACTGTAATTTTCCACGCTGCCTTGTTGGTCGTAGGCGATTGCGGTGGGTGGAAAGTGAAGTATTTTTATTAAAAGAAAAATTGCCTTGGGAACTGTTAACCAGTTAAGATCCACGGCTCCGTTACCGGTATAAGGAGTAGCGTTAGTTTAACCCCTTAGATGTTGCTTCTATGTGTGGGGGGGCTCTTTGAAGCCTCGTCACGATACTTTTGTCCCTGTGTTACCCGAAGGGGGATTTCCGAGAAAGCAAACGCTGGCGTAGCTGATTTTTTTTTTTTTTTTCTTCGGGAGAAGGGTTATGCTGGGTGAGACGTGACATCACGACAGTAGGCAGCTACCATGCTTTAATATTAATAGCAGCCTCTTACTGCAGCTTGTAGGGTTTTTGTCTAGGCCTCTGCGGGCTGGTGCGCTTTGCTATATCTGATTTGCACCACCGGCGGCCATTAGTAAGGACCCTGTGATTTTTGGGGTTTTATCCATCTTTACCTACTTATTTAACAACCCCCCCCCCGACTCCCCCCCCACTTGATGTTTTCAGAGAACTACTTTTTAAACAAATATATTACTTACAAATTTTGTTTTTAAAAAAAATTACTCTAATAGTAAGTGATACTCCCGAAGGGTTGGAAAGGTTTTGCAGCGTTAACACAAAGCAGAACTTGCAGATTGACATAAAGTGTGTGTATGGAGGAAGGTGGGGGGGGATTGGGAACTGTTTACATTAAGGGCTCGCTAAAGTCTGCAGTGAAGTGCTCTAATTTAATCCATGTTCAGGTTTTTTTTTTTTTTCAGGATCATGTTAGGTTGGAACATGTGTTCACGTTTATGAAGGGGGGGAGGTTGGGCTTGGAGGGATTTAAGCTTCTTCGCCTTTCCTCGTAAGAGTAAATGACTCTGTGAGGCTTTGATTAAAAGTGGCCAAAATATTTTCCAAAATTAATTTTTTTTTAAAACATAAATGGAATCTTTTCTTTTTTATTGGTTATGCAAATTTTGGTTTAATTTGTGTAAAATGTTTCTTCCCCATACGCTTTCTGTTTAAAACGTGATTTTACGAGCGTGGCAGCGGCCTATGTAGCACCTTGTAAAAAAGGCATTGGGTATTCGCCCCCAAGTCCCCTACAAAAACGCCTTTCTATCGCAGGAAGATTTGGTAGACTACGTAAATCGGTCTTTTTACGACTGTATGTACGTATATAAAATGGTTGTGTTTCAATTTCTAGTATTTTTATAGACCCATTTCTTAACAATTGGGCCAAATTTCAATATGAATTGACACAGTTTGGAAAATTCTTTTTGGAATGTTGAGCGTAGATTCTTTTTTTTAGGTTTTATTCTTGATGTCTGTTTAAGTTTTTCAGCCAAATTGCCCAGATCTCGGTCGCCCACGGGCCTATTGGAAAGCACTGACCACATCGTGATATCACCTTAAGAATACCCTATGATTCTATAGTTCGGTCCTTAAACTCGTGTTCGCGAAGGATTTGCTGACGTAATAGTAGTTAAAAAATACACACACTTGAGAATGCCTTAATCAGGACCGCTTGGATGTTTTGGTAATCTGGTTTTTAGTCAGAATTTTTTTGTTCACCTTTGACTTTTGTATAGTCTTCCATCTGTGCCCACAGATGGGATATTTCGGAAAGTGTTTTTCTGTGGTAAATATTTTGGTACAGTGGTGGGTGGTCGTATTTTGCAGGACTAGTTTTCGTTGGCTCTAGAAAACCCTTCTGGATGCCTAAGCCTTTAGTGGTTTTCATGCAGATTACTTATGGACCTCCTGTATTGCGATGTCTCATTTTTGATCCTCCACCAATGAGTCAAATACCTACACATGAATAGTCAAGTATATTTTGTCCACCCTTCTTCTGGATGTATCTATTCCTTAGTTACCTTACACCATTAGATCTCTTCTAAGATGGGCACTGACTTCTTTAGGGAAGCTACTTGATACAGACTTTCTGTAAGTCACAGACAATGGAGGTAAGTGTCTGACGTAAAGCTGGAGAAGTTATTGGACATGTTAGAAGAGACCTGATGTTGAATAAAGTCAATGGAGGCACCTAGACCAGTCTGGAGAGCACCAAGTATGTTCCTGACTGACAAAGGCAAATTTTTGTTTTGTTGGTAGGTCATGTAAGTTTTTGATTTTGGGGCTACAAGGTTGTCAGGTTCTTTTTGAAACTTTGAAAATTATTTGTTCAGTGTAATTTGGCCTAGTTGTTGATAAGTTTGTTTTGTTCCAATACACGAGTCTTCTCCTGGCAGGTTGTGGTGGGCCTACTGAAGGAAGACCAAGCATGGATAATGTAGTAGACCTTGGCCCACGCAGGTCCAGAGATGTTTTAGATGGTTGTAAGATGGGTGGGCGATCAGTCGTTCTTGTTCTTTCAATGTGCTGGTTGAGTTAGTTCACAGTTTGGTCATTTGGGTTACACCCCACAATGAATTCTTTGCCATGCCATTGTCTTCTCCTGGCAAGGTTGTGTGACCTCATGAAGGATTTTTTTGGAAAAGACCAAGTATTAATATTAGAACATGGCCACAACAGGTCAGACTGTTCATATCATGCGAGTGTGCTAGTTTATACAGATCTGTAGTAAAGCTCCGACATCCAGTAGGCCTGGTAGTTCAACAGGACACATGCATGGCTATGACCATAAGGGTCAATCTTGGACGACCACCCAAACCGGAGGTTCTGTAATCTCTCTAAAAAATACGATGACTACTTCAAAATTTGACTACGGTTAATGTGCAATGCTTGTGTGTCTGTAGAGGTCCTTGCTTTCCTGTGTAATTTGGAATTCCCCTTGTGTACTGAGATCCCTTATACTTTCCTCAGAGCACATTCCTTTGTGTTTGTGTGCCGTGCTCTGGCCATATCCTTAGTGATTTATACATATCAACCAATGCTCAGCAATTCACATATGATTGGGCCCTCATCAATGCATAGGTGTAACCTATTTAAGTCATAAAAGATTTGTTAAAAGTTTTTGGGGGGCTAAACTGGTCAATATCGATTGCTGGGTCCAACCCTCCACTGATCAGTAGTGTTCGAACAGCTCTTCAGTCTCTTTGATTGCACTATGCAAAGTGTGTACATTGTATAGTGGCTGTGTTTGGTTTATTGCCGCTCAGGGCCATTCATTTATTAGATATATGCAACCAACTGAAGACAGAAGGAACCGTGAGCGGAAATAATGATCACAAAAAAATGTTGTGACTGCCTCGAGGGAGCTGGTCGTGGGAGAACTGGGTGCCAGGTACACAGAACTATAATATTAATCCCAGAAACTGATATACCATACCAAGCCCTCAACTATGTTGACCATCCCTAGTTGGCCAAGGGTATAGATTGTTCCCATTCATTGAAAGCAAACTTAGAAACTTCAAAATGTTGTGAAAGGAAAAACCAGCATCAAATAAAAGAGTTGTAGACTTTTTTTGATTTGTGTACAATTGAATAATTTTGCATTTTTGCCCCCCGGCCTTTATTTATGTAGATATTAATAGTATTCTAAAAAAAAGTATGAGGTCGGAGGCTTTGTGAGCGTGGAGCATACTTTCCACCTTTTGTGGCAAGCCCAGGTGAGATATTTACTCGAGAAGCCTTCATCTTCCATGAGTGACTTCAGGTTCGGACTTGCAAAGTGAGAGCGACGTGTCAAGTTCTCCGCTTGAAATATTCCATTGAGTAGTAGTGGAATAGCCGAATATGTTCCAATAACACAAGGGATGCGAAACAAGCTTTTGAATTCGATGTCCATTCCAGGCAGGAAGTGGAGGAAAAACAAAAAATCGAGCCAGATCCGTCCTTATTTTTTTAGTTTTGATTTTAGGGACAAATTAGGATTGTGACATTTGGAGGAGATTACAGGTGACGTCTATCTGAAGTGGTCCAATGGGTATATTACACCAGAGGACATTTTTCCTGTCAAAAACTTGTTTGTTCGTCGTCTTGGCGGGAACACTTGGCTTTTTTTCATTTGCCGACTAGCTGTGCCAGGAGCTAGCACCTCTGGAGGTATGAGGTATTTGTGCTCGTGTCACTTATGTCACCATTTTTAGGATATTGTGCGTCTGTTGACACGTCAACGTCTTAAATAAGTAATAACCGCCATTGTAAACTTGACCTTGTGGCTGTGCGTGAGGCTGCGACAACTCATTTGGAGAGGTGAACGGCCAAGCCCAATGTTGAGATATGCGGAAGCCTGTGTTGAATTTTATGACCTTTTACTGTACGAGCGCACATGTTATCAACGAATGGGGAGCACACCCAATATAACACATGCTATTACACTATAAACACCTATATTAACACTATAATTACTTAATGGTACTACAGCGTCCATACTCCACTACTTAGTAATACATTTTAATGCTGGCCATATACTACACACCATTAGGTCTATTATATTCAACACAGTTTTAAGTTTTTTTTATTTTTTTTGTACTCATTTTACCCTGATTATACTATACTATTATATATTGCACTATGAACTATGGGAGTCTCCAAAAAAAAACGTGGTGGAGACTTGCCAAGTCAGCAGAGAGTGGAAGAATCTGAGGTTTCTTCTGCTGGGTTCTAGATTGTTTATATAGGTTTTATATCTTGGTCTTTGTAGTTAAGGGGCTTGGACTGGGTGAAACGCGCCTACCTTCACTAAAGGGGGTGTGTGTCTTAAAGCTTTTTCAAGGGATTGTGGTTTAAAAAGGGGGTGTCCAGCACCCAAGACGTGCGGAACCCCACTTGTCCATCAAATTTGGCAAGTTTATGATACTTGATCTACACTACTTAGGCCTCATGTTTTACAACCAAGTGCCCCTTTGTTTTTTTTAGCACCCACAAATTTCCAGACCAATGTCAGCAATGTTTCTGGTCTTTGGGGTCATACAACTCTGCGGAACTACTCGTCCATAACGACTCACACCTTTCACACAAACGGTTATATATAAATATGTAATCGCTGACAACTCGAGATACCGGTGTATTAGACGGGTCGCTTTACATTGCCCGGTCTTAGTTCTGATTGCTCCTCGTTAACAAAAATCTATTAGATTTTTCTATTTTTCTTTTAGTAAAATAGTTAAAACAGGTTTCCTGTCATGAAGAGTAATGGTGAGAGAATCTCCTCAGGGGGGAGGACATGCAGTCAAGTACATACTTGGCGCGTTGAAAATACCTGGTGGGGGCATTTTTTCCATAAGTATAAAAATTATAGACAGCTGTAGTCAGTGTTACACTGATCATAAGCTCAGGCTGTCAGCGCCTTTATTGGAAGGCAGTATCATTAGTTATTCTCTATTGGGGCCTGTATGGATACATACGGGCTTTTGGTTTTCGAAAGGCTGCTATGAATTATTACATTTAAAAATTGGGGAGAGACTACTTAATTCCTTAAAAGCGGTCACATTTTGTTCTCTGACAGCCAAGCATTGCCTTTTGGAAGTATGGGTTACCTTGATAACCATATAGGGCCATTTTTATTCCCACCAGTAAACTTAGTTAGACCCCCTGATAGTAAGGTGGCGCGGGAAACGATGGGTTCACTATTTAGCATGGGTAGGTTGACTGTAAATTTTTTGGCAAATTGATTACCCACTCTAGTTATGTTCTCTGTTTTTGGGCCAACAGACAAAAATATCTGTCCATTTTTGCAGTTTGATGTCTCACTGTGTAATCTGTTGCTTAGTCGTATTTAGGCAAAAAAAGTTTGCGTGGATCCATTTTTTGCGGGGAGTCTAGCAGTGACATCCAATCCTGTCTCAACCTCTATATGGGTTTAACTAAGGATGACGTGGACCCTAAGCTGGACTTGGACCAAAACCCCATGCCCCCCAGTAACACCGAAAACGGTGCTGCCCACCGATTGTGGATGTTAACTGTTCAATACAGACAAGTCCCGACAGCCTTAGGGTCGCTGTGGCGTATACGTGCGCCATTTCGGTTGAGGGTTGGTGCTCCCCTGATGGTCAATGGCACATGGCCAGATCATTTACCAACACTAGTCTCGGTGATACTGGTGAGGTGGTTGGTCGGACCCCGATTTAGTGCCATGCCGAACTTTGCCGTCATCCCTAGTCTCAACACGTGATTTCTTTACCTAACAACTGATATGCAAATACGGTCCGATGGCGGATCTGTGTAACATTCATATTTTTCACGTTTCCATAGACTTCTACGGGAAAGGCTCAAGTCACAAACCTGGACAGGGATAGTGGTTGTAAAAATCACTTTAAGCATTGACAATCTGTCAGGAGTCAACTTCTAGAATTTATTTACTAACCCTTTCACACCCCCTCAGTAATCTGCTGTTTACAATATTCCATCTGTTGATTATGTGTTTACCCTGGCAGGCAAATGTCTGGACAGGTAACCGCTCGTCAAAGGTAATAAAACATGTCAGTAATATTATTACGGAAGTGGTTTTGTAAACCCTCCTGGCCCTGATCCCTTGGGCAAGGAGTTGAACTTGAGGGCCAGTCTATAGGCAGCTTTCAGTTCTGTTCTACTGAAATGTTAAAAGCAATCTGCTGACATTGCCGGATGCGTAACAGGTTGTGAACCACAATTTTTGTTGCATAAAAAGTATTAAAAAAAAATCTGTTAATCTTTTTTTAAACAGATTTATAAATCAGGTCACAATTTTTATGTTAAAATTTTCCTATTTAAAAAATTTTAATAAAAATTGAAAGCATTACCTTAAAACAATGCCATTTTGGTGACATGTAAAAAAATTTTTTTTACAAAATAAACAACAAATTGTTAATGGTACGAAGCAATCAGCCTTGCCCTTCCTCCCTGATGTGTTCATTATTTTTAGAAGAGGAATAAGCTGGGCCAGACTTCCTCCCGTTCATTGATGACATGTCTTTCAGAAGCTAGATCAGCTGGCGTGTCTGAGGACTTGACCTGGATACCCTCGAGTGGCCCGGTTAGCCTTTAAAGTAACCCTCCTGGGGGGGGGGGAACCGGTTTGGTAGTATGGTAAAGGAATTGTCCAGGATTACAAAAAACAGTTCTTGAGGAAACCAGCTCCACCCACTGTCTTGGGGCCACTGTAGTTGGTGGTAGGACCCCAAACAGAATTTCATAGGTTTATATTAGTGAAAAAGGGCCACGTTGGAATGTTCTACGAAGAAATGGAAACCACATCATATTTTCCCTCTTGACCTTTGTGTGCTCAGTACCGTTTTCGTCAACCATTGTGAAGGGTTGTACCATACCACACCTAAAAAAAAATAGTCACCGTTGTGCGTAGGTTGGGCCGGTTCACATTAGTCTTTTTGTGGTTTAAGCATGTTTGCCTGCATGCATGAATGTTGCAGGTATACCTATAGGAACTCCGAACCATTGACATACGTAGAGTCAATACAAATTCTTATTTGAAGTCTTAAAAAAAATATGAATTACCTGAAAAGAAAATGTTTTTCTTCTAAAAATATTCACAACCATTCAGGGATTGTGTAATAATCGAACTTTGTTTGCATATGGTTCAATACACCAAGGGATGTCTAACCTTGCCCCTGGTAAATGTAAAATTAATTTGATCTCCTAATGGGCACAACAAATTAAGGAACACGACTTAAACACAGACCCTAGTGAGGGACCACTTTGACCTCTGTTGATGTTTTCTGGAGCTCCTTTAACTGATAATGTAAGTGTTACATTGAAGGACTGTATCGATAATCATTGTTTCCTGGAGCAACCAAAATTTTTCATTACCACAGTGCATACATTTTTTTGTTTGCCCCTATAACACGTCTCGACTTGCACAAATTCAATTAGAACAAACTCCTGGAGCCTTTATTGTGTAACTGACAGATTGCTCCTGTAATTAGAGATGAGCGGACCCAAAACTTTCTATTTGGGTTAAGGTGGATGCCACCCTTGTGTCGGACATATGTTGATTGGTGCCGAACACGCCAAATGGCAAATGACACCCCTGGCCAACTAGCCATGGCAATCATTGCCCATAGAAGATCCTGGACCAAATCCCAACCATAGTGGTTGTCTAGGGCCACCAATTTGCTGGATCTGGCTAATCAGCGCCGCCAATTGGACCCATATGTCCGTCCGAGGGATGAACTCTGAAACCCAAACTGAATGGTAAGTTCGGATGACCTATCTCTACCTAATTATACGGTTTGCACAATGATAGGTTGTTGCTATGTTCTATATCCAAAAACTTAACAAAAAAAATTGTTCCCAAAGTTTACAACAATACCGAGTACTCCACACATAATCGGACAATGTGATTATGCACACCACAAAAATTGACCAAAAAAGTTACAAAACCTCTTTTTTTGTAGAAAGACTGTAAATATAGCTGTAAAGTATGGTACATGAGTCCAATCTTGGGACGAAAAAAATTAAAAAGTGGAAATGCACGAACAGAAGCAGAAATTTTATATTTATTTACGTGCTTTTCAGATTTTTATAGGGGAATAACGGGTTGTGTGTAAGGGAAAACTTTAGCATAATCCGTTTGCCATCTTACGCTCCTGAGAAAGTAGAGACAGCAAGAGGCAGGCACCCCCAAAAGAGGCAGGCACCCCCAAAAGAGGCAGGCACCATGTGGATAAATGCTAGAAAGAAAATATGCATGCAATAGATATAAAAAAGAATAGACAGATATAATAATGGATAAAGAGATAGATATGCATTTAACATATAAATAGTAGAATAGATGAGAGAAAGATAAAAGTGGACAGAACAATAGATAAATGCATGGAAGAAAAAAAATGAATGGATATAAAAAGAAGGAATAAAAAGCATCGACAGACACAGACTTTTATTGATAGAAAGATGGATAGACCCAAGGATAGAGAGATATAGAAGGGAGGATATATAGAAAGTCTGAAGAATAGGAAGTAGAAAAGAAGGAAAGGAAGGAAGGAGGGGGTGGATCAAGGATGAATAAAGTACTTCATATTCTTCAGACTTTCTAATATCCTCCCTTCTATATCTCTCTATCCTTGGGTATCCATTTTCTATCAATAAAAGTCTGTGTCTGTCGATGCTTTTTATTCCTTCTTTTTATATCCATTCATTTTTTTTTCTCCATGCATTTATCTATTGTTCTGTCCACTTTTAACTTTCTCTCATCTATTCTACTATTTATATGTTGAAATGCATATCATCAATCCATTATATCGTCTATTCTTTTTATATACTATGCATGTATATTTTCTTTCTAGCATTTATCCACATGGTGTCTGCCTCTTTTGGGGGTGCTGCCTCTTTTGGGGGTGCCTGGCCTCTTGGGGATGCTGCCTCTTTTGGGGTGCCTGCCTCTTTTGGGGGTGCCTGCCTCTTTTGGGGATGCCTGCCTCTTTTGGGGGTTGGGGGTGCCTGCTCTTTTGGGGGTTGCCTGCCTCTTTGGGGGGGCCTGCTCTTTTGGGGGGCCTGCCTTTTTGGGGTGCCTGCCTCTTGGGGGGGAATGATCTTTGGGGGTGTCTGCCTCTTTTTGGGTGTCTGCTCTTTTGGGGGTGTGGCCTCTTTTGGGGGTGTTGCCTCTTTTTGGGCGTGTGCGCCTCTGTATGCTTTCTATGCCTCCCCATTACATTTGGCTATATATTGTCGGGCATGTGTCCGCTGTACATACATGCTGGTTATACATTGCACATGTAAAGTTTCCATCTGTAGTGATGTGTCGCCCCCTGTGCCCGCGCTGCCCCCATTCATGCTTGCCCACTTCTAGTAACTTCTGAGTATTAGGCAGCAGGGATGGATTACGCTGTGTAACCCAACTCCTGAGCAGCTGCCTTCATAAACTCCTCCTGGGCTGCAGGAATCATGTTGGGGTCACCACACACACCTATGATTAACCCCCGGTGCTGCTGCATGCTTATCATACACATGGGGGGGGGGGGGGGGCTATCTGCTCCTGGCCTGTAATCTCATGGCCTCATAACTATATCCCAGGACGGCAGTGAGCATATGGATGGGCGGCCGCTGTAATCCCTGCCGCTCACTATCACATTGTGCGGTCACTATAATCTGGATAATCGCTGAAAAAAGTAGTTTTTTATTTAGAACTGATCTGAGGAGCTGACAGTCTAATCTCTTGTGTTATATGAGTCGTAGAGAGACCTCATGTTTGACTTTCATATAGTTTGTAACTTGCATAAACATCCTATCTATCTGTCCCATCTGCACTCTCTTGTATTCGCTTACACCACATATGTCATATCCATCTTCTACCCTCCATATCGTGTTCTCTACCAGCAGTACAGCAACAAGACTACCAGGATTCTCCTTAGTAGGTGAGAAAAGGCAACACTCAAAAACTAGTGAGGTGCATAGTGAATATAACCACATTTTTTGCTCTCCTTTTGGAGTTCTATTATCCATCTATCCATCATCCATCCATACTTCCATCTATACTTCCATCTATCCATCTACTTCACATTTCTATTCCAGTCAGTATCGGCCAACAAGCCAACCACGTAGTACCAACCCACGAGCACCAGACGGCCACAAGCGATCCACACAACAGCACACAGTCGAGAAGTCACGACAAGTCAGCACCCACACACCGCCAGCGATCGATCCCCGTCCAGCACATCACTCCTCCATCACACTCCCGCTCAGCACCACTCAGCCAGCACGTTCCCGCATCACGATCACCCCCACGATCAGCGACCCCCAGCGATCAGCGACCGGCCACGATCGAGCATCCTCCAGCGAGTCGGAACCTTCCGAGTCCCAGCCGGCACTTCCCTTCAGCATTCCGGCCAGCATCGCCATCCGTACTGCCAGTCCCAACCACGCCCCGTCCATCTCCCCGTCACGTCCCTCCATCGCCCCACAACCCCCACAGCTCCAGACACGACAAAAGGGCGAGACAATACACGCCAGTCCGACGGAAAAAACTCCCAAGAAAAGGAAGAGAAGAGAAGAAGCAGAAATCAAAACAACAAAAATCCATCTCCCTCCTGTCCATCCTTCCTTCATCCTTCCATCTCTCATCACTATACTACATCTATGTCGTTCAATCAATCTCATATTATCCATCTCCACCTCATTTTTCATCTGTCCTGTCCCATCTGTCTGGGTTTCATTAGTCTTTCTACCTTTCTTATAAGCTAACCATTTCCAGGCATGAGGTATCATGGGAACGAGTGTGTTATATACAGATTTTACATCTTCAGCTCTATTGTGTATGCCAGATGTTGTTGTATAAGTGTGTTTTATGCTTGGTGTTATGTATATGTGATTGTATATATATATATATATGTATAATATATATGTGTGCAGTGTAGGGCCTGGTTAATGATTCCTCTTGTAAATCTTCATGTCCTCCTTGGCCGCTCACTCGTTGCCGTGAAGTAGTCTGGCGGGGCGAGCCCTGGTCTTTCCACCATGTGGCGCTTAATACCGTCCTGTTGATGTATTTATAGAGACGTCCATGCTATTTTCTTTTCCTCTTGGGGATATTCCAACCAGGAAGACGTGAGAAAGTTTAGGCGCCAGCGTGGCGGTGACATGAGTAGGCCTCATACTCAGGCTGTGTTATATCTACATGACACGTTATAATCTTTTATTATTAAGATGAGGATTCATGGAAATTCTATACATATTGTACAAAAAGTGGAGAATATTCGTGGAAAGTTAAACACAACAGACTCAGGGGTCAGTAGTTTTTTGTAAAACTAAAATCCCAGCGTTAATTTTTACTCAGTTCCTCTGGAACTCCTATAGAAGTGATAGAGAATGTTGGGAGTTGTAGTTTAACAGCTGAATGGCCGACAATTACTGACCCCCTACGCTATTGCTTACACGGACCTCTTCTGGCGCCATTTTGTACCATTGATCAATGGGCGTCACAGCCCCTAATGTTTACAATACGACGGCGGTTCCACAGGGAACCAACCCCACACATCGGATATAAGAAATGGGTTGTATAGACAACAACATGAGGCCTAGTCATCTGTCAGCCTTTCCTGCTGACAGGAAATGTTGAGTGTTGTAGTTTTCCGCATTTAGACGCCACATTTTTTTAGTATATATGTAAAAAAATTCCTATAATTTGGCTTATATAGAAGATTCTGAATCACAGAACGGTTTGGACTGTTTAATATTATTTTCTCTGTGGTGGTTATCTACATAGATTTTTGCTGGAATATATTCAATCATTTAGTGTGTAAGTAAAAATAATTCCATTTTGGCCAAAAGATTCCAGAAACCACAACCCTGTTATGTTCACTTCAAAATATACCTAAAAAATAAGTTTTTAAAGAAAAATGTGTAAAAAACCAGCAAAAAACACCACAGAATCTGCTTTTTGGTGGATAATGTGTGATTTTTGTTCTAATATTCTATACATCTAGTTTTGAAGTAAAAAATTCCATTTTGGAGAAAAGATTGCAGAAATCATAACTCTGTTTATGTTCTGTCTTAATATACCATAAAAAATTAATTTTAAGAAAATGTGAAAAAAAAATGCATTAGTTTTGAAATAAAAATAATTCCATTTTGGCCCAAAGATTGCAGAGAAACCATAACTCTGTTTATGTTCATTTCATAATATACCATAAAAAATCATTTTAAGTAAAATGTGAAAAAAAAATCTGCAAAACACCACAAAAATCTACGTTTTGGAGGATAATTATGTTGATTTTTTTACTCTAATATATTCTGTACATCTAGTTTTGAAGTAATATAATCATTTGGGCCCAAAGATTGAGAAACCATAACGCTGGTTTTTAACACTTGATCTACTATAAACATCAATTAAAAAATTTGAAAAAAAAAATGCAAAAACACCACAGATATTTGTATTTATGGGGATAATTCCATAGATATTTGCTGCAATATATCAGTAGATCAGTTTTGAGGAAATTATTCAATTTGGCCCAACATTTGCATAATATACTCATAATATACTATAAATTTAAAAAAAAACAACAAAAACACCCAAAAAATGCAAAGAAACTATTAAAATACAATGCAGTCTTGATGTGCAAGGCGCAGTGCAGATTATCAAATGCCGATTAAAGGATAATATAATATCACTTTTTGTTGAATGACAACGCTATTGCATATGTTGGTGACACTTTTCTCCTGATACGCTACTGTAAGTGTGAGTAATATGCCTGCACGTCTGGATCTGCAGCTCTGTTGGATGATGTTATGTTAGCAGCGATAAAGTTTTTTGTAAAAAAGAAGGAAAAAAAAAAGTGACGTAGGGGTGTCGTGAACCAATGGGACCTGCAAGTGGGTTGTCACCGGTGCAGGGGGAGGGGGCGTGTGTAAGTGAATAGTTCTTTTTATTTTGTTGTGCTGAGGTTGTGTGGTCATTGCATGGAAGCAGCCAGGGGAAAGCAGCAGCCGGGGAAGGCAAGCGTGCTGCACAGGTACACATGTTACAAGCAGGGCAGGGGGCTGCTTCCCTCATAGACTCCCCCTCGTAGTGGTGCACTGATTACAAACCCTCTTCCTCTAATCCTCGTTTTCCTCCTACAGCCTAGATGTGTGTGTCTTACCCCCCCCCCCCCCCCATCAACTCGTTATGCCTGTTTGATAGGTGATGCATTGTTCTACCTTGTAAAAAAAGAATAAAACAAGGGGCGTTCCTCGCTCCGGCACTTGACTGACTTTCTCAATCATACTAAATCATCCGCAAAACGTAAATCTTTTTAAAAAAAAAAAAGCGTAGTTGCGACACATCCTTTAAACGGGATCCGTTTATGCACTTTTTTGTTTGTTTTTTTTATTATATGTGTATAGGTTTTTATATCTTTTTTATATATATAAATATTTTATTTTTGAACCCCCAACGCATCGTTTTTTCGACAGCTATTCGGAGGATAGACGAGGACTGTAATTTTCCACGCTGCCTTGTTGGTCGTAGGCGATGCGGTGGGTGGAAAGTGAAGTATTTTCTATTAAAAGAAAAATTGCCTTGGGAACTGTTAACCAGTTAAGATCCAGGCTCCGTTACCGGTATAGGGTAGCGTTAGTTTAACCCCTTAGATGTTGCTTCTATGTGTGGGGGGGCTCTTTGAAGCCTCGTCACGATACTTTTGTCCCTTGTGTTACCCGAAGGGGGATTTCCGAGAAAGCAAACGCTGGCGTAGCTGATTTTTTATTTTTTTTTTCTTCGGGAGAAGGGTTATGCTGGGTGAGACGTGACATCACGACAGATGCAGCTACCATGCTTTAATATTATAGCAGCCTCTTACCATGCAGCTTGTAGGGTTTTTGTCTAGGCCTCTGCGGGCTGTGCGCTTTGCTATATCTGATTTGCACCACCGGCGGCCATTAGTAAGGACCCTGTGATTTTTGGGGTTTTATCCATCTTTACCTACTTATTTAACAACCCCCCCCCATCGACTCCCCCCCCACTTGATGTTTTCAGAGAACTACTTTTTAAACAAATATATTACTTACAAAATTTTGTTTTTAAAAAAAATTACTCTAATTAGTAAGTGATACTCCCGGAGGGTTGGAAAGGTTTTGCAGCGTTAACACAAAGCAGAACTTGCAGATTGACATAAAGTGTGTGTATGGAGGAAGGTGGGGGGGGATTGGGAACTGTTTACATTAAGGGCTCGCTAAAGTCTGCAGTGAAGTGCTCTAATTTAATCCATGTTCAGGTTTTTTTTTTTTTTCAGGATCATGTTAGGTTGGAACATGTGTTCACGTTTATGAAGGGGGGGAGGTTGGGCTTGGAGGGGATTTAAGCTTCTTCGCCTTTCCTGTAAGAGTAAATGACTCTGTGAGGCTTTGATTAAAAGTGGCCAAAATATTTTCCAAAATTAATTTTTTTTTAAAACATAAATGGAATCTTTTCTTTTTTATTTGGTTATGCAAATTTTGGTTTAATTTGTGTAAAATGTTCTTCCCCATACGCTTTCTGTTTAAAACGTGATTTTACGAGCGTGGCAGCGGCCTATGTAGCACCTTGTAAAAAAGGCATTGGGTATTCGCCCCCAAGTCCCCTACAAAAACGCCTTTCTATCGCGAAGGATTTGGTAGACTACGTAAATCGGTCTTTTTACGACTGTATGTACGTATATAAAATGGTTGTGTTTCAATTTCTAGTATTTTTATAGACCCATTTCTTAACAATTGGGCCAAATTTCAATATGAATTGACACAGTTTGAAAAATTCTTTTTGGAATGTTGAGCGTAGATTCTTTTTTTTAGGTTTTATTCTTGATGTCTGTTTAAGTTTTCAGCCAAATTGCCCAGATCTCGGTCGCCCACGGGCCTATTGGAAAGCACTGACCACATCGTGATATCACCTTAAGAATACCCTATGATTCTATAGTTCGGTCCAAACTCGTGTTCGCGAAGGATTTGCTGACGTAATAGTAGTTAAAAAATACACACACTTGAGAATGCTTAATCAGGACCGCTTGGATGTTTTGGTAATCTGGTTTTTAGTCAGAATTTTTTTGTTCACCTTGACTTTTGTATAGTCTTCCATCTGTGCCCACAGATGGGATATTCGGAAAGTGTTTTTCTGTGGTAAATATTTTGGTACAGTGGTGGGTGGTCGTCATTTTGCAGGACTAGTTTTCGTTGGCTCTAGAAAACCTTCTGGATGCCTAAGCCTTTAGTGGTTTTCATGCAGATTACTTATGGACCTCCTGTATTGCGATGTCTCATTTTTGATCCTCCACCAATGAGTCAAATACCTACACATGAATAGTCAAGTATATTTTGTCCACCCTTCTTTCTGGATGTATCTATTCCTTAGTTACCTTACACCATTAGATCTCTTCTAAGATGGGCACTGACTTCTTTAGGGAAGCTACTTGATACAGACTTTCTGTAAGTCACAGACAATGGAGGGTAAGGTGTCTGACGTAAAGCTGGAGAAGTTATTGGACATGTTAGAAGAGACCTGATGTTGAATAAAGTCAATGGAGGCACCTAGACCAGTCTGGAGAGCACCAAGTATGTTCCTGACTGACAAAGGCAAATTTTTGTTTTGCTGGTATGGTCATGGTAAGTTTTTGATTTTGGGGCTACAAGGTTGTCAGGTTCTTTTTGAAACTTTGAAAATTATTTGTTCAGTGTAATTTGGCCTGTTGTTGAATAAGTTTGTTTTGTTCCAATACACGAGTCTTCTCCTGGCAGGTTTGGTGGGCCTACTGAAGGAAGACCAAGCATGGATAATGTAGTAGACCTTGGCCCACGCAGGTCCAGAGATGTTTTAGATGGTTGTAAGATGGGTGGGCGATCAGTCTTCTTGTTCTTTCAATGTGCTGGTTGAGTTAGTTCACAGTGTTGGTCATTTGGGTTACACCCCACAATGAATTCTTTGCCATGCCATTGTCTTCTCCTGGCAAGGTTGTGTGACCTCATGAAGGATTTTTTGGAAAAGACCAAGTATTAATATTAGAACATGGCCACAACAGGTCAGACTGTTCATATCATGCGAGTGTGCTAGTTTATAAGATCTGTAGTAAAGCTCCGACATCCAGTAGGCCTGGTAGTTCAACAGGGACCATATGCATGGCTATGACCAAAGGGTCAATCTTGGACGACCACCCAAACCGGAGGTTCTGTAATCTCTCTAAAAAATACGATGACTACTTCAAAATTTGACTACGGTTAATGTGCCAATGCTTGGTGTCTGTAGAGGTCCTTGCTTTCCTGTGTAATTTGGAATTCCCCTTGTGTACTGAGATCCCTTATACTTTCCTCAGAGCACATTCCTTTGTGTTTGTGTGCCGTGCTCTGGCCATATCCTTAGTGATTTATACATATCAACCAATGCTCAGCAATTCAGCATATGATTGGGCCCTCATCAATGCATAGGTGTAACCTATTTAAGTCATAAAAGATTTGTTAAAAGTTTTTGGGGGGCTAAACTGGTCAATATCGATTGCTGGGTCCAACCCTCCACTGATCAGTAGTGTTCGAACAAGCTCTTCAGTCTCTTTGATTGCACTATGCAAAGTGTGTACATTGTATAGTGGCTGTGTTTGGTTATTGCCGCTCAGGGCCATTCATTTATTAGATATATGCAACCAAGCTGAAGAAAGAAGGAACCGTGAGCGGAAATAATGATCACAAAAAATGTTGTGACTGCCTCGATGGAGCTGGTCGTGGGAGAACTGGGTGCCAGGTCAACAGAACTATAATATTAATCCCAGAAACTGATATACCATACCAAGCCCTCAACTATGTTGACCATCCCTAGTTGGCCAAGGGTATAGATTGTTCCATTCATTGAAAGCAAACTTAGAAACTTCAAAATGTTGTGAAAGGAAAAACCAGCATCAAATAAAGAGTTGTAGACTTTTTTTGTATTTGTGTACAATTGAATAATTTTGCATTTTTGCCCCCCGGCCTTTATTTATGTAGATATTAATAGTATTCTAAAAAAAAGTATGAGGTCGGAGGCTTTGTGAGCGTGGAGCATACTTTCCACCTTTTGTGGCAAGCCCAGGTGAGATATTTACTCGAGAAGCTTCATCTTCCATGAGTGACTTCAGGTTCGGACTTGCAAAGTGAGAGCGACGTGTCAAGTCTCCGCTGAATATTCCATTGAGTAGTAGTGGAATAGCCGGAATATGTTCCAATAACACAAGGGAGCGAAACAGCTTTTAATTCGATGTCCATTCCAGGCAGGAAGTGGAGGAAAAACAAAAAATCGAGCCAGATCCGTTCCTTATTTTTTTTAGT
Source organism: Engystomops pustulosus (assembly GCA_019512145.1). Taxonomy (NCBI): domain Eukaryota; kingdom Metazoa; phylum Chordata; class Amphibia; order Anura; family Leptodactylidae; genus Engystomops; species Engystomops pustulosus. Next base: position 16,302,826 of record CM033641.1, read on the forward strand.
TTTGAATTTAGGGACAAATTAGGATCCTGTGTGACATTTGGAGGAGACTACAGGTGACGTCTATCTGAAGTGGTCCAATGGGTATATTACACCAGAGGACATTTTTCCTGTCAAAAACTTGTTTGTTCGTCGTCTTGGCGGGAACACTTGGCTTTTTTCATTTGCCGACTAGCTGTGCCAGGAGTAGCACCTCTGGAGGTATGAGGTATTTGTGCCTGTGTCACTTATGTCACCATTTTTAGGATATTGCTGCGTCTGTTGACACGTCAACGTCTTAAATAAGTAATAACCGCCATTGAAACTTGACCTTGTGGCTGTGCGTGAGGCTCGACAACTCATTTGGGAGGTGAACGGCCAAGCCCAATGTTGATTGCGGGAAGCCTGTGTTGAATTTTATGACCTTTTACTGTGCGAGCGCACATGTTATCAACGAATGGGGAGCACACCCAATATAACACACGCTATTACACTATAAACACCTATATTAACACTATAATTACTTAATGGTACTACAGCGTCCATACTCCACTACTTAGTAATACATTTTAATGCTGGCCATATACTACACACCATTAGGTCTATTATATTCAACACAGTTTTAAGTTTTTTTTATTTTTTTTGTAGTCATTTTACCCTGATATACTATACTATTATATATTGCACTATGAACTATGGGAGTCTCCAAAAAAAAACGTGGTGGAGACTTGCCAAGTCAGCAGAGAGTGGAAGAATCTGAGGTTTCTTCTGCTGGGTTCTAGATTGTTTATATAGGTTTTATATCTTGGTCTTTGTAGTTAAGGGGCTTGGACTGGGTGAAACGGCCTACCTTCACTAAAGGGGGTGTGTGTCTTAAAGCTTTTTCAAGGGATTGTGGTTTAAAAAGGGGGTGTCCAGCACCCAAGACGTGCGGAACCCCACTTGTCCATCAAATTTGGCAAGTTTATGATACTTGATCTACACTACTTAGGCCTCATGTTTACAACCAAGTGCCCCTTTGTTTTTTTTAGCACCCACAAATTTCCAGACCAATGTAAGCAATGTTTCTGGTCTTTGGGGTCATACAACTCTGCGGAACTACTCGTCCATAACGACTCACACCTTTCACACAAACGGTTATATATAAATATGTAATCGCTGACAACTCGAGATACCGGTGTATTAGACGGGTCGCTTTACATTGCCCGGTCTTAGTTCTGATTGCTCCTCGTTAACAAAAATCTATTAGATTTTTCTATTTTTCTTTTAGTAAAATAGTTAAAACAGGTTTCCTGTCATGAAGAGTAATGGTGAGAGAATCTCCTCAGGGGGGAGGACATGCAGTCAATACATACTTGGCGCGTTGAAAATACCTGGTGGGGGCATTTTTTCCATAAGTATAAAAATTATAGACAGCTGTAGTCAGTGTTACACTGATCATAAGCTCAGGCTGTCAGCGCCTTTATTGGAAGGCCAGTATCATTAGTTATTCTCTATTCGGGCCTGTATGGATACATAGGGCTTTTGGTTTTCGAAAGGCTGCTATGAATTATTACATTTAAAAATTGGGGAGAGACTACTTAATTCCTTAAAAGCGGTCACATTTTGTTCTCTGACAGCCAAGCATTGCCTTTTGGAAGTATGGGTTACCTTGATAACCATATAGGGCCATTTTTATTCCCACCAGTAAACTTAGTTAGACCCCCTGATAGTAAGGTGGCGCGGGAAACGATGGGTTCACTATTTAGCATGGGTAGGTTGACTGTAAATTTTTTGGCAAATTGATTACCCACTCTAGTTATGTTCTCTGTTTTTGGGCCAACAGACAAAAATATCTGTCCATTTTGCAGTTTGATGTCTCACTGTGTAATCTGTTGCTTAGTCGTATTTAGGCAAAAAAAGTTTGCGTGGATCCATTTTTTGCGGGGAGTCTAGCAGTGACATCCAATCCTGTCTCAACCTCTATATGGGTTTAACTAAGGATGACGTGGACCCTAAGCTGGACTTGGACCAAAACCCCATGCCCCCCAGTAACACCGAAAACGGTGCTGCCCACCGATTGTGGATGTTAACTGTTCAATACAGACAAGTCCCGACAGCCTTAGGGTCGCTGTGGCGTATACGTGCGCCATTTCGGTTGAGGGTTGGTGCTCCCCTGATGGTCAATGGCACATGGCCAGATCATTTACCAACACTAGTCTCGGTGATACTGGTGAGGTGGTTGGTCGGACCCCGATTTAGTGCCATGCCGAACTTTGCCGTCATCCCTAGTCTTCAAACACGTGATTTCTTACCTAAAAATGATATGCAAATACGGTCCGATGGGGATCTGTGTAACATTTATTGTTTCACGTTTCCATAGATTCTTCTACGGGAAAGGCTCAAGTCACAAAACCTGGACAGGGATAGTGGTTTGTAAAAATCACTTTAAGCATTGACAATCTGTCAGGAGTCAACTTCTAGAATTTATTTACTAACCCTTTCACACCCCCTCAGTAATCTGCTGTTTACAATATTCCATCTGTTGATTATGTGTTTACCCTGGCAGGCAAATGTCTGGACAGGTAACCGCTCGTCAAAGGTAATAAAACATGTCAGTAATATTATTACGGAAGTGGTTTTGTAAACCCTCCTGGCCCTGATCCCTTGGGCAAGGAGTTGAACTTGAGGGCCAGTCTATACGGCAGCTTTCAGTTCTGTTCTACTGAAATGTTAAAAGCAATCTGCTGACATTGCCGGATGCGTAACAGGTTGTGAACCACAATTTTTGTTGCATAAAAAGTATTAAAAAAAAATCTGTTAATCTTTTTTTAAACAGATTTATAAATCAGGTCACAATTTTTATGTTAAAATTTTCCTATTTAAAAAATTTTAATAAAAATTGAAAGCATTACCTTAAAACAATGCCATTTTGGTGACATGTAAAAAAATTTTTTTTACAAAATAAACAACAAATTGTTAATGGTACGAAGCAATCAGCCTTGCCTTCCTCCCTGATGTGTTCATTATTTTTAGAAGAGGAATAAGCTGGGCCAGACTTCCTCCCGTTCATTGATGACATGTCTTTCAGAAGCTAGATCAGCTGGCGTGTCTGAGGACTTGACCTGGATACCCTCGAGTGGCCCGGTTAGCCTTTAAAGTAACCCTCCTGGGGGGGGGGGAACCGGTTTGGTAGTATGGTAAAGGAATTGTCCAGGATTACAAAAAACAGTTCTTGAGGAAACCAGCTCCACCCACTGTCTTGGGGCCACTGTAGTTGGTGGTAGGACCCCAAACAGAATTTCATAGGTTTATATTAGTGAAAAAGGGCCACGTTGGAATGTTCTACGAAGAAATGGAAACCACATCATATTTTCCCTCTCTGACCTTTGTGTGCTCAGTACCGTTTTCGTCAACCATTGTGAAGGGTTGTACCATACCACACCTAAAAAAAAATAGTCACCGTTGTGCGTAGGTTGGGCCGGTTCACATTAGTCTTTTTGTGGTTTAAGCATGTTTGCCTGCATGCATGAATGTTGCAGGTATACCTATAGGAACTCCGAACCATTGACATACGTAGAGTCAATACAAATTCTTATTTGAAGTCTTAAAAAAAATATGAATTACCTGAAAAGAAAATGTTTTTCTTCTAAAAATATTCACAACCATTCAGGGATTGTGTAATAATCGAACTTTGTTTGCATATGGCAATCAACCAAGGGATGTATCTCACCTTCGGCGCCCCTTCGGTAAATGTAAAACTTTAATGCCCTTGACCTCCCTAAAAGGGCACACACTAAATTAAGGTATAACGACAACCGACCCTAGCGAGGGCACCACTCTTGACCTACTGTTGATGATTTTCTGGAGCTGCCTGTACCTGAACTGTACAGTAGTGTTACATTGAATGTGATAGATCCAATTAATCATTGTCTTCCTGGATGCAACCAAAATTTTCTCTTACCACACGCTGAACATCTACATTTTTTTGTTTGCCCCTATACACACTCTCCGACTTGCATACAAATTCACATAAGAACAAACTCCTGGAGCTTTTATTGTGTAACTGCAGATTGCCCCTGTAATTAGAGATGAGCGGACCCAAACACGTTCTAGTTTGGGTTAAGCGTGAGATTGTGGCACTACCCCAGTTCGTGGACTCCCCCCCCCGGAGACATTTTCCAGCACTTGGCCACACACGCCAAATGGTACAAATGCACACCCCTGGCCCAACTAGCCATGGCAATCTATCTGCCATAGGAAGATCCTGGACCCAAATCCCAATCCATAAGTGGTGTCTAGGGCACCAATTTGCCCCTGGATCTGGCTAATCAGCCCCCGACCAATTCGGACACATATGTCCCTCGTCCCGAGGGATTGAACATGAAACAAACTATGAACTGGTAAGTTCGGGATGAGCTAATCTCTACCATAATTATACGGTTTGCACAATTAGATTACGGTTGTTGCTATGTTCTATATCCAAAAACTTAACAAAAAAAATGTTGTTGCCCAAAATTTACAAACAATTACCCGAGTACTCACACATAGATCGGACAGATGTGATTATGCACACAACAAAAATTGACACAAAAAGTTACAAAAAACCTCTTTTTTTGTAGAAAAGCTGTAAATATAGCTATGTAAAGTATGGACAGGTCCAATCTTGGGACGGAAAAAAATTAAAAAGGTGGAAATGGCACGAACAGAAGCAGAAATCTTTATATTTATTTACGTGCTTTTAGATTTTTATAGGGGAATAACGGGTTGTGTGGTGAAGAGGGAAAACTTTAGCATAATCCGTTTGCCATCTACGCTCCTGAGAAAGTAGAGACAGCAAAAGAAGGAAAGGAAGGAAGGAGGGGGTGGATCAAGGATGAATAAATAGATATGAGATAGATAGAAATGAGATAGATAGATAGATCTCAACTCTCTCGCATATGCATTACAAAAGGTAACATAATAAACAACACAAAAAGTTCTAGTAACTATGCCTGTGCCAGTACATCTGTGTGTATATCTATAGATCTATCTATAACTATGTATGTAGTAATATATATATATATATATATATATGCACCCAGGCTCCTGTACATATACACACACTGGTGCAGGTGTGTTATAGAGCAGGGGGAGCAGTAATATCTGTCTCTCTGTATTGTACTTGCATTATTGACCACACTGCTGCAGTGCGCCGCTCCGGCAGATAGAGGGCGCCAGAGAGCAGCAGCAGCCGCCGCCGCACACGAGCCCCGCACAACAATAGGCACGAGTTACCTGCATCCTCACTGTCCACGAGGAGTTACTACAGGCGCTTCTTTAACTTATGCAGGGATCTTAAGAAGGAAGACCAGGGACAAGGTACAAGAGGCAGAGATCTGAGTGAGCGCCCCCCTGCTGTCAGCGCACCTCTGTACTCCCTGGTGTCTGTGAACTTCTGAGCTGCAGCACTGTGGGACAGGAGCTCATAAAACCTCCGGCGATACCATAGTGAGGACACTAATGGGGGAGGCCGTCCGAGAGGACAGTAAGAAAGATTATACAGGTGTATTTCAGGTCGTAATTATAAGGCAAGGTTTGGGTGGATTATAGCACATTCAGTATATTGTCAGGGAATACTGACTGTGATAGTGCTGAAGTTGAGAAGTGAAGTTATCACAGATAGATTCCCCCTAGATGAAAAGTAAATGGTATATCCCGATTTGTAGATTATAAACAAAGAACCTCGTGGGAATCTGGGAGGTAACCAAGTGTCTAGAGAGTGGAGGATCGGGGAGCTACTACAGGCTGCTACACTGTACTGTCACTATTACTAGTACCACCACCACCACTACTACTACTACTACTACCACTACCTACTGTACTGTCACTACTACTATTAATACCACCACCTACTGTACTGTACTGTCATTACCTCTACACTGTTACACTGTAATGTATCTCCTACTAGTACTAATACCTGCTCCACTCACTGTACTGTCTGTCACTACTACAAGCACTACTACCTGCTCTACGGCACTGTCACTACTAGTAGTACTACTACTACCACTACCTACTGTACTGTCATATACTAGTTCTAATTGTACCTCTCTAATGTATTGTCGTACTACTAAGAATATACCTGCTCTACGGTACTGTCACTAATACTAGTACTTTTACCCGCTCACCTACTGTACTGTTACTACTAGTAATACACCTACTCTACTGTATCTGTCACTACTACTTTAATATTACCGTCTCTGCTGTACTGTCACTACTACTAGTACTTTACCCGCTCTACTGTACTGTCACTACTAGTAATACACTACTACTCTACTCCTAGTACTGTCACTACTACTAGAATATTACCTGCTCTGCTGTACTGTCACTACTACTAGTACTATACCTGCTCTGCTGTACTGTCCCTATACGTACTATACGCTCTGACTGTCCTCTACTAGTAATATTATACTCCTGCTCTATCGGTACTGCACTACTAGTAGTATACTACTACCACTACCTACTGTAACTACTACTTACTATTGCCTGCTTACTCTATGTATTGTCCTACTATTACTATTACCTGCTCTGTCTGTACTGTTACTACTACTAGTACTATTACCATCTGCTCTACTGTACTGTCACTACTACTAGTAATATTACCTCTGCTCTACGGTACTGTCACTACTACTAGTACTACTACTCTACCGACTCCCTACTGTACTGTCATTACTACTATAGTACTATTACCATGCTCTAATGGATTGTCAGTACTACTATTAATGCTACCTGCTCTACTACTGTATGTCACTACTCACGGGTACTATTACCTGCTCTACTGACTGTCACTACTACTAGTACTATTACCTCTCTACTGTACTGTCACACTACTAGTAATATTACCTGCTCTCTACGGACTGTCACTACTATAATACTAACTACTGCTCTACTGTACTGTCCTACTACTAGTACTATTACCTGCTCTAATGTACTGTCACTACTAGTAATACTACCTGCTCTACTGTACTGTCACTACTACTATAATACTATCGCTCTAACTGTAACTGTCCACGACTACTATACTATTACCTGCTCTATTGTATTGTCACTACTACCAGTAGTACTATCCGCTGTACTGTACTGTATTGTCACTACTGCTAGTAATACTACCCGCTCTACTGTACTGTCATTACTACTAGTACTATTAACCTGCTCTACTGTACTGTCACTACTACAGGACTACACCTGCTCTACTGTACTGTCACTACTACTAGTGCTATTACCGCTCAACTGTACTGTCACTACTATTAGTAATACTACCTGCTCTACTGTACTCTGACTCACCACTACTAGTACTACTACCTTATCTACTTACTGTTAGTGCTACTACTGCTCATACTGTACGTCACTACTACTCCTACTATTACTGCCTTACTGTACTTTCACTACTACAGTACTACTACCTGCCCTACGTACTGTCACTACTACAAGGTTATACCGGCTCTACTGTACTCACTACTACAAGGATATTACCTGCTCTACTGTACTGTCTCACTACTAATACTAAATATACCTGCTCTACTACTGTACGTCACTACTACAAGTACTATTACCTGCTCTACGATCTGTACTGTCCTACACAAGGACTTTACCCTGCTCTACTGTACTGTCATTACAACTACCACTACACTACACACTTCTCTACTGTACTGGTCACTACTTTTACTACTGACCCTATTATAGTACTACTACAACAAAGCTACAGGCTGCTTTACTGTCATTACTGCCACTACACATTGCTCAACTGTACTGACACTACTACTAGTCTACTACAAAAGCTACAGGCACTACTCTACTGTCATTACTACCCAGTACATGTTGCTCAACTGTACTAACACTATTCAAAGCTACAGGCTGCTTTACTCTCTGCTGTACTACTACATGTATTACTACTACAGTATTACTAAACTAGGGCTGCTTTATTGTACTGACACTAATACAACACTAAGGCTTCTTTATCTACTGTACTTGCACTACAACTAGGACTACTCTACACTACGCTGCCTTCTCTACTGTACTTTCCCTACTACTACTACTACTACTACTACTACTACTACTACTACACTAAAGGTTGTTCCACTGTACTGACAGTACTACTACTTCTACACTACAGGCTGCTCTCCTGTAGTGAACTACTACTACTACTACTGCTCACTACTAACACTACTACTACCTTGACTACTATACTAACTCCTACTACGCCTACTCCCGACTAGTACTACTACTTCTACACTACGGTTACTGCCTACCTACTTACCCCTTCCCCGCGTTATACCTGACATCCTAACTCCCCGCTTACCTCACCCTATTCCTCCCTCCACTCTCAACTCCTTCTCATACAGGTTGCCTCTGTATGGCTACTACTACGACTACTACTCTTACTACTACTACTACTACTACTACTACTACCTGGCTGACTCTATGTACTAACCTTATTATTTAGTACAGACTGTCCCCATAATCTATAAGCTCCTTGCAATACAGACACTACTCCAGCCAACATGACTAGGATCCCTTTAAAATAGTCCAAAGAGTGCTTCCTCTATGGCAGTGATGGCTAACCTATGTGCACTGGTGCCAGAGGTGGCACTCGGAGCCCCTTTCTGTGGGCACTCAGGCCATGACCAGAGAGGATCCCCAGGTATCTTCCTGCAGTCCCAGACAAGCCCGGACTGCTGGGTCACAGAGGTATTTTAAAATAGAAAGCATCTAACCTGGGACTATTTTCTGCTTTATTGCTGTCCTCAGAGTGCTGGTACAATGAAAGCTGTGTCCACAGGAGTATAAATCACAAATTAATTTCTGTGTTGGCACTTTGTCTATAAATAGCGTGTCTTTGTTAAGTTTGGCACTCTGTCTCTAAAATGTTTCACTACTGTCACTACTAGTAGTACTACTACTACCACTACCTACTGTACTGTCACTACTACTAGTTCTATTACCTGCTCTAATGTATTGTCAGTACTACTAGTAATGCTACCTGCTCTACTCGGTACTGTCACTACTAGTAGTACTACTACTACCACTACCTACTGTAACTACTACTAGTACTATTACCTGCTCTAATGTATTGTCACTACTATTACTATTACCTGCTCTGCTGTACTGTTACTACTACTATACTGCCAATACATTAGAGCAGGTAATAGTACTAGTAGTAGTACTGACAGTACAGTAGGTAGTGGTAGTAGTAGTACTACTAGTAGTGACAGTACCGTAGGAGAAGGTATATTACTAGTAGTAGTGACAGTTCAGAGAGAAGGTATAGTACTAGTAGTAGTAACAGTACAGCAAGAGGTATAGTAGTAGTAGTGACAATACATTAGAGCAGGTATAGTACTAGTAGTAGTACAGTAGGGTAGTCGTAGTGTAGTACTACTAGTAGTGACAGTACCCAGTACGAGCAGCAGTAATATTACTAGTAGTAGTGACAGTACAGACAGAGCAGGTAATAGTACTAGTAGTAGTGACAGTACAGCAGAGCAGGTAATAGTACTTAGTAGTGAAGTACAGCAGAGCAGGTAATATTACTAGTAGTACAGTGGACAAGTACCAGTAGAGTGAGGTTAGGTTATTACTAGTAGTGACAGTACAGTAGAGCGGGTAAAAGTACTAGTAGTAGTGACAGTACAGCAGAGCAGGTAATATTACTAGTAGTAGTGACAGTACAGTAGAGTCAGTAGTATTACTAGTCAGTAACAGTACAGTAGGGCGGGTAAAAGTACTAGTAGTAGTGACGTACAGTAGAGCAGGTGCATTAGTAGTACTGACAATACATTAGAGCAGTATAGAAACTAGTAGTAGTGACAGTACAGTAGGTAGTGGTATAGTAGTACTACTAGTAGTGACAGTGCCGTAGAGCAGGTAGTAGTGCTTGTAGTAGTGACAGACGTACAGTGAGTGGGCAGGTATTAGTATAGTAGAGATCATTACAGTGTAACAGTTGTAGAGGTAATGACAGTACAGTTACAGTAGGTGGTGGTATTAATAGTAGTAGTGACAGTACAGTAGGTAGTGGTAGTAGTAGTAGTAGTAGTGGTGGTTGGTGGTACTAGTAATAGTGACAGTACAGTGTAGCAGCCTGTAGTAGCTCCCCGATCCTCACTCTCTAGACACTTGGTTACCTCCGATTCCCACGAGGGTCTTTGTTTATAATCTACAAATCGGGATATACCATTTACTTTTCATCTAGGGGGAATCCATCTGTGATAACTTCACTTCTCAACTTCAGCACTATCACAGTCAGTATTCCCTGACAATATACTGAATTGCTATAATCCACCCAAACCTTGCCTTATAATTACGACCTGAAATACACCTTATAATCTTTCTTACTGTCCTCTCGGACGGCTCCCCCTTAGTGTCCTCACTATGGTATCGCCGGAGGTTTTATGAGCTCCTGTCCACAGTGCTGAGCTCAGAAGTTCACAGACACAGGGAGTACAGAGGTGGCGCTGACCGCAGGGGGGCGCTCACTCAGATATCGCCTCGTACCTTTGTCCTTGGTCTTCCTTCTTAAGATCCCTGCATAATTAAAGAAGGCCTGTGTAACTCCTCGTGACAGTGAGGATGCAGGTACTCGTGCCTATTGTTGTGGGGGGCTCGTGTGCGGCGGCGGCTGCTGCTGCTCTCTGGGCCTCTATCTGCCGGAGCGGCGCACTGCAGCAGTGTGGTCAATAATGCAAGTTACAATACAGAGAGACGATATACTGCTCCCCTGCTCTAAACACACCTGACCAGTGTGTGTATATGTACAGGAGCTGGGTGCATATAATTATATATATATATATATTACACATACATAGTTATAGATAGATCTATAGATATACACACAGATGTACTTGCACAGGCATAGTTACTAGAACTTTTTGTGTTGTTTTTTATGTTACCTTTTGTAATGCATATGCGAGAGAGTTGAGATCTATCTATCTATCTCATTTTATCTATCTCATATCTATTTATTCATCCTTGATCCACCCCCTCCTTCCTTCCTTTCCTTCTTTGTACTTCCTATTCTTCAGACTTTCTAATATCCTCCCTTCTATATCTCTATCCTTGGGTCTATCCATCTTTCTATCAATAAAAGTCTGGGTCTGTCGATGCTTTTTATTCCTTCTTTTTATATCCATCATTTTTTTTTCTTCCATGCATTTATCTATGTTCTGTCCACTTTTATACTTTCTCTCATCTATCTACTATTTATATGTTAAATGCATATCATCTCTTAATCCATTATTATATCTGTCTATTCTTTTTATATCATTGCATGTATATTTTCTTTCTAGCATTACCACATGTGTCTGCCTCTTTTGGGGGTGCTGCATCTTTTGGGGGGTGCCTGCCTCTTGGTGGTGCCTGCCTCTTTTGGGGGTGCTGCCTCTTTTGGGGGATGCCTGCCTCTTTGGGTGCCTGCCTCTTTGGGGGGGCCTGCCTTTTTGGGGGTGCTCTGGGGGCCTGCCTCTTTTGGGGGGGTGGCCTGCCTCTTTTGGGGGTGTCTGCCTCTTTGGGGCTGATTTTGGTAGCCTCATCTTATCCGTCCCTTGGGTCGTGGTCGCGGTTTGCAAAATTGCCTCCCCCCTTCTAGCATCAGCGTACTGTGACTTTTGGTTGGTCTTTGGCTGCACTTGGCGGTCCTTTGGGGTGTCTGCCTCTTTTTGGGTGTGCGCCTCGTATGCTTTCTATGCTCCCCATTATTGGCTATATATTGTGGGCATGTGTCAGGTACATACATGTGGTTTACATGCACATGTAAATGTTTCCATCTGTAGTGATTGCCCCCTGTCCCGCGCTGCCCCCATTCATGCTCTGCCCACTTATACTTCCTCGTATTAGGCAGCAGGGATGGGATTACTCTGTGTAACCACTACTGAGCAGCTGCCTTCATAAACTCCCCTGGGCTGCGGAATCATGTTGGGGTCACCACACACACCTATGATTAACCCCCGGTGCTGCTGCATGCTTATCATACACATGGGGGGGGGGGGGGGGGCTATCCTGCCTGGCCTGTAATCTCATGGCCTCATAACTATATCCCAGGACGGCAGTGAGCATATGGATGGGGCGGCCGCTGTAATCCCTGCCGCTCACTATCACATTGTCGGGGTCAACTATAATCGGGATAATCGCTGAAAAGTAGTTTGTTTTTATAGAATGATCTGAGGAGCTGACAGTCTAATCTCTTGTTATATGAGGCGTAGGAGAGACCTCATGTTTGACTTTAAAAGTTTGTAACTTGCATAAACAATCCATATCTATTGTCCATCTTCATCTCTCATTGTATTCAGCTTACACCCACATATGTCATATCATCCTTCTATCCCCATATCTGTGTTCTCCTACCAGCAGTACAGCAAACAAGACTATCCAGGAGCCCGCCCATGGAAAAGCAACACACAAACGAGGCAAGGAACACGCTCACTGAGGCAACCATCACCCACATCCACCACCACCCCACTACAGCAGTACCCGATCCAGCCAAGCATAGCCGCACCACTAGACCACACACACTCACACACACACACAGAGCAGCATGCATACCCTCCACGACCAGAGAACCCTCCACTAGCTAGACCCACGAGTCGTAACCCGCACATCACACCATCCACTATCATCGTACCACAGTCACCCCTATCACTACCCCACACAGCTATCCGATCCACACGACTCCAGTCACAACAGCGAGCCTGCCAGCAGCACTCGCTCACCAGCCGCACAGCACACCCAGACTCCCACCGACATTCCCATGGCCAGCGCCCGACAATCGCAGGCCTTCCAAGCGTCGCTCACCCGCCCAGAAGCATCCATCATCGTCCGTTCAGCACCACGCAGAGATCGAGAAAGAGGCAGCTCGAGAGCGAAGGGAGAAAGAAGAGGACAGAAGGCATCGCCTTAATTCCACTCTTTTCCTTCCTTCCATCTCTTTCCTTTCTCTTCCTTCCATCCTCTTTCTCTTTCTCTTCCATCTCTTTCTCTTCCTTCCACTCTTTCCTTGTCCTTCCATATTTCCTTCCTTTCCTTCCGTTCCTTCCTTCCTCTCCTCCATCCTTCCATCATCCCTCCTTCCATCTATCCATCACTATAATACATCTATGTCAGTTCAATCAATCTCATATTATCCATCTCCCTCATTCTTTCATCTGTCCTGTCCCATCTGTCTGGTTTCATTTATGTCTTTCTACCTTCTCTATAAGTCTAACCATTTTCCAGGCATGCAGGCACATGGGAACGGTGTGTGTATATACAGTATACATCTTCAGCTATTGTGTATTGCCAGATGTTGTTGTAAAGTGTGTTTATGCTTGGTGTTATGTATATGTGTATGTAATATATATATTATTGTATATATATATATGTGTGCAGTGTAGGGCCTGGTTACTGATTCTCTTGAAATCTTTCATGTCCTCCCTTGGCGCTCACTCGTTGCCTGTGAAGTAGTCTGGCGGGGCGAGCCCTCTCGTCTTTCCACCAGTGGCGCTTAATACCGTCCTGTTGATGTATTTATAGAGGAGTCCATGCTATTGTTTTTCTCCTCTCCTGGGGACTATTCCAACCAGGGAGACGTGAGAAAGTTTAGGCGCACGTGGCTGTGTACATGAGTAGGCCTCATACTCCAGGCTGTGTTATATCTACATGACACTTATAACTTTTATATTAGATGATGGATTCATGGAAATTCTATACATATTGTACAAAAAGTGGAGAATATTCGTGAAAAGTTACACAACAGACTCAGGGGTCAGTAGTTTTTTGTAAAACTACAACTCCCAGCGTTAATTTTTACTCGTCCTCTTGGAACCATAGAAGTGACTAGAGAATGTTGGGAGTGTAGTTAACAGCTGAATGGCCGACAATTACTGACCCCCTACGCATTGCTTACACGGAGATTTCTGGCGCATTTTGTACATTGATCAATGGGCGTACAGCCCCTATGTTTACAATACGACGGCGGTTCCACAGGGACCAACCCCACACATCGGATATAAGAAATGGGTTGCTATAGACAACAACATGAGGCTATTCATCTGTCGCCTTTCCTGCTGACAGGAAATGGGAGTGTGTAGTTTTCCGCATTTAGACGCCACATTTTTAGTATATATGTAAAAAAATTCTATAATTTGGCTTATATAGAAGATTCTGAATCAAGAACGGTTTGGACTGTTTAATATTATTTTCTCTGGGTGTTATTACATAGATTTTTTGCTGGAATATATTCAATACATTAGTTGTGAATAAAAATAATTCCATTGGCCAAAGATCCAGAAACCACAACCCTGTTTATGTCACTTCAAAATATACCATAAAAAATAAGTTTTAAAGAAAAAGGGAAAAACCAGAAACACCAGAATCTGCTTGGGAAAAGAGAGAGAATAATTCATACATGTTGAATAAAAACCAGGACAAAGAGGCAGACAAACGCGGGTGTAGGGCTTCAAAAAAATAAAAGAAAAAACGAAAGAGAGAAAAGAGATGCAGAAAAAGAAACAGACGCCTAGAACTGTTTTGCAGCTATATCTCCATAAAAAAATTAATTTTAAAATGTGAAAAAAAATGCATTTAGTTTTGAAATAAAAATAATTCCATTTTGGCCAAAGAGTGCAGAACCATACTCTGTTTATGTTCTTTCATAATATACCATAAAAAATACATTTTTAAGTAAAATGTGAAAAAAAATCTGCAAAACACCACAAAAATCTACGTTTGGAGGATAATTTGTTGATTTTTTTACTCTAATATATTCTGTACATCTAGTTTTGAAGTAAATAAATTCTATTTGGGCCCAAAGATTGCAGAAACCATAACGCTGGTTATTTAACACTTGATCTCTACTATAAACATCAATAAAAAATTTGAAAAAAAAAATTGCCAAAAACACCACAGATTGTTGTATTTATGGGGATAATTCCATAGATATTTGCTGCAATATATCAGTAGATCAAGTTTTGAAGTAAATTATTCAATTTGGCCCAACATTTGGATAATTATACTTCATAATATACATAAATTTAAAAAAAAAACAACAAAACACCAAAAAAAATGCATAAAACTATTAAAATACAATGAGTCTTGATGTTGCAAGGCCGTGCAGATTATCAAATGCCGAGTTAAAGGATAATATAATATCACTTTTTGTTGAATGACAAACGCTATTGCATATGTTGGTGACACTTTTCTCCTGAATACGCTACTGGATGCTGAGTAATATGCCTGCACGTCTGGATCTGCAGCTCTGTGGATGATGTTATGTTAGCAGCGATAAAGTTTTTTGTAAAAAAGAAGGAAAAAAAAAAGTGACGTAGGGGTGTCGTGAACCAATGGGACCTGCAAGTGGGTGTGTCACCGGTGCAGGGGGAGGGGGGGTGTGTAAGTGAATAGTTCTTTTATTTGTTTCGTGTGGAGGTTGTGTGGTCATATGCATGGAAGCAGCCAGGGGAAAGCAGCAGCCGGGGGAAGGCAAGCGTGCTGCACAGGTACAATGTACAAGCAGGGCAGGGGGCTGCTTCCCTCATAGACTCCCCCTCGTAGTGCGTGCACTGATTACAAACCCCTCTTCCTCTATCCTCGTTTCCTCCCTACAGCCTAGATGTGTGTGTCTTTACCCCCCCCCCCCCATCAACTCGTTATGCCTGTTGATAGGTGATGCATTGTTCTACCTGTAAAAAACGAATAAAACAAGGTCGTTCCTCGCTCCGGCACTTGACTGACTTCTCTCAATCATACTAAATCATCCGCAAACGTAAATCTTTTTAAAAAAAAAAAAGCGTAGTTGCGACACATCTCTTTAAACCGGCATCGTTTATGCACTTTTTTGTTTGTTTTTTTATTATATGTGTATAGGTTTTTATATCTTTTTATATTATAAATATTTATTTTTGAAACCCCCAACTGCATCGTTTTTTCGACAGCTATTTCGGACGGATTAGACGAGGACTGTAATTTTTCCACGCTGCCTTGTTGGTCGTAGGCGATTGCGGTGGGTGGAAAGTGAAGTATTTTCTATTAAAGAAAAAATGCCTTGGGAAGGTAACCAGTTAAATCCACGGCTCCGTTACCGGTATAGGAGTAGCGTGTAGTTTAACCCCTTAGATGTTGCTTCTATAGTGTGGGGGGGCTCTTTGAAGCCTCGTCACGATATTTTGTCCCCTTGTGTTCAGAAGGGGGATTTCCGAGAAAGCAAACGCTGGCATAGCTGATTTTTATTTTTTTTTCTTCTTCGGGAGAAGGGTTATGCTGGGTGAGACGTGACATCACGACAGTAGCAGCTACCATGCTTTAATATTAATAGCAGCCTCTTACATGCAGTTGTAGGTTTTTGTCTAGGCCTGCGCGGCTGTGCGCTTTGCTATATCTGATTTGCACCACCGGCGGCCTTAGTAAGGACCCTGTGATTTTTTGGGGTTTTATCCATCTTTACCTACTTATTTTAACAATCCCCCCATCGATCCCCCACCCACTTGATGTTTCAGAGAACCTACTTTTTAAACAAATTATTCTTACTTACAAATTTTTGTTTTTAAAAAAATTACTCTAATTAGTAAGTGATACTCCCGGAGGGTTGGAAAGGTTTTGCAGCGTTAACACAAGCAGAACTTGCAGATTGACATAAAGTGTGTGTATGAGGAAGGTGGGGGGGGATTGGGAACTGTTTACATTAAGGGCTCGCTAAAGTCTGCAGTGAAGGCTCTAATTTAATCCATGTTCAGGTTTTTTTTTTTTTTTAGGATCATGTTAGGTTGGAACATGTGTTCACGTTTATGAGGGGGGGAGGTTTGGGCTTGGAGGGTAATTTTAAGCTTCTTCTGCCTTTCCTCGTAAGAGTAAATGACTCTGTGAGGCTTTGATTAAAAGTGGCAAAAATATTTTCCAAAATTAATTTTTTTTAAAAACATAAATGGAATCTTTCTTTTTTATTTGGTTATGCAAATTTTTGGTTTAATTTGTGTAAATGTTTCCCTCCCCATACGCTTTCTGTTTAAACGTGATTTTACGAGCGTGGCAGCGAGCCCTATGTAGCACCTTGTAAAAAAGGCATTGGGTATTCGCCCCCAAGTCCCTACAAAACGCCTTTCTATCGCAGGAGTTTGGTTTAGACTACGTAAATCGGTCTTTTTACGACTGTAGTAAGTATATAAAAATGGTTGTGTTTCAATTTCTCAGTTTTTATAGACCCATTTCTTAACAATTGGGCCAAAATTTCAATATGAATTGACACACGTTTGGAAAATTCTTTTTGGAAGTGAGCGTAGAATTCTTTTTTAGGTTTAGTTGATGTCTGTTCTAAGTTTTTCAGCCAATTGCCCCAGATCTCGGTTCGCCCACGGGCCTATTGGAAAGCACTGACCACATCGTAGATATCACCTTAAGAATCCCTATGAATCTATAGTTCCGGTCCTTAAACTCGTGTTCGCGAAGGATTTGTGACGAATAGTAGTTAAAAAATACACACACTTGAGAATGCCCTTAATCAGGACCGCTTGGATGTTTTGGTAATCTGGTTTTTAGTCAGAATTTTTTTTGTTCACCTTGACTTTTGTATAGTCTCCATCTGTGCACCACAGATGGGATATTTCGGAAAGTGTTTTTCTGTGGTAATTATTCTTGGTACAGTGGTGGGTGGTCGTCATATTGCAGGACTAGTTTTCGTTGGCTCTAGAAAACCCTTCTGGATGCCTAAGCCTTTAGTGGTTTCAGAAGATTACTTATGGACCTCCTGTATTGCGATGTCTCATTTTTGATCCTCCACCAATAGATGTCAATATACCTACACATGAATAGTCAAGTATATTTTGTCCACCCCTTCTCTGGATGTATCTATTCCTTAGTTTACCTCAACCATTAGATCTCTTCTAAGATGGTCACTGACTTCTTTAGGGAAGCTACTTGATACAGACTTCTGAGTCACAGACAATGGAGGTAATGTGTCTGACGTAAAGCTGGAGAAGTTATTGGACATGTTAGAAGAGACCTGAGTGTGAATAAAGTCAATGGAGGCACCTAGACCAGTCTGGAGAGCACCAAGTATGTTCCTGACTGACAAAGGCAAATTTTTGTTTTCTGGTTGGATAGTCATGGTAAGTTTTTGATTTTGGGGCTACAAAGGTGTTGTCAGGTTCTTTTTGAAACTTTGAAATATTATTTGTTCAGTGTAATTTGGCCTAGTGTTGATAAGTTTTTTGTTCCAAATACACGAGTCTTCTCTGGCAGGTTTGTGGTGGCCTATGAAGGAAGACCAAGCATGGATAATGTAGTAGACCTTGGCCACAGCAGGTCCAGAGATGTTTTAGATGGTTGTAAGATGGGTGGGCGATCAGTCTGTTCTTGTTCTTTCAATGTGCTGGTTGAGTTAGTTCACAGTTGTGGTCATTTGGGTCTACACCCCACAATTGAATTCTTTGCCATGCCATTGTCTTCTCCTGGCAAGGTTGTGTTGACCTCATGAAGATTTTTTGGAAAGACCAAGTATTAATATTAAGAACATTGGCCACAAACAGGTCCGACATGTTCATATCATGCGAGTGTGCTAGTTTCTTAAAGCTCTGTAGTAAAGCTCAGCACATGCAGTAGCCTGTAGTTCAACAGGGACCATGCATGGCTAGACCACTAAGGGTCAATCTTGGAGACCACCCCAACCGGAGGTTCTGTAATCTCTCTATAAAATACGATGACTACTTCAAATATTTGACTACGGTTAATGTGCCAATGCTTGGTGTCTGTCAGAGGTCCTTGTTTCCTGTGTAATTTGGAATTCCCTTGTGTACTGAGATCCCTTATACTTTCCCTCAGAGCACATCTTTGTGTTTGTGTGCCGTGCTCTGGCCATATCCTCCTAGTGATTTATACATATCAACCAATGCTCAGCAATTCAGTCATTGATGGGGCCCTCATCAATGCATAGGTGTAACCTATTTAAGCTCATAAAAGATTTGTTAAAAGTTTTGGGGGGCTAAACTGGTCAATATCGAGTGTCTTGGGTCCAACACCTCCACTGTTCAGTAGTGTTCGAACAGCTCTTCAGTCTCTTTGATTTGCACTATGCAAAGTGCTGTACATTGTATAGTGGCTGTGTTTGGTATTGCAGCTCAGGGCCAGTCATTTATTAGATATATGCAACCCATTGACTAGACCTCCATGGCCAAGTGAGCGGAATGATCCAAAAAAATGTTGTGACTGCCTCGATGGAGCTGGTCTGGAGTGGGAGAACTGGGTGCCAGGTCACAGAATATAATATTAATCCCAGAAACTGATATACCATACAAGCCCTCAACTATGTTGACCATCCTAGTTGGCCAAGGTAAGATTGTTCCCATTCATGAAAGCAACATTAGAACTTCAAATGTTGGATGAATGGAAACCCAGCATCAAATAAAGAGTGGTAGACTTTTTTGTTTTGTGCTAAATTGAATAATTTTTGCATTTTTGCCCCCCGGCCTATTATTTATGTAGATATTTAATAGTATTCTAAAAAAAAAGTATGAGGCTCGGAGGCTTTTAAGTGAGGTCGGTAGCCATACTTTCCACCTTTGTTGCAAGCCCAGGTGAGATTAGTTACTCGAGAAGTTGGCGTTATCTTCCATGAGTGACTTCACTGGTCGGACTTGCAAATGCTGAGAGCCGACGTGTACCACGTCTCCGCTTGGGTGAAGAAACTTCCCCCACTTGAGTATGGACGCTGGCAATTAAAGCACGGATATATGTCCAATAACACAAGGTTGATGTGAAACTAAGCTTTTAATTCTGTCATTTCCCATTCGAGGCCGTATAGTGGAGGAAAAACAAAAAATCTTGTAACAACGACCAGATCCGTTGCTTATTTTTTTAGTTTGATCCTTTTAAGGACAAATTAGGCATCGTGACATTTTGAGGAGAATTTACACTTTTGGTGACGACGCTATCTGAAGTGGCTCCCAATGGGTATATTCACACCCAGAGGCACATTTTCCTGTTTCACAAAACTTGTCCTTGTTTCGTCGTCCTTGGCGGGCACCCCAATTGCGCTTTTTTCATTTAGCACATTAGACGTGTGGGCCCGGGAGTAGCACCTTGGAGGTATGAGGTACTTTGTGCCCTGTTCTGTCACTTATGTCCACCTATTTTTTACGGATATTGCTGCGTTCCGCCCGTGAACACGGAACGTATTAACTAGTTAACTAACGCCCTCCTCGACAAACTTGAACTGCTGTGGATGTGCGTGAGGCTGCGACAACCTCATTTGGAAGACGGTGACCGGCCAAGACCACAACTTTGTTGTTATTGTTGGAGCTGTGTTGATATTTTATGACCTTTTATGTAGAGATGCACATGTTATAACCGAATGGGTGGAGCCACACCAAAACCTCTATCACCACACCACGTGTATTACCACACCCCCATAACAACAACCTATATTACCCACTATAATACTTACTGGAATACAGCGTAACCCTCACTACACCTACCTTAGATCAATACATTTTACTGCTCGGACCATGAACTAACACACCAGTAGCTCTCATTATATTCAACACCAGCTTTAAGTTTTTTTTATCTTTTTTTGTTACTCATTTTACCCTGATTCCCTCCCTCATACCCTTACTATTATATATTGACACTATGAACTCTATGGTGAGTCTCCAAAAACATAACCCACAGTGGCAGACTTGCCAAGTCCAGCGAGCAGTGGAAGGACATCTCCGAGGTTTCTGCTGGCGTTCCCCTAGATCAGTTTATATAGGTTTTAGTATCTTGGTATTTCGGCGTTTATAAGCGCCCGGCTTGTACTGGACTCTTGAAAGGCGTCCTACCTAAATAACAGGTGGCTTTTGTCTTAAAGATTTTTTAAGGGCCACTGCTGGCTAGCCCAGTTGTAAAAAGGGGTGGGTCCAGCACCCAAGACGTTAGCGGACCCCCACTCTGTCTCTCATCAATTATCTTGGCAGTTTACTTAGACACTGATCTAAACTACTAGGCATCATGCCTTCCTACCAAAAGTGCCACCCTTTCTGTTTTGTTCTAGCATTTCTCTACAATTAACCTTGACTCAGGACCAATGGTATAAGAATGTTCCTCTGGTCTCTTGGGTTAACGCAACGACGGCGAAACTCTCGTCCCCATACACTCACACTTTCGGGTATATACTAACATCACTGTATTCGATGCACAACCTCGAGCACACCGGTGTATTAGACGTTTCGTCGCTTTACACTTTTGCCTTCCCGGTCTTAGTTCGATGTCCGCGCTTACACAAACGACTCGATTTTTTTCTATTTTTCTTATTAGTAAAATATGTTTCAAACAAGGTTTCCCTGTATGAAGAGTAATGGTGACCCGAGACTTATGAGAATTCCTTCCCCTCAGGCGGGGATGGACACTGCACCGTCAAGACATACTTGGCGTGTTCTTGAAAATACCTGGTGGTGCGGCACATTTTTCTCCATAAGTATAACCAAATTATAGACAGCCCCTGTCCTCCCCCCCTTTTATAGTCATGTTGCCTTACATGCATCACAAAGCTCACCCGCGCCTGTCACGAGGCATTTATCTGGAATGGCCAGATATTAGTTATTCTCTATTCGGGACTGTTATGCCCCCCTCACATAGCGCGGCTTGATTGGTTTTCGTAACGGCATCGGAATGGAATATACATTTTAATAAATTTGGGTGAGGACCTCTAATCCCCCTTAAAGCGGACCATCACATTTTGTTCTCCTTGACAGCCAAGCACTTTGCATTTGGAAGTATGCGTTCCTTGATAACCATATGGGGCATATTTTTATTCCCATCCAACCGTAATTAGTTAGACCCCCTGATAGTACAGCCCCCGTGGGCCCCCCTGGGTCCGCCAAACGATGGTGTTCACCACCATTTAGCCCCCCCCCATGGGTAGGCTTGACGTCTAAATTTTTTGTGCAAAATTCCGACCCACCCCCACTCTACGCTATGTCTCTGTTTTTGGGGCCACCACCAGACAAAAAAAATCTCTGTCCCATGTTTTGCCCATCCTCTGGTTTATGTAACTACAATGGTAATCTGTCTGCCTTCACGTCGCTATTTAGGCAAAAAACGTTTGTGGCATCCATTTTTCGCGGGCGGCAGCTTTAGCACTTCCCTGTGACATCCCAATCGTATCGACCTCTATATGGGTCCCGCTCAATAAGGCCCACTTGACCCCCCCCCCCTCCCGTGGCAAATTTCTTACTAAGCTGGACTTGGACCAATCACCACCACCATTCTTGCTCCCCCCACGTAACCACACGAAAAAGTGATGCCATCTTCGAGTCTGTGGATGTTATACCTGGTCAATATTTATAAAGTACAAGTCTCCGAAAGATCTTTACGGTCCGGTGGCGTATCCGCTCGCGCCATGCTCGGTCGCAGGGTTGGTGCTCCACAATTTGAGGTCAATGGACCATCTGTCCAGATAATTGTACCCCAAAAATAGTCTGGTGTGGATACTGGGAGGGGTGGTTGAGTCGGACCCGATTTCTAGTGCCATGCACGAAACTTTGCGTCATCCCTAGTCCTCACACACGTCGATTCTTTTTACCTAACAACATAGCATATGCACAAATACCCGGTCGATGGCGGATCGGCCCCCCCTTGTACACATTCGATTCTTTCACCGTTTCCATAGATTCTTCTACTGGGAAAGGCCTCAAGGTCACAAACATGGCCACACGGGCTAGCTGGTGTAAACCCTACACTTTTCTAAGCCATGAAACATCTGCACGAGCCCTAACCCTTCTAGAATCTGATTTACTAACCCTTTACACCCACCCCCCTTCCCCTCTCAGTACCCATCTGCTGTGTTACAATATTCATTATGTTTGATGTGTTTCTACCACTGTTCAGCGCAACATGTCCCTTTTGGACAAGGTAACCGCTCCCGTCTACAAGGCCCTAATAAACATGTCAGTAATCCATTACTATTACAAGGGTCTCCCCGCCTTTTTTTCTGTACATATCCATTTCCTGGTCCCGGCATCTTGCTGCAAAGGAGTTGAACTTTGAGGGCTTCCCAGTCCTATACGCCCGGCATGCTATTCAGTTCGTTCTTCTGAAATGTAAACAGCAATCTGTGACATTGCCGTATGCGTGACAACAGGTCGTGACCCTACCACCCTTTTTGTATGCATAAAACGCTATTACAACAAACAAATTTGTTCAATCTCTTTTTTGAAAACAGCCACCGTGATAACCACCAGGTCACAATTTATTATGTAAAAATTTTACTATTTAAAATCCTTGTCTAATAAACAATTGCACCCAGTTACTTAACACAATGAATCTTTGTATCGTGAACATGTAAATAAACATTTCTTTTTACAAAATAAATAACACAACTGTAATGGTACGAAGCTCACGCAGGCTTGTTCTTTTTTTTTTTTTTTATTTTTTCCCTTCTCCCTGATGTGTTTAATTACTTTTAGAAGAGGAACTAAGTCTGGCCATTGACTTCCTACCCCGTCACTGATGAAGTCTTTCAGAAGCTCACGATAGCAATCGGACCTGCCTGACCGGCCTTCACTTGACTGGATAAACCCTCGAGTGCCCTCGGTTAGCCTTTAAAGGACCACCCTCTGGGGCCGGGGGGAACGGTTGTACGTGTGTGTCAACAGGGAATTGCTCAAGAGCCTACCCCAATAATATCTTCCTTGAGGACCCACCAGCTCCACCCCACTGTAGTCCTTGTGGCCTATTGTAGTTGGTGCCGTAGGACCGAAACAGAACTTCATAGTCCTAACTGGTGAAAAAGTTCCCGGCCACGTTGTGACATGCTTCTACGATTTAAGAAATGGAACCCACATCATATTTCCTACTGGACCTTTGGGTCGCTAAGTCACAGTTTCTCCAGTCACATTGGGACTTCGACCCCCGGGTGTACCCCTAACCCACACCTAAAAAAACAATAGTTATCGTTGTGCGTAGCGGTGCGGCCACATCGCCGCCTCCACATTAGTCTTTTTGGCCCGGCTATTTAAGCATGTTTGCCTGATGCCACTGAAGCGCCTCCCCTTGCACAGCTATAACTATTAGGACATCCCCTTGAACCCAGGTACTATACCAGAAGAACTGTCAATACAAATTCTTATTGAGTCCTTAAAAAACTATGGGGGCATTACCTGACCAACGAAACCTGTTCTTCTTATTACAAATACTGACACACCCATTACACGGGAATGTGTAATAACCGACCTTTGTTTGCATATGGTTAAGTTCACCCAAGGGAGTGTAATCCGACTTCCCGGTTTCGGCCGGCCCCTTTCGGTAAATGTAAAGACTTTATATGGCCCGCGGACCCCACCTAATTAACGGCACACCCGACTAAATTGTATGACCCCCTAGCGAGGGCCACCACTCTTCGACCTCACTGTGATGATGTTTTCTGGATGCATGACCTGTACCTACCTGTACAGTTGTTACATTGATATTGTGACTGAGATCCATTAATTGTACCTCCGGATGAACCAAAATTTTCATCTTACCACTCACGCGAAACATTCTACATTTTCTTTGTCTTTTGCCCTTATACCACACGTCTCCCGACTGCATACAAATTCAACATTAAGAACAAACCCTTGGAGCCTTTTATTGTGTAACTGACAGATTGCCCCTTGTAATTAGAGAGAGCGGACCCAAACCGTCTAGGTGGGTTAAGGCGTGAGATGTGTCCGGGCACACTACCCTCTGATGGATTCGGTGGACCTCCCCCCCCCCCCCCCCTTCTTCCAGCAACCCACACACGCCAAATGGCAAATGACACCCCTGCCAACTAGCATGGCAATCCTATCCTGCCATACGGAAGATCCTGGCACCCCCATATCCCAATCCATAGTGGTTGTCTAGGGACACCAATTCTGCCCCTGGATCGCGCTAATCAGCCCCCCGACCAATTCGGACACAATGTCCCT
The DNA here is from genome assembly GCA_019512145.1 of Engystomops pustulosus. Classification (NCBI taxonomy): domain Eukaryota; kingdom Metazoa; phylum Chordata; class Amphibia; order Anura; family Leptodactylidae; genus Engystomops; species Engystomops pustulosus. The sequence continues at coordinate 16,327,704 of CM033641.1, forward strand.
CGTCCGAGGGATTGCAACTATGAAACAAACTGAATGGTACAAGTTCGGATTCGATCATCTCTACCATCACTATATACGGTCCCCTTGGCAATCTACCCCTGATAAGGCTTGTTGCTATGTTCTAATCCAATAATTAACAAACCAAAATCCGTGCTTTGCCAAAATACAACCCATTAAATCAAGCCCGTACTCCACTACTATACCCAATTCGACATATGTGATTATGCACACCAACCAAACTAATGGACCAAAAAAGCGAGTACCAAAACTCTTCTTTTTTGTAGAAAGCTCGTAACTATATAGCTTGTAAATCTCATCGGAAGGTGACCAAATCCTGGGCACCCCCCGGGCCCACAAAAAAATTTAAAATACTCGTGCGGAAATGAGAACAGAATTTATATTTTATTTTACGTGCTTTTCCAGATTTTTATAGGGGAATACACGACCGTTTGTGTCGAGTACGTGGAACAACTTGCAATACTCGTTTGAATCTTAAGCTCCTCTGAGAAGCCTTTTTTTTTCTTAGCTGAGAATGGTGGGTTGTCTGGACGCCCCGGCAAGGACACCCCCTTCTAGACTTTGGCGTGTATGTGAGAGTGTACTCCTTCACCCCATCATTCATGTAGTCATTTCAGCCCAACGTCCTCACGGAACCCAAATCAGGACCCACTGGAAACACCTTTGTGTAGAGCTTTTTGAAATCCTTTAGGATTTCCACTAATACTCGGGATCTCCCGCCCATCCGGCCGTACACGCCCTCTTGCTTAGTAATGCAAGACTGCGTGTGCACCATCGCGGATGTTTCAGTGTCTGGAGAATATGGGTTATATGTCCCGATCGGAGGGGGAAGCTTACGAATCCTTCAATGTGCTCTGTCGGCACCTCTCTTGTGCGTAGTGAGTTAGTTCCAATGTTTTTTCGACGATATCTTCCCTACTTCTATAATGTGGTTACCACAGCCTGAACTCATGAATGCCCGAGTTTAAAAGCTACCCTCAGCGCTTTCATGACATGGCTAGGCTTCACTCACAGACGTTGCCGAAAACATTACATCCCGGCTATCTTTGCTCGCATTGCGCTATTTAAACGTATGCTCCATTCAGAGATATGCAGCTCAGTCGCCGCACCCTCGGAACAAGCACATTGGTTCCCACGATCTTTGGGCGGGTTGGGATTATCGACAGTCTGCCTATGGTATAGGATGTTCCTGAAAACGGGTTGTCGAAGGAAAGCCCAAACATCTTAACCATCCCCGTGCGTATCCCGCCCCCAGCTCCTGGGACCATGCTACAACCTCTGGGATCCATACCTTTAGTTGACGCTTAAGTTGTCTCTTAGCCGGCCTTGCGCCATGTTGACAGGATCCCCACTCCCATGTGCTTTACGTTAACTCTCAAGACTGGCGCGACAACACACACAATTCGCGGTGGCCCTGTTTTCCCCATAACCTATTTGTTGCAAGATTTTTACCAGTCCTGCTAACATCAGTGGATGGGATTTAAGTAAAACCAAATCCATATCTCTCGTAAAAATAACTAACTAGTGGCCAGTTTTCCGATTAAGGGCAGGATCCCCCGATTGTGCCGTCAGCCACCGGTGCTCTTCAATCCAAGTTGGTTCTTGAAGGGTTCCGGACCTTCAGCCGTGCTCGACCGGTCACTTCATTCAGGTGCGCTCCCATTTTCTCACTCGGGATCACGTTTAATCCATCGGAGGTGGAGCTACAACTATGATACCCCCTTTAATATAAGCCTCACACCACTCGCTAGCCATTACAAAGCATACACCAAGCACCCTATAAATAACCCCTAGATAATCTGCAAACGGAACCACTGTTCAGTGTGAGGTCCTTTCTTCTGCAGAGGGTGTGGGTGTTTCAATGTTATGGCTTCACGCAGCAGACGTGAAACTTGCACACCTTTTGGCACCAATTTATCTTCCCTTCCCTATGTATTGCACATGTTGCAGAGACCTCAGATCGCTGTACCCAAGTCTCCCATCTCACATCACTAATTTTTGCTCTGTGACAGTAATGTGTACTGTCACTACTAGTAATACTACCTGCTCTACTGTACTGTCACTACTACTAGTAATACTATCTGCTCTACTGTACTGTCACGACTACTAGTACTATTACCTGCTCTACTGTATTGTCACTACTACCAGTAGTACTATCCGCTGTACTGTACTGTATTGTCACTACTGCTAGTAATACTACCCGCTCTACTGTACTGTCATTACTACTAGTACTATTAACCTGCTCTACTGTACTGTCACTACTACAAGGACTACTACCTGCTCTACTGTACTGTCACTACTACTAGTGCTATTACCTGCTCAACTGTACTGTCACTACTATTAGTAATACTACCTGCTCTACTGTACTGTCACCACTACTAGTACTACTACCTTATCTACTGTACTGTTAGTGCTACTACCTGCTCTACTGTACTGTCACTACTACTCCTACTATTACCTGCCTTACTGTACTTTCACTACTACAAGTACTACTACCTGCCCTACAGTACTGTCACTACTACAAGGAGTATTACCTGCTCTACTGTACTGTCACTACTACAAGGACTATTACCTGCTCTACTGTACTGTCTCCACTACTATTAATACTACCTGCTCTACTGTACTGTCACTACTACAAGTACTATTACCTGCTCTACTGTACTGTCACTACTACTAGTACTATTACCTGCTCTACTGTACTGTCATTACAACTACCACTACACTACACACTTCTCTACTGTACTGTCACTACTTTTACTACTGACACTATTATAGCTACTACAAAGCTACAGGCTGCTTTACTGTCATTACTGCCACTACACATTGCTCAACTGTACTGACACTACTACTAGTCTACTACAAAGCTACAGGCTACTCTACTGTCATTACTACCAGTACATGTTGCTCAACTGTACTAACACTATTACAAAGCTACAGGCTGCTTTACTCTGCTGTTACTACTACATGTATTACTACTACATGTATTACTAAACTAGAGGCTGCTTTATTGTACTGACACTAATACAACACTAGAGGCTTCTTTATCTACTGTACTTGCACTACAACTAGGACTACTACACTACCTGCTTCTCTACTGTACTTTCCCTACTACTACTACTACTACTACTACTACTACTACACTAAAGGTTGTTCCACTGTACTGACAGTACTACTACTTCTACACTACAGGCTGCTCTCCTGTATGGACACTACTACTACTGCTGCTACTACTACTACTACTACCACTACCACTACCACTAGTACTACTACTTCTACACTACAGGTTGCTCACCTGTATGGACACTACTACTACTACTACTACTATTACTACTACCACTACCACTACCACTAGTACTACTACTTCTACACTACAGGTTGCTCACCTGTATGGACACTACTACGACTACTACTACTACTACTACTACTACTACTACTACTACTGGCTGCTCTCCTGTACTAACCTATATTATTTAAGTAGGATAGTAGTAGTAGTAGTAGTAGTGTAGTTAGTCAGTATCCATACAGGAGAGCAACCTGTAGTGTAGAAGTAGTAGTACTAGTGGTGTGGTAGTGGTAGTAGTAATAGTAGTAGTAGTAGTAGTAGTGTCCATACAGGTGGAGCAACCTGTAGTGTAGAAGTAGTAGATACTATGGTAGTGGTAGTGGAGTAGTAGTAGTAGTAGCAGCAGTGTAGTAGTTTCCATACAGGAGAGCAGCCTGTAGGTAGAAGTAGTAGTATGTCCAGTACAGTGAACAACCTTATTAGTAGTAGTAGTAGTAGTAGTAGTAGTAGTAGTAGTAGGGAAAGTACAGTAGAGAAGGCAGCGTAGTGTAGTAGTCCTAGTTGTAGTGCAAGTACAGTGATAAAGAAGCCTCTAGTGTTGTATTAGTGTCAGTACAATAAAGCAGCCTCTAGTTTAGTATACAGTAGTAGTAAATAATGTAGTATAACAGCAGGAGTAAAGCAGCCTGTAGCTTTGTAATAGGTGTTAGTAAAGTTGAGCAACATGTACTGGTAGTAGATGACAGTAGAGTAGCCTGTGCTTGTAGTAGACTAGTAGTAGTGTCAGTACAGTTGAGCAATGTGTAGTGGCAGTAATGACAGTAAAGCAGCCTGAGCTTTGTGTAGCTATAATAGTGTCAGTAGTAAAAGTAGTGACAGTACAGTAGAGAAGTGTGTAGTGTGTGGTAGGTAATGACAGTACAGTAGAGCAGGTAAAGTCCTTGTAGTAGTGACAGTACAGTAGAGCAGGTAAAGTATTGTAGTAGTGACAGTACAGTAGAGCAGTAGTATTAATAGTAGTGGAGACAGTACAGTAGAGCAGGTAATAGTCTTGTGTAGGACAGTACAGTAGAGCAGGTAATACTCCTTGTAGTAGTGACAGTACTGTAGGGCAGGTAGTAGTACTTGTAGTATGATGAAAGTACAGTAAGGCAGGTAATAGTAGGAGTAGTAGTGACAGTACAGTTAGAGCAGTAGTAGTAGCACTAACAGTACAGTAGAAAGGTAGTAGTACTAGTAGTGGGGACAGGACAGTAGAGCAGGTAGGTAGTATTACTAATAGTAGTGACAGTACAGTTGAGCAGGTAATAGCACTAGTAGTAGTGACAGTACAGTAGAGCGGTAGTAGTCCTGTAGTAGTGACAGTACAGTAGAGCAGGTTATAGTACTAGTAGTAATGACAGTACAGTAGAGCGGGTAGTATTACTAGCAGTAGTTGACAATACAGTACAGTACAGCGGATAGTACTACTGGTAGTAGTGACAATACAGTAGAGCAGGTAATAGTACTAGTAGTCGTGACAGTACAGTAGAGCAGATAGTATTAAAGTAGTAGTGACAGTACAGTAGAGCAGGTAGTATTACTAGTAGTGACAGTACATTAGAGCAGGTAATAGTACTAGTAGTAGTGACAGTACAGTAGAGCAGGTAGTATTACTAGTAGTGACAGTACCGTAGAGCAGGTAATATTACTAGTAGTAGTGACAGTACAGTAGAGTAGGTAATAGTACTAGTAGTAGTGACAGTACAGTAGAGCAGGTAATAGTACTAGTAGTAGTGACAGTACAGTAGAGCAGGTAGCATTACTAGTAGTACTGACAATACATTAGAGCAGGTAATAGTACTAGTAGTAGTGACAGTACAGTAGGTAGTGGTAGTAGTAGTACTACTAGTAGTGACAGTACCGTAGAGAGGTATATTACTAGTAGTAGTGACAGTCAGTAGAGAAGGTATAGTACTAGTAGTAGTAACAGTACAGCAAGGCAGGTATAGTATAGTAGTGACAATACATTAGAGAGGTAATAGTACTAGTAGTAGTTACAGTAGGTAGTGTAGTAGTAGTACTACTAGTAGTGACAGTACCGTAGAGCAGGTAATATTACTAGTAGTAGTGACAGTACAGCAGAGCAGGTAATAGTACTAGTAGTAGTGACAGTACAGCAGAGCAGGTAATAGTACTAGTAGTAGTGACAGTACAGCAGAGCAGGTAATATTACTAGTAGTGTGGACAGTACAGTAGAGTAGGTTATATTACTAGTAGTGACAGTACAGTAGAGCGGGTAAAAGTACTAGTAGTAGTGACAGTACAGAGAGCAGGTAATATTACTAGTAGTAGTGACAGTACCGTAGAGTAGGTAGTATACTAGTAGTAACAGTACAGTAGCGGGTAAAAGTACTAGTAGTAGTGACGTACGTAGAGCAGGTAGCATTACTAGTAGTACTGACAATACATTAGAGCAGGTAATAGAACTAGTAGTAGTGACAGTACAGTAGGTAGTGGTAGTAGTAGTACTACTAGTAGTGACAGTGCCGTAGAGCAGGTAGTAGTGCTTGTAGTAGTGACAGACAGTACAGTGAGTGGAGCAGGTATTAGTACTAGTAGGAGATACATTACAGTGTAACAGTGTAGAGGTAATGACAGTACAGTACAGTAGGTGGTGGTATTAATAGTAGTAGTGACAGTACAGTAGGTAGTGGTAGTAGTAGTAGTAGTAGTGGTGGTTGGTGGTACTAGTAATAGTGACAGTACAGTGTAGCAGCCTGTAGTAGCTCCCCGATCCTCACTCTCTAGACACTTGGTTACCTCCAGATTCCCACGAGGTCTTTGTTTATAATCTACAAATCGGGATATACCATTTACTTTTCATCTAGGGGAATCATCTGTGATAACTTCACTCTCAACTTAGCACTATCACAGTCAGTATTCCCTGACAATATACTGAATGTGCTATAATCCACCCAAACCTTGCCTTATAATTACGACCTGAAATACACCTGTATAATCTTTCTTACTGTCCTCTCGGACGGCCTCCCCCATTAGTGTCCTCACTATGGTATCGCGGAGGTTTTATGAGCTCCTGTCCCACAGTGCTGCAGCTCAGAAGTTCACAGACACAGGGAGTACAGAGGTGCGCTGACAGCAGGGGGGCGCTCACTCAGATCTCCCTCGTACCTTTGTCCTTGGTCTTCCTTCTTAAGATCCCTGCATAAGTTAAAGAAGCGCCTGTGTAACTCCTCGTGGACAGTGAGGATGCAGGTACTCGTGCCTATTGTTGTGGGGGTGGCTCGTGGCGGCGGGCGGCTGCTGCTGCTCTCTGGCGCCTCTATCTGCCGGAGCGGCGCACTGCAGCAGTGTGGTCAATAATGCAAGTACAATACAGAGAGACGATATACTGCTCCCCTGCTCTATAACACACCTGACCATGTGTGTATATGTACAGGAGCTGGGTGCATATATATATATATATATAATTACACATACATAGTTATAGATAGATCTATAGATATACACACAGATTACTTGCACAGGCATAGTTACTAGAACTTTTTGTGTTGTTTTATTATGTTACCTTTTGTAATGCATATGCGAGAGAGTTGAGATCTATCTATCTATCTCATTTCTATCTATCTCATATCTATTTATTCATCCTTGATCCACCCCCTCCTTCCTTCCTTTCCTTCTTTTCTACTTCCTATTCTTCAGACTTTCTATATATCCTCCCTTCTATATCTCTCTATCCTTGGGTCTATCCATCTTTCTATCAATAAAAGTCTGTGTCTGTCGATGCTTTTTATTCCTTCTTTTTATATCCATTCATTTTTTTTTCTCCATGCATTTATCTATGTTCTGTCCACTTTTATACTTTCTCTCATCTATTCTATATTTATATGTTAAATGCATATCTATCTCTTAATCCATTATTATATCTGTCTATTTTTTTTATATCTATTGCATGTATATTTTCTTTCTAGCATTTATCCACATGGTGTCTGCCTCTTTTGGGGGTGCCTGCCTCTTTTGGGGGTGCCTGCCTCTTTTGGGGATGCCTGCCTCTTTTGGGGGTGCCTGCCTCTTTTGGGGGTGCCTGCCTCTTTTGGGGTGCCTGCCTCTTTGTGGGGGTGCCTGGCCTTTTTGGGGGCTGCTCTTGGGGGCCTGCCTCTTTTGGGGGGGTTGGCCTGCCTCTTTTGGGGGTGCTGCCTCTTTTGGGGTGGGCTGCTCTTTTGGGTGCCATCTTTATCCGTCTATTGGGTGTGGTCGCGGTATGCATCCAATTTTGCCCTCCCCTTCCTCAGCCAGCTATTGACTTTTGGTTGGCTCTTTTGGCTGCACTTTGGGCTTTTGGGGTGTCGCCTCTTTTTGGGGTGTGCGCCTCTGTATGCTTTCTATGCTCCCCATACTTGGCTATATATGTGGGATGTGTCAGCTGTCATACATGCTGGTTTACATGCACATGTAAATGTTCCATCTGTAGTGATTGCCCCCTGTGCCCGCGCTGCCCCCATTCATGCTCTGCCCACTCTATACTTCCTCGATTAGGCAGCAGGGATGGGATTATCTGTGTAACCCTCTGAGCAGCTGCCTTCATAAACTCCTCCTGGGTGCGGAATCATGTTGGGGTCACCACACACACCTATGATTAACCCCCGGTGCTGCTGCATGCTTATCATACACATGGGGGGGGGGGGGGGGGGCTATCCTGCTCTGGCCTGTAATCTCATGGCCTCATAAACTATACTCCCAGGACGGCAGTGAGCATATGGATGGGGCGGCCGCTGTAATCCCTGCCGCTCACTATCACATTGTGGGGGTCAACTATAATCGGGATAATCGCTGAAAAGTAGTTTGTTTTTATAGAATGATCTGAGGAGCTGACAGTCTAATCTCTTGTTATATGAGGCGTAGGAGAGACCTCATGTTATGACTTTAAAGTTTGTAACTTGCATAAACATCCATATCTATTGTCCATCTTCACTTCATTGTATTCGCTTACACCCACATATGATCATATCATCCTTCTATCCCCATATCTGTGTTCTCCTACCAGCAGTACAGCAAACAAGACTATCCAGGAGCCCGCCCGAATGACACACCCAAACGAGGGCGGGAACACGCCACTGGAGTCTACCACACCCACCACCACCACACACACTTCCATCTACATCAGTACCCTCAGCCAGCATACCAGCACCATCTAGCAGCACCACACTCACACACACACACGATCAGCATGCCTAACCCCGATCCAGAAACCCCCATCACAACCGCCATCAGTCTAACCACATCTACTACCACCATCTACATCCCAGACTAGTCACCCTATCACTATCCCACACACTATCCGACCAGTCAGCGATCGTCCACCAATCGACAGCCTGCCAGCACACCGGCCACCACCGGCACAGCGAGCACGCCAACCGCCAGCCAGCATGTCGCTCATGGCCAGCCGCCACATCCAGTGCCGGTCCAAGGCGTTCGCCACTCCGACCCAGAAGCATCCGATCAGTCGTCCTCAGCGACACGCAGCACGAGATTCGAAAGGGACGGCACAGTCCGGAGGCGGAAGAAGAAAAGGGACAATCCCTTCTTCCACTCTTTCCTTCCTTCCATCTTCTTTCCTTTCCTCTTCCTTCCATCCTTCCTTCCATCTTTCCTTCCATCTTTCCTTCCCTTCCACTTTTCTTTCCTTGTCCTTCCATTCACTCCTTCCTTTCCCTTCCGTTCCTTCCTTCCTCTCCTCCATCCTTCCATCATCCCTCCTTCCATCTATCCATCACTATAGATACATCTATGTCAGTTCAATCAATCTCATATTATCCATCTCCCTCATTTCTTTCATCTGTCCTGTCCCATCTGTCTGGTTTCATTTATGTCTTTCTACCTTTCTCTATAAGTTAACCATTTTCCAGGCATGCAGGCACATGGGAACGGTGTGTTATATACAGTATTACATCTTCAGCTATTGTGTATTGCCAGATGTTGTTGTAAAGTGTGTTTTATGCTTGGTGTTATTATATGTGTATGTATATATATATTATTGTATATATATATATGTGTGCAGTGTAGGGCCTGGTTACTGATTCTCTTGTAAATCTTTCATGTCCTCCCTTGGCGCTCACTCGTTGCCTGTGAAGTAAGTCTGGCGGGGCGAGCCTCTCGTCTTTCCACCAGTGGCGCTTAAATACCGTCCTGTTGATGTATTATAGAGGAGTCCATGCTATTTTTTCTCCCTCTCCTGGGATATTCCAACCAGGAGACGTGAGAAAGTTTAGGCGCACGTGGCTGTGTACATGAGTAGGCCTCATACTCCAGGCTGTGTTATATCTACATGACACGTTATAACTTTTATATTAGATGATGGATTCATGGAAATTTATACATATTGTACAAAAAGTGGAGAATATTCGTGAAAAGTTAACACAACAGACTCAGGGGTCAGTAGTTTTTTGTAAAACTACAAACTCCCAGCGTTAATTTTTACTCGTCCTCTTGGAACCATAGAAGTGACTAGAGAATGTTGGGAGTTGTAGTTAACAGCTGAATGGCCGACAATTACTGACCCCCTCGCTATTGCTTACACGGGCATATTCTGGCGCATTTTGTACATTGATCAATGGGCGTACAGCCCCTAATGTTTACAATACGACGGCGGTTCCACATGGGACCAACCCCACACATCGGATATAAGGAAATGGGTTGCTATAGACAACAACATGAGGCTATTCATCTGTCGCCTTCCTGCTGACAGGAAATGGAGTGTGTAGTTTTCCGCATTTAGACGCCACATTTTTAGTATATATGTAAAAAAATTCTATAATTTGGCTTATATAGAGATTCTGAATCAAGAACGGTTTGGACCTGTTTAATATTATTTTCTCTGGGTGTTATTACATAGATTTTGCTGGAATATATTCAATACATTAGTTGTGAAGTAAAAATAATTCCATTGGCCAAAGATCCAGAAACCACAACCCTGTTTATGTCACTTCATAAATATACCATAAAACAATAAGTTTTAAAGAAAAAGGTAAAAACCAGAAAACACCACAGAATCTGCTTTTGGGAAAGAATGAGAAATATTCATACATAGTTTGAATAAAAATCCAGGAGCAAAAGCAGAAAGCAGAACCGGAGCTTCAAAAAGTAAAAGAAAAACGAAAGGGAAAAAGATCAAAAAAGAAACAAGAACGCTGATGTTATTCAGCTATATTCCATAAAAAAATTAATTTTAAAAAATGTGAAAAAAAAATGCATTTAGTTTTGAAATAAAATAATTCCATTTGGCCCAAAGATGCAGAACCATACTCTGTTTATGTTCATTTCATAATATACCATAAAAAATACATTTTTAAGTAAAATGTGAAAAAAAATCTGCAAAACACCACAAAAATCTACGTTTTGGAGGATAATTTGTTGATTTTTTTACTCTAATATATTCTGTACATCTAGTTTTGAAGTAATAAATTCTATTTGGGCCCAAAGATTGCAGAAACCATAACGCTGTTATTTAACACTTGATCTACTATAAACATCAATTAAAAAATTTGAAAAAAAAAATTGCCAAAAACACCACAGATTTTTTATTTATGGGGATAATTCCATAGATATTTGCTGCATATATCAGTAGATCAAGTTTTGAAGTAAATTATCAATTTGGCCCAACATTTGGATAATATACTTCATAATATACATAAATTTAAAAAAAAAACAACAAAACACCAAAAAAAATGCATAAAACTATTAAAAACAATGCAGTCTTGATGTTGCAAGGCCGATGCAGATTATCAAATGCCGAGTTAAAGGATAATATAATATCACTTTTTGTTGAATGACAAACGCTATTGCATATGTTGGTGACACTTTTCTCCTGATACGCTACTGGATGCTGGTAATATGCCTGCACGTCTGGATCTGCAGCTCTGTTGGATGATGTTATGTTAGCAGCGTATAAAGTTTTTTGTAAAAAAGAAGGAAAAAAAAAAGTGACGTAGGGGTGTCGTGAACCAATGGGACTGCAAGGGTGTGTCACCGGTGCAGGGGGAGGGGGGGTGTGTAAGTGAATAGTTCTTTTATTTGTTCGTGTGGAGGTTGTGTGGTCATATGCATGGAAGCAGCCAAGGGAAAGCAGCAGCCGGGGGAAGGCAAGCGTGCTGCACAGTACAACTGTACAAGCAGGGCAGGGGGCTGCTTCCCTCATAGACTCCCCCTCGTAGTGCGTTGCACTGATTACAAACCCCTCTTCTCTATCCTCGTTTCCTCCCTACAGCCTAGATGTGTGTGTCTTTACCCCCCCCCCCCACATCAACTCGTTATGCCTGTTTGATAGGTGATGCATTGTTCTACCTTGTAAAAAAACGAATAAACAAGGTCGTTCCTCGCTCCGGCACTTGACTGACTTCTCAATCATACTAAATCATCCGCAAACGTAAATCTTTTTAAAAAAAAAAAGCGTAGTTGCGACACATCTCTTTAAACCGGCATCGTTTATGCACTTTTTTGTTTTTTTTTTATTATATGTGTATAGGTTTTTATATCTTTTATTATATTATAAATATTTATTTTTGAACCCCCAACTGCATCGTTTTTTCGACGCTATTTCGGACGGATTAGACGGACTGTAATTTTTCCACGCTGCCTTGTTGGTCGTAGGCGATTGCGGTGGGTGGAAAGTGAAGTATTTTCTATTAAAGAAAAAATGCCTTGGGAACGTTAACAGTTAAATCCACGGCTCGTTACCGGTATAGGAGTAAGCGGTAGTTTAACCCCTTAGATGTTGCTTCTATAGTGTGGGGGGCTCTTTGAAGCCTCGTCACGATATTTGTCCCCTGTGTTACAGAAGGGGGATTTCGAGAAAGCAAACGCTGGCAGTAGCTGATTTTTATTTTTTTTTCTTCTTGGGAGAAGGGTTATGCTGGGTGAGAGTGACATCACGACAGTATGGCAGTCTACCATGCTTTAATATTAATAGCAGCCTCTTACATGCAGGTTGTAGGTTTTTGTCTAGGCCTCGGGCTGTGCGCTTGCTATATCTGATTTGCACCACCGCGGCCCCTTAGTAAGGACCCTGTGATTTTTTTGGGGTTTATCCATCTTTACCTACTTATTTTAACAATCCCCCCATCGATCCCCACCACTTGATGTTTCAGAGAACCTACTTTTTAAACAAATTATTCTTACTTACAAATTTTGTTTTTAAAAAATTACTCTAATTAGTAAGTGATACTCCCGGAGGGTTGGAAAGGTTTTGCAGCGTTAACACAAGCAGAACTTGCAGATTGACATAAAGTGTGTGTATGAGGAAGGTGGGGGGGATTGGAACTGTTTACCATTAAGGGCTCGCTAAAGTCTGCAGTGAAAGTGCTCTAATTAATCCATGTCAGGTTTTTTTTTTTTTTAGGATATGTTAGGTTGGAACATGTGTTCACGTTTATGAGGGGGGGAGGTTTGGGCTTGGAGGGTAATTTTAAGCTCTTCTGCTTTCCTCGTAAGAGTAAATGAACTCTGTGAGGCTTTGATTAAAAGTGGCAAAAATATTTTCCAAAATTAATTTTTTTTAAAAACATAAATGGAATCTTTCTTTTTTATTTGGTTATCAAATTTTTGGTTTAATTTGTGTAATGTTTCCTCTCCCCATACGCTTTCTGTTTAAAACGTGATTTTACGAGCGTGGCAGCGAGCCCTATGTAGCACCTTGTAAAAAAGGCATTGGGTATTCGCCCCCAAGTCCCTACAAAAACGCCTTTCTATCGCAGGATTTTGGTAGACTACGTAAATCGGTCTTTTAGGACTGTAGTAAGTATATAAAAATGGTTGTGTTTCAATTTCTGTATTTTATAGACCCATTTCTTAACAATTGGGCCAAATTTCAATATGAATTGACACAGTTGTAAATTCTTTTTGGAAGTGAGCGTAGAATTCTTTTTTTAGGTTTTATCTTGATGTCTGTTCTAAGTTTTCAGCCAAAATTGCCCAGAATCTCGGTTCGCCCACGTGGCCTATTGGAAAGCACTGACCACATCGTAGATATCACCTTAAGAATCCCTATGATCTATTAGTTCCGTCCTTAAACTCGTGTTCGCGAAGGATTTGTGACGTATAGTAGTTAAAAAATACACACACTTGAGAATGCCCTTAATCAGGACCGCTTGGATGTTTTGGTAATCTGGGTTTTTAGTCAGAATTTTTTTTGTTCACCTTTGACTTTTGTATGTCTCCATCTGTGCACCACAGATGGGATATTCGGAAAGTGTTTTTCTGTGGTAATTATTCTTGGTACAGTGGTGGGTGGTCGTCATATTTGCAGGACTAGTTTTCGTGGCTCTAGAACACCCTTCTGGATGCCTAAGCCTTTAGTTGGTTTCATGAGATTACTTATGGACCTCCTGGTATTGCGATGTCTCATTTTTGATCTCCACCAATAGATGTCAATATACCTACAACATGATAGTCAATGTATATTTTGTCCACCCCTTCTCTGGATGTATCTATTCCTTAGTTTACCTCAACCATTAGATTCTCTCTAAGATGGTCACTGACTTCTTTAGGGAGCTACTTGATAAAGACTTTCTGAGTCACAGACAATGGAGGTAAGTGTCACGTAAAGCTGGAGAAGTTATTGGGACAGTGTTAGAAGAGACCTGAGTGGAATAAAAGTCAATGGAGGCACCTAGACCAGTCTGGAGAGCACCAACGTATGTTCCTGACTGACAAAGGCAAATTTTTGTTTTCTGGTTGATAGTCATGGTAGTTTTTGATTTTGGGGCTACAAAGGTGTTGCAGGTTCTTTTTGAAACTTTGAAATATTATTTGTTCAGTGTAATTTGGCCTAGTGTTGATAAGTTTGTTTTGTTCCAATACACGAGTCTTCTCTGGCAGGTTTGTGGTGGCCTAATGAAGGAAGACCAAGCATGGATAATTAGTAGACCTTGGCCACAGCAGGTCCAGAGATGTTTTAGATGTGTTGTAAGATGGTGGGCGATCAGTCTGTCTTGTTCTTTCAATGTGCTGGTTGAGTTAGTTCACAGTTGTGGTCATTTGGGTCTACACCCCACAATTGAATTCTTGCCATGCCATTGTCTTCTACTGCAAGGTTGTGTTGACCTCATGAAGGATTTTTTGGAAAGACCAAGTATTAATATTAAGAACATTGGCCACAACAGGTCCGACATGTTCATATCATGCGAGTGTGCTAGTTTCTTAAAGCTCTGTAGTAAAGCTCAGACATGGCATGGTAGCCTGTAGTTCAACAGGGACCATGCATGGCTAGACCAACTAGGGTCAATCTTGGAGACCACCCCAACCGGAGGTTCTGGTAATCTCTCTATAAAAACGATGATACTTCAATATTTGACTACGGTTAATGTGCCAATGCTTGGTGTCTTCAGAGGTCCTTGTTTCCTGTGTAATTTGGAATTCCCTTGTGTACTGAGATCCCTTATACTTTCCCTCAGAGCACATCTTTGTGTTTGTGTGCCGTGCTCTGGCCATATCCTCCTATTGATTTATACATATCAACCAATGCTCAGCAATTCAGTCATTGATGGGGCCCTCATCAATGCATAGGTGTACCTATTTAAGCTCATAAAAGATTTGTTTAAAAGTTTTGGGGGGCTAAACTGGTCAATATCGATGTGCTTGGGTCCAACACTCCACTGATCAGTATGTGTTCGAACAGCTCTTCAGTCTCTTTGATTTGCACTATGCAAATGCTGTACATTGTATAGTGCTGTGTTTGGTATTGCAGCTCAGGGCCAGTTCATTTATTAGATATATGCAACCCATTGACTAGACCTCCATGGCCAAGTGAGCGGAATGATGCCAAAAAATGTTGTGACTGCCTCGATGGAGCTGGTCGTGGGAGATGGGAGAACTGGGTGCCAGGTCAACAGAATATAATATTAATCCCAGAAACTGATATACCATACCAAGCCCTCAACTATGTTGACCATCCTAGTTGGCCAAGGGTAAGATTGTTCCATTCATGAAAGCAACATTAGAAACTTCAAAAATGTGGGATGAAGGAAACCCAGCATAAATAAAGAGTGTGTAGACTTTTTTGTTTGTGCTAAAATTGATAATTTTTGCATTTTTGCCCCCCGGCCTATTATTTATGTAGATATTAATAGTATTCTAAAAAAAAGTATGAGGCTCGGAGGCTTTTAAGTGAGGTGGAGCTACTTTCCACCTTTTGTTGCAAGCCCAGGTGAGATATTTACTCGAGAAGCTTATCTTCCATGAGTGACTTCAGGTTCGGACTTGCAAAGTGAGAGCGACGTGTCACCACGTCTCCGCTGAAGATTCCATTGAAGTATGTGTGGAATTAAAGCACGGAACATGGTACAATAACACAAGGTTTTGATGGAAACAAGCTTTTAATTCTGTATTTGTCCCATTCAGGCCGGAAGTGGAGGAAAAAACAAAACAATCGAGACACGACCTCCGTTCTTATTTTTTTAGTTTTGATCCTTGTAGGGACAAATTAGGCATCCCCGTGATCATTTGGAGGAGATATTCTACACTTTTTGGTGACCCCGTCGCATCTGAAGTGGCTCCAATGGGTCATATTCACACCCAGAGGCACATTTTTCCTGTTTCACAGAACCACTTGTCCTTGTTCGTCGTCCTTGGAGGGCACCCCAATTTGCGCTTTTTTCATTTAGCACATTAGACGGTGCCAGGAGGTTAGCACCTTCTGGAGGTATGAGGCTACTTTGTGCCCTGTTCTGTCACTTATGTCCACCTATTTTTTACGGATATTGCTGCGTTCCGCCCGTGAACACGGAACGTATTAACTAGTTAACTAACGCCCTCCTCGACAAACTTGAACTGCTGTGGATGTGCGTGAGGCTGCGACAACCTCATTTGGAAGACGGTGACCGGCCAAGACCACAACTTTGTTGTTATTGTTGGAGCTGTGTTGATATTTTATGACCTTTTATGTAGAGATGCACATGTTATAACCGAATGGGTGGAGCCACACCAAAACCTCTATCACCACACCACGTGTATTACCACACCCCCATAACAACAACCTATATTACCCACTATAATACTTACTGGAATACAGCGTAACCCTCACTACACCTACCTTAGATCAATACATTTTACTGCTCGGACCATGAACTAACACACCAGTAGCTCTCATTATATTCAACACCAGCTTTAAGTTTTTTTTATCTTTTTTTGTTACTCATTTTACCCTGATTCCCTCCCTCATACCCTTACTATTATATATTGACACTATGAACTCTATGGTGAGTCTCCAAAAACATAACCCACAGTGGCAGACTTGCCAAGTCCAGCGAGCAGTGGAAGGACATCTCCGAGGTTTCTGCTGGCGTTCCCCTAGATCAGTTTATATAGGTTTTAGTATCTTGGTATTTCGGCGTTTATAAGCGCCCGGCTTGTACTGGACTCTTGAAAGGCGTCCTACCTAAATAACAGGTGGCTTTTGTCTTAAAGATTTTTTAAGGGCCACTGCTGGCTAGCCCAGTTGTAAAAAGGGGTGGGTCCAGCACCCAAGACGTTAGCGGACCCCCACTCTGTCTCTCATCAATTATCTTGGCAGTTTACTTAGACACTGATCTAAACTACTAGGCATCATGCCTTCCTACCAAAAGTGCCACCCTTTCTGTTTTGTTCTAGCATTTCTCTACAATTAACCTTGACTCAGGACCAATGGTATAAGAATGTTCCTCTGGTCTCTTGGGTTAACGCAACGACGGCGAAACTCTCGTCCCCATACACTCACACTTTCGGGTATATACTAACATCACTGTATTCGATGCACAACCTCGAGCACACCGGTGTATTAGACGTTTCGTCGCTTTACACTTTTGCCTTCCCGGTCTTAGTTCGATGTCCGCGCTTACACAAACGACTCGATTTTTTTCTATTTTTCTTATTAGTAAAATATGTTTCAAACAAGGTTTCCCTGTATGAAGAGTAATGGTGACCCGAGACTTATGAGAATTCCTTCCCCTCAGGCGGGGATGGACACTGCACCGTCAAGACATACTTGGCGTGTTCTTGAAAATACCTGGTGGTGCGGCACATTTTTCTCCATAAGTATAACCAAATTATAGACAGCCCCTGTCCTCCCCCCCTTTTATAGTCATGTTGCCTTACATGCATCACAAAGCTCACCCGCGCCTGTCACGAGGCATTTATCTGGAATGGCCAGATATTAGTTATTCTCTATTCGGGACTGTTATGCCCCCCTCACATAGCGCGGCTTGATTGGTTTTCGTAACGGCATCGGAATGGAATATACATTTTAATAAATTTGGGTGAGGACCTCTAATCCCCCTTAAAGCGGACCATCACATTTTGTTCTCCTTGACAGCCAAGCACTTTGCATTTGGAAGTATGCGTTCCTTGATAACCATATGGGGCATATTTTTATTCCCATCCAACCGTAATTAGTTAGACCCCCTGATAGTACAGCCCCCGTGGGCCCCCCTGGGTCCGCCAAACGATGGTGTTCACCACCATTTAGCCCCCCCCCATGGGTAGGCTTGACGTCTAAATTTTTTGTGCAAAATTCCGACCCACCCCCACTCTACGCTATGTCTCTGTTTTTGGGGCCACCACCAGACAAAAAAAATCTCTGTCCCATGTTTTGCCCATCCTCTGGTTTATGTAACTACAATGGTAATCTGTCTGCCTTCACGTCGCTATTTAGGCAAAAAACGTTTGTGGCATCCATTTTTCGCGGGCGGCAGCTTTAGCACTTCCCTGTGACATCCCAATCGTATCGACCTCTATATGGGTCCCGCTCAATAAGGCCCACTTGACCCCCCCCCCCTCCCGTGGCAAATTTCTTACTAAGCTGGACTTGGACCAATCACCACCACCATTCTTGCTCCCCCCACGTAACCACACGAAAAAGTGATGCCATCTTCGAGTCTGTGGATGTTATACCTGGTCAATATTTATAAAGTACAAGTCTCCGAAAGATCTTTACGGTCCGGTGGCGTATCCGCTCGCGCCATGCTCGGTCGCAGGGTTGGTGCTCCACAATTTGAGGTCAATGGACCATCTGTCCAGATAATTGTACCCCAAAAATAGTCTGGTGTGGATACTGGGAGGGGTGGTTGAGTCGGACCCGATTTCTAGTGCCATGCACGAAACTTTGCGTCATCCCTAGTCCTCACACACGTCGATTCTTTTTACCTAACAACATAGCATATGCACAAATACCCGGTCGATGGCGGATCGGCCCCCCCTTGTACACATTCGATTCTTTCACCGTTTCCATAGATTCTTCTACTGGGAAAGGCCTCAAGGTCACAAACATGGCCACACGGGCTAGCTGGTGTAAACCCTACACTTTTCTAAGCCATGAAACATCTGCACGAGCCCTAACCCTTCTAGAATCTGATTTACTAACCCTTTACACCCACCCCCCTTCCCCTCTCAGTACCCATCTGCTGTGTTACAATATTCATTATGTTTGATGTGTTTCTACCACTGTTCAGCGCAACATGTCCCTTTTGGACAAGGTAACCGCTCCCGTCTACAAGGCCCTAATAAACATGTCAGTAATCCATTACTATTACAAGGGTCTCCCCGCCTTTTTTTCTGTACATATCCATTTCCTGGTCCCGGCATCTTGCTGCAAAGGAGTTGAACTTTGAGGGCTTCCCAGTCCTATACGCCCGGCATGCTATTCAGTTCGTTCTTCTGAAATGTAAACAGCAATCTGTGACATTGCCGTATGCGTGACAACAGGTCGTGACCCTACCACCCTTTTTGTATGCATAAAACGCTATTACAACAAACAAATTTGTTCAATCTCTTTTTTGAAAACAGCCACCGTGATAACCACCAGGTCACAATTTATTATGTAAAAATTTTACTATTTAAAATCCTTGTCTAATAAACAATTGCACCCAGTTACTTAACACAATGAATCTTTGTATCGTGAACATGTAAATAAACATTTCTTTTTACAAAATAAATAACACAACTGTAATGGTACGAAGCTCACGCAGGCTTGTTCTTTTTTTTTTTTTTTATTTTTTCCCTTCTCCCTGATGTGTTTAATTACTTTTAGAAGAGGAACTAAGTCTGGCCATTGACTTCCTACCCCGTCACTGATGAAGTCTTTCAGAAGCTCACGATAGCAATCGGACCTGCCTGACCGGCCTTCACTTGACTGGATAAACCCTCGAGTGCCCTCGGTTAGCCTTTAAAGGACCACCCTCTGGGGCCGGGGGGAACGGTTGTACGTGTGTGTCAACAGGGAATTGCTCAAGAGCCTACCCCAATAATATCTTCCTTGAGGACCCACCAGCTCCACCCCACTGTAGTCCTTGTGGCCTATTGTAGTTGGTGCCGTAGGACCGAAACAGAACTTCATAGTCCTAACTGGTGAAAAAGTTCCCGGCCACGTTGTGACATGCTTCTACGATTTAAGAAATGGAACCCACATCATATTTCCTACTGGACCTTTGGGTCGCTAAGTCACAGTTTCTCCAGTCACATTGGGACTTCGACCCCCGGGTGTACCCCTAACCCACACCTAAAAAAACAATAGTTATCGTTGTGCGTAGCGGTGCGGCCACATCGCCGCCTCCACATTAGTCTTTTTGGCCCGGCTATTTAAGCATGTTTGCCTGATGCCACTGAAGCGCCTCCCCTTGCACAGCTATAACTATTAGGACATCCCCTTGAACCCAGGTACTATACCAGAAGAACTGTCAATACAAATTCTTATTGAGTCCTTAAAAAACTATGGGGGCATTACCTGACCAACGAAACCTGTTCTTCTTATTACAAATACTGACACACCCATTACACGGGAATGTGTAATAACCGACCTTTGTTTGCATATGGTTAAGTTCACCCAAGGGAGTGTAATCCGACTTCCCGGTTTCGGCCGGCCCCTTTCGGTAAATGTAAAGACTTTATATGGCCCGCGGACCCCACCTAATTAACGGCACACCCGACTAAATTGTATGACCCCCTAGCGAGGGCCACCACTCTTCGACCTCACTGTGATGATGTTTTCTGGATGCATGACCTGTACCTACCTGTACAGTTGTTACATTGATATTGTGACTGAGATCCATTAATTGTACCTCCGGATGAACCAAAATTTTCATCTTACCACTCACGCGAAACATTCTACATTTTCTTTGTCTTTTGCCCTTATACCACACGTCTCCCGACTGCATACAAATTCAACATTAAGAACAAACCCTTGGAGCCTTTTATTGTGTAACTGACAGATTGCCCCTTGTAATTAGAGAGAGCGGACCCAAACCGTCTAGGTGGGTTAAGGCGTGAGATGTGTCCGGGCACACTACCCTCTGATGGATTCGGTGGACCTCCCCCCCCCCCCCCCCTTCTTCCAGCAACCCACACACGCCAAATGGCAAATGACACCCCTGCCAACTAGCATGGCAATCCTATCCTGCCATACGGAAGATCCTGGCACCCCCATATCCCAATCCATAGTGGTTGTCTAGGGACACCAATTCTGCCCCTGGATCGCGCTAATCAGCCCCCCGACCAATTCGGACACAATGTCCCTCGTCCGAGGGATTGCAACTATGAAACAAACTGAATGGTACAAGTTCGGATTCGATCATCTCTACCATCACTATATACGGTCCCCTTGGCAATCTACCCCTGATAAGGCTTGTTGCTATGTTCTAATCCAATAATTAACAAACCAAAATCCGTGCTTTGCCAAAATACAACCCATTAAATCAAGCCCGTACTCCACTACTATACCCAATTCGACATATGTGATTATGCACACCAACCAAACTAATGGACCAAAAAAGCGAGTACCAAAACTCTTCTTTTTTGTAGAAAGCTCGTAACTATATAGCTTGTAAATCTCATCGGAAGGTGACCAAATCCTGGGCACCCCCCGGGCCCACAAAAAAATTTAAAATACTCGTGCGGAAATGAGAACAGAATTTATATTTTATTTTACGTGCTTTTCCAGATTTTTATAGGGGAATACACGACCGTTTGTGTCGAGTACGTGGAACAACTTGCAATACTCGTTTGAATCTTAAGCTCCTCTGAGAAGCCTTTTTTTTTCTTAGCTGAGAATGGTGGGTTGTCTGGACGCCCCGGCAAGGACACCCCCTTCTAGACTTTGGCGTGTATGTGAGAGTGTACTCCTTCACCCCATCATTCATGTAGTCATTTCAGCCCAACGTCCTCACGGAACCCAAATCAGGACCCACTGGAAACACCTTTGTGTAGAGCTTTTTGAAATCCTTTAGGATTTCCACTAATACTCGGGATCTCCCGCCCATCCGGCCGTACACGCCCTCTTGCTTAGTAATGCAAGACTGCGTGTGCACCATCGCGGATGTTTCAGTGTCTGGAGAATATGGGTTATATGTCCCGATCGGAGGGGGAAGCTTACGAATCCTTCAATGTGCTCTGTCGGCACCTCTCTTGTGCGTAGTGAGTTAGTTCCAATGTTTTTTCGACGATATCTTCCCTACTTCTATAATGTGGTTACCACAGCCTGAACTCATGAATGCCCGAGTTTAAAAGCTACCCTCAGCGCTTTCATGACATGGCTAGGCTTCACTCACAGACGTTGCCGAAAACATTACATCCCGGCTATCTTTGCTCGCATTGCGCTATTTAAACGTATGCTCCATTCAGAGATATGCAGCTCAGTCGCCGCACCCTCGGAACAAGCACATTGGTTCCCACGATCTTTGGGCGGGTTGGGATTATCGACAGTCTGCCTATGGTATAGGATGTTCCTGAAAACGGGTTGTCGAAGGAAAGCCCAAACATCTTAACCATCCCCGTGCGTATCCCGCCCCCAGCTCCTGGGACCATGCTACAACCTCTGGGATCCATACCTTTAGTTGACGCTTAAGTTGTCTCTTAGCCGGCCTTGCGCCATGTTGACAGGATCCCCACTCCCATGTGCTTTACGTTAACTCTCAAGACTGGCGCGACAACACACACAATTCGCGGTGGCCCTGTTTTCCCCATAACCTATTTGTTGCAAGATTTTTACCAGTCCTGCTAACATCAGTGGATGGGATTTAAGTAAAACCAAATCCATATCTCTCGTAAAAATAACTAACTAGTGGCCAGTTTTCCGATTAAGGGCAGGATCCCCCGATTGTGCCGTCAGCCACCGGTGCTCTTCAATCCAAGTTGGTTCTTGAAGGGTTCCGGACCTTCAGCCGTGCTCGACCGGTCACTTCATTCAGGTGCGCTCCCATTTTCTCACTCGGGATCACGTTTAATCCATCGGAGGTGGAGCTACAACTATGATACCCCCTTTAATATAAGCCTCACACCACTCGCTAGCCATTACAAAGCATACACCAAGCACCCTATAAATAACCCCTAGATAATCTGCAAACGGAACCACTGTTCAGTGTGAGGTCCTTTCTTCTGCAGAGGGTGTGGGTGTTTCAATGTTATGGCTTCACGCAGCAGACGTGAAACTTGCACACCTTTTGGCACCAATTTATCTTCCCTTCCCTATGTATTGCACATGTTGCAGAGACCTCAGATCGCTGTACCCAAGTCTCCCATCTCACATCACTAATTTTTGCTCTGTGACAGTAATGTACTACTACTACTACTGGCTGCTCTACTGTACTAACCTATATTATTTAGTACAGACTGTCCCCATAATCTATAAGGCTCCTTGCAATACAATGACACTCCAGCCAACCTGACATAGGGATCCCCTTTAAAATAGTCCCAAGAGGCTTCCTCTATGGCAGTGATGGCTAACCTATGGCACTGGTGCCAGAGGTGGCACTCGGAGCCCTTTCTGTGGGCACTCAGGCCATGACCAGAGAGGACTCCAGGTATCTTCCTGCAGTCCCAGACAGCCCAGGACTTGCTGTGCACAGAGGTATTTTAAAGAGAAAGCTCTACCTGGGACTATTTTCTGCTTTATTGCTGTCCTCAGAGTGCTGGTATCAATGAAAGCTGTGTCCAAGCAGGGAGTATAAATCACAAATTAAATTTCTGTGTTGGCACTTTGCGATAAATAAGCGGGTCTTTGTTGAAGTTTGGGCACTCGGTCTCTAAAAGGTTCACCATCACTGGTCTATGGTATGTGTGACAACCTATGCTCTATACATAATAACGTATCCAAGTACATGTATTGTCTCCCTATCCCCTGGGTACCTTTTATTATTGATACAGTAGCTAGAACGCGCCCTAGGAATGGAAACAGATGTTGTTTTGCAGGAATTATAGGACGTTGGGTCTTTAAGAGAAGCACTTTGGCAGTACATTTCTGTTTTGTTCTAGAGGAACAAAGCATCCAGGTGTTTGCTGTAGGCACAGTAGTTTCATTTGTTTAAGGAAGCCATTTAAATGTTGATGAAACATGTTGAGGTTCTCCATGTGCATGACACAGCCTCGTGTAGAGCGCCTGGCAGCCTCCCGAGCGTACTACAATGGGAACTGAGCAGGTAGAAACACAATTACCGCATGTGGGTGTAGAGCTGGAGGTGGAGGAGGACAATGCTCTGACTATAACGTTACCGGCTGCCCCTGGAGGTCTCATCACAATTTCATCAGCAACTCTCTATCAGTAGGATTGAGGTTACGTTTCTCGACCTTGGTGTGAAAGTTTACCCTGACCTACAACCAATATCACCATATCATGTAAGATCAGTAGACAATTTTACTGAGAAGGATCCAAAATTGCCTGGACAAGTTGTCTTTTGGGGGTGATCTTCTCATTGAAAATGGGAAGCATGTACAGTAAAATAATTGGAGGAACTCAAAACCTGATTGAAATTGTAGTCTTCTAAACCAGTGGCTAAGGCCGAGGAACAAACATATCTGCATATTTATTTATAGAGCAATATTAATTCCATGGTGCTGCACAATCAATGAGGGGTTCACATACATAACATCAAGACTAGTAGAAATACAAAAACTACAGAGATCTGGAACAAGTTGGAGGAGCACCCTGCCAGTGACGGCTCATAATCTGTATGGGAGGGAAGATGGAGACATGAGGTGAGGGAGCAGAGCAGTTCTTGTGTGTTGGAGGTGATCCTCATCAGGTGGGTTTTCAGGTTACCTGTAAAGGTTTGGAAAGTTGGGGACAGTCTTAAACATTTTGGTAGAGAGTTCTAGAGTAGGGATACATGGGAGAAGACCTGGAGATGGTGGTGAGAAGAGCGGATGGTAATAGAGAGAAGCTGAAGGTCCTGGGAGGAACAGAGATTACTTGTGGGACAGTATTGGGTGATTAGTTCAGAGATATATGGAGGGGACAGGTTGTGGCAGTTTTGTAAGTCATTGTTAATATTTTAAACTGAATGGGGCATATTTACTTACCCGGTCCCTGCACGATCCCCGATCCGGACTGTCTGATGAGGATGAACTCATGGATGCTGCGATCCATGAAGATCGTGCGCCCGATATCCTGCATGTGTCGCTCCACGCTCAGGTCCGCCGGAGTTCACCTTCTTCTTCCTGGTGCATGTAAGTACTTGGCTTGCGACACAATTTTGAAGTTAAATCCCACGGTTTGTCCGATGGCCACGCCCCCCCGATTTGTGTCGCATGAAAGCCGGTGCGGTTGCGCCAAAATCTGATCACCTGCACCAAAAACCCCTTTTAAATCCCTGTTCCAGCGCCGCAAACCGGAAATCGCTGGGATGTCCGACGAAAGTGCGGTCCGTGGGGCCCTTAGTAAATAAGCCCCAACATGTTGTACAATGGACTGACAAAGAGCATAGGTAGAGGATAGAATGAAACTAAACCAACATTGGGAGAGAAAAGAAGTGGGCCGCACATCCACACACTATACAATGATCTATTACCGCTAGGCTACATTTACAAAACAAACTTGAGGTTCTTAGTTACATTTGACCTACACTGTCAATTAGATTATCACTTAAAGGGAACCTACCACCCCGATTCTACCTATAAAGGTAGAACGGGTGGTAGGTGGATGAATGGGACGTAATGATAGCCCTTTTTGGGCTAATCCTTACGTCCTGGCTATCCTTTTGTAAACTTTAATGTCTTTATATGCTAATTTTTTTAAGCGTGGAGTAGCCGACATGAGGCTACTAGTCGCGGCTACTCCACACCCCAATAACTTTGTTCCTCCGCCTACCATGTAATCTGCGGCGCGCAGCCTTGGAGCTACGGCCACGCACCCGTAGGCCTGCATATGCGCAGAATGCAGGGTATTCGCACAAGGGCGCGCAGCTACGAGGAGCTGCACACCGAAGATTACATTGTAGGCGGAGGAACGAGGCTACTGGGGCGTGGAGTAGCCGCAACTAGTAGCCTCATGTCCGGCTACTCCACGCCCCAGTAGCCGCTTAAAAAAATTAGCATATAAAGACATTTAAGTTTACAAAAGGTTAGCCGGGACGTAAGGATTAGCCCAAAAAGGGCTATCCTCACGTCCCATTCATCCACCTACCACCCGTTCTACCTTTATAGACCATTAATGACATGACAATGAATGGTCATACTTGACCATTACAATGACTCTTCCACCTATAGGAGCATAAAGATCAGGCTTGTTGGTTTTTAGCATACCCAATTTGTTATTGCTATGGGTAATGAGCCCATAATTTGTCTTTCCCCACCGGACAGCCAAGAGTGGCTGCATTTGATTCAAGAGAGGACTCATTAGGCATAATTAGGTAATCTTCCATTCTTCACTCTTATCTAAGGAAGTTTGTGTGTAATAGGTTGAATAACAAAGTTGCAAACACTTGTGATCCATGGCTGAAGAGCTGACCAATTAATGGATAATATATCAGTGGACATCTGTCCACAACTGTTACGGATCTACTGAGCCATGCTTGGACCACCATAGACTTTGGGTGATCACGGTTCGTCAAGTTGAACCAGGAAGGGTTACGGTCATTCATATAGGGGTAGGATTTCCTGTACTGCCTAATTATAGCAATGCCTTTCTCTTATGTTCATGGTCATCTGTGAGCAAACAGGTATGAGAACCTGGCTGTGATTCCAGCCTCCACAACCCTTATTACTAGACCATTGTCTGATTTTCTCTCTCAGTTCCCATAGTCACATCTCATTCATCTTTACAAGACTTCACCCAGGAAATTACTATCCTCTGGAATTTACAACTTCACAACATCAGGATCTCTTCACACTCCTTAGCTACCAGTATCACCAACACATCCCTTTGAGGACCATAATATACGGACTTAATTTTCTTCTTGATTTTCCAGTTCTATCTAAGCTGCAGGCTGTAGGATTGTGGCTCTTGTACAGGTAATTTTTGTTTAGAAAAATGGACAACAGGTCATATGGTAATTGGGGTCACCAATCAATGAAGTTCAGAAAACCAGCAGACATGATGACCTAGGAGAACCCAACTTGTTCTACTACTTCTTTGGCTAAGCTGCCTAAGTATATGTAGACCTTCTATTCAAATAACAGTCCCTATATACAATATATGTTGACCCCCTATATTCTGCACCCCGTCTGTAAATAATTTTGCCAATTTATTAAAAATGAAAAACTTTGAATATCACATGGTCATTAGCATTCAGAGCCTTTGCTGGACAATATTTGCATATTTAACTCACATGTTGTCCACTTCCTTCTGATCCTCCTTGAGCTGGTTCTACTCCTTCATCAGAGTCCAGCTGTGTTTAATTAAACTGGTTGGAATTGATTAGGAAAGTCAAACAACCGTTTATATAAGAACTCACAGTTTACAGTGCATGTCAGACATGAGAATCATAAGGTCTAAGGAACTGCCCAAGGAGTTCAGAGACAGAATTGACCAAGGCACAGATCTAGCCAGGGTTACGAAAGATTTTATGCAGCACTCAAGGTTCCCAAGAGCACAGTGGCCTCCATAATCCTTAAATCTATTCTGTGTCCTGACCGTCCAGCCAAACTAAGCGATTGTGGGAGAAAAGCCTTGGTGAAGGAGGTAAATAAGAACCTCAAGATCACTGTGGCTGAGCTCCAAACATGCAGTATGAAGATGGGAGAAAGTTCCACAAGTTCAAATGCACCCTCCACCAGGCAGGGTTTTGCCGACAGAAGCCTCTCCTCAGTGCAAGACATATGAAAGCCACATACAGTTTGAAAATAACACACAAAAATTTTTTGGCATTAATTTTTAGTGGTATGTGTGGAGAAAACCAGGCGCTGCTCATCACCTGCCAACAGTGACACATGGTAGTGGCAGCATCATGGTGGGACAGGAACACTGGGTGTAATTAAAGGAAAGATAAATGTGGCCAAGTACAGAGATATCCTGGAAAACTGGCTCTGGACTTCAGACTGGGCCGATACCTTCCAACAAGACAATGACCCTAAGCACACAGCTAAAATAACAAATCAGAGGCTTCAGAATATCTCTGTGACCATTCCTGACCGGCCCAGCCAGAGCCCGGACCTAAACCCAATGGAGCATCTCTGGAGAGACTTGAACATGGCCTCCACCAACGTCCACCATCCAACCTGAGGGAACTGGAGATGAA
Source organism: Engystomops pustulosus (assembly GCA_019512145.1). Taxonomy (NCBI): domain Eukaryota; kingdom Metazoa; phylum Chordata; class Amphibia; order Anura; family Leptodactylidae; genus Engystomops; species Engystomops pustulosus. Next base: position 16,355,472 of record CM033641.1, read on the forward strand.
GATGAATGGCAGAGGATCCCCAAATCCAGGGGTGAAAAACATTGCAACCACCAGATCACAATCTCAGGAGTAGTCCCGGTTTTGTGATGGCTGTCTCAGATAGGTCAAGAGATGTTTGGCACTGATGGGACATACAAGCATGTGGTCAGGAAACGGGCCAAGTTCAGGACAAGTGGAATGCAATTCCAGGGATGGCCGCTTTACCTCATGTTTTTTGTAATGTGTGTAAGTGTGAGGGCAGGATATGAGGTAATTTACCAATATCCATCTATTACTAGTTCTGCTCTGCTTTCCTGATGTGTAATGTGACAACTTTTACCTCATGATTTCCTGATATGTAAAGTGAGGCCTCCTGTATTTTACCTCATCAGCCAGACATTCCTGACCATAACATGGCCGCAGATGGAGGGTCATGTGATCTCTAAGTGGACCTTATGAGTGCATAATGATGGGTCATGGACAGTTAGAGATCACATGACCCTCTATCTGCGGCCATTTTATGGACCGGAATGTCTGGCTGATGAGGTAAAATACAGGAGTCTTCCCCTTACATATCATAAAGGCGAAGCAGAACTATTACTAGATGCATATTGGTAAATTACCTAATATCCTGCCCCCTACACACCCCTTTAATCGCTAATCCGGGCTAAAGTAAGGGCAGGTGGAACTGGTCAGAATATAGAAACCTCTGCAGAAGCATTAGAACACAGGACATTCTTTTCCCAATAGGAAAATTGCCTTAAGTAACCCTAGGAATGGAAGATTAGGTTACAAACCTTGTGTAGTAGTCCTCTTAAAGGCAGTAAGGCAGTCCAATTAAAACACCCGGAAATACTACCAGTTCTATGACCTGAAAGGAAAGAGCCATTCTCATCTGGACATTCACATTTACTCTTACTCATTTTGTCTCTTAGAAATGGAGGACAGGTGCCCTTGGATACGACCATAGTTGCTGGAGTGATTTCACAGTGAAACAAATAGTTTTTTGTGTATGAAATGTCCTGGTGTTACTACAGTCGTCTTGTGGTAATAAACGCTGGGGTCCAGGCACCTTAGTAACTCATGCCTGGCCACTACTAGAAGAGTGCGGTGGTGGTCGTATCCAAGGAATTACACTATCTCGTTTCTAAGGGACAACATGGCTATGTTTATAGGAAATTATCTTCACACAGGTACATTTTTTTTAATAACATCCAATTGAAGAAACGTTTCTATATGGCAGATGAATTAAATGAAATGTGATTGTCTGGATGAGAATACCCCTTTGATCAGTGACCAGTTGATGGTGGCTAAAACAATTTGGGCATACGCGTTAGACGAATATTGTCGTAGCCACCATTAATCAGATGTCTTCTCCTGGTACGGTGCATGCTTTTCTTTATGCAGTGGCGTAACTAGGAGAGGCAGGGCCCAAGAGCAAACTTCTGAATGGGGCCACCATACCTCTCAAAAATATACATACAGTGTATACACACCATATACACAGACATACAGCATATACACATCATATGTACACACATTTAGAGCATATACACATCACAAATACACACATACACCATATTCACACCAAATACCCCATATGCCGGGGCCCCCTGATACTGTTGGCCCCATAGCATCTGCTATGGCTACTACTGCTGTAGTTACTCCCCTGTCTTCATGGTAATAGATATGCAAGCATATATGCAAGGTTATTATGAGTTATTATTATGTTCATGTTTTTTATACGGTAGCCTCCTACACAACCACAATCCTCAACATCCTCAATAACACCATCGCCTAAAAAGCCATTATCACAACAACGTCTTTCCTGGTAAGAAAAAACTCCATGAACATGGGTGATAAAGAACCCAGTGTGAGAGTGGCCTCGTTCCAGTATTAATTATAGGCTGTGAAAGTATTTACCCCTCAGGTATTGTTCCCATTGTTCTCTTACATCACTCTATCAGAATTGATTATTTAGGAGCCCTTGCCAATGCCCTCGATTAACACATATATCCAAATCCGATCCAATGCAAACACATGTATTGCTGCGCTGATACACAGCCTGGCACCACGTGTTCACGGCTCTACGAGGGCGACGCCGCGCATGTGCCCAGGACGTGACGGAGCTAGCGGTCAAAACAGACACTTGCCCTAGATTTTCTTAGAAGAGGAACCTTGTGGAATTGTTGGCAATATTGCCACAACCAGATTGTTGCTCTCTTTTTATGCATTTTTTTGTGTGAAAGTTTCATGAAGGTGCCTATGTGTACAAAACGTTGACTAGCAATTTCACACAGTACCAAAAGGAGCCTTTTGGTAAATATCCAGTACACTCAGGTTTTGAGGTGGTTACGAATTATAGATATTTCTTTATTTTACTAGTACCTGTGTCCGTGACTTTATATCCCATTCCACGTGTTTCTTATTTCTTTATATTGAAAGGAAATCTACCATCAAAATCCATCCTGATAAACTAGGGACACTTACTCATAAATCCAGGCACCGCGACTGTGGTAATCTTTTTATATTTGTGATCCATTGTCATCGGTGACCCTGCGATCCATGTCGCGGATCACGGGTGCACCTGTGCTCCGCTGCATGTGCTGCACCGTCCCTGGCCTGTATTTACCTCTCCAAGCTCCAGGCTGTGGTTCCGTCCGTGCCTCATGCCTCCTCTGACTAGGCCGCGCGCTCCCGCTGCTAGGGCACGCGCGCGCACACTCTCCAGAAATTTAAAGGGTCAGCGTCCTCCTAATTGGCGCTAGCATCCCGTCTCTTCTATATATTCTGGAAACTCCCAGCTTCCCCTGCCAGATCTTCCAGGTTATTCTGCTGAAGAGAAAGCCCTATGTGTCTCCTGAGCGTTTCCAGACGCCTCTGAGTTTCCTGAGAGTATCCAGACGCCTCCGTGTTCCTGTGGTGTTCCCGTGTTCCTGTGGTGTTCCCGTGTTCCTGTGGTGTTCCCGCAATCCTGTGGCGGACCTGGTATCCTGTGCTGATCCTGGTAACCCAGTAGCCATCCGAGGTCCTGCCAGCCATCCGAGGTCCTGCCAGCCATCCGAGGTCCTGCCAGCCTTCCTGTGCTCCTGCCTTCCCGTGGTCCCCTTGTCCCTACCTTGGCTGCCACTGCAGGCCTAGTCGCACCCGTGGAGCGACCTGGTGGCTCCACTTAGACTCCGTTTCCGGGTTGTGGCTAGTATCGTTATCTCCCACGGTGGTCCAGGGAGTCCACAGACATTGCCCCAAGAGACTATCCAACGCTCCAGTGCGTGACAGTAAGATCCGGCCATGGACTCCGCCAAGATCATGTACCCTGCTAAGGATTCACATCGGCTACTAGCTGTCTTGCCCGACAAATTTGATGGCAACCCCGAATACTGCAGAGACTTTGTTTTTCAGTGTTGCTGCACATTGAACTGATGTACTCCCTGATGTCTCCACCGGCCTTCCCAGAGGCCGCTCTAGAGTCTCCACCGGCCTTCCAACAGGCTGCTCCAGAGGCTCCACTGACCCTCCCAGAGGCCACTCCGGTGTGCCAAGAGCCACTCCAGTCTCCGGTGTGCCAAAAGCCGCTCCAGTCTCCGGTGTGCCAAGAGCCACTCCAGTTTCTGGTGTGCCAAGAGCCGTCTGAGCCTCCGCAGCCTCCCAGTGCTACACCAGCCGCGCCACAGCCTCCGCAGCCTCCCAGTGCTGCTCCAGCGGCGCTCCAGCCTCGCAGCTACCCAGAGCTGCTCCGGCTTTCCCACAAGCCACTCCAGTGTCTCTGCAGCTTCCCAGAGCTGCGCCTGCGGATTCGCTCCAGCCTGCGGCTTCCCAAGTGCCGCTCCAGCCTGCGGCTTCCGAGTGCCGCTCCAGCTTGCGACTTCCCTAGTGCGGCTCCAGCCTGTGGCCAAAAGACGTTCAAGTCGTTCTTAAGTTGCCCTCGGCTTGTTCCCTGCCAGGTCCAAGCATCTCATCGGGGTTTGTCTTCTTTCTGCTTTCCTCCTCAGGTGTCCCGTCAACAAGATGAATTGGAGGAGACGGAAAAAGAGGGTGAAGAAGGGGCCTAAAGGGGAGGGTACTGTCATGGGTGACCACGCGATCCATGTCGCAGATCGCGGGTGCACCCGTGCTACGCTGTATGTGCTGCCCCATCCCCGGGTGTGACACAAGAGCTTACAGTCTATGAGGATGAGGGGATGACACAAGAGCTTACAGTTTATGAGGATGAGGGGGTTACACAAGAGCTTACAGTCTATGAGGATGAGGGGAGGACACAAGAACTTAGTCTATGAGGAAGAAGGGGTTACACAAGAGCTTACAGTCTATGAGGATGAGGGGGTGACACAAGTGCTTACAGTCTATGAGGATGAGGGAGTGACACAAGAGCTTACAGTCTATGAGGATGAGGGGGGGACACAAGAGCTTACAGTCTATGAGGATGAGGGGGTGACACAAGAGCTTACAGTCTATGAGTATGAGGGGGTGACACAAGTGCTTACAGTCTATGAGGATGAGGGGGGGACACAAGTGCTTACAGTCTATGAGGATGAGGGGGTGACACAAGAGCGTGATAGTCTTTCCTAAAGAGATGTGTTTTAAGAGCATGTTTGAATCTTTGGAGGTTGGGTATTAATCTGGTAGGCCGAGGAAGGGCATTCCAGAGAAATGGTGCAGCTCGGAAGAATTCCTGGAGACGTGAATGACGTCCAGACTACACAGGGTCAGTTTGTAATCTGTAACCATGGAGACCAAATGTATACAGAAGAGCTGTCTGCAGAAAACAAGAGCTAATAGAAAAATAAATAAAATTATTAATAATAAAAAATTTTTTTAAAATATTTGCTTCTTTCCCATTTTGGAGCAATATCTATCTAAATAATTTGAATTAATGGACAAACTAGACAGAAGATGACTGGTGGCCACGTCACTGGTCATAGGACCAGACAGATGAGTAAAGTGTCCTCTGTGGATATGAACTTCCCTTTGATTCTAGACACCCAGTAAATAGAGTATGTGAGCCATAGGTAAGACACCTCGCCTTTAATGTGTATCCTCTGAAACCCAGCAAAGGAAATGAAGAACAGTTAAAGGTTAATCCCTTCTCGCTGCAGCTTAGTGTCAAGTCGAGTCTCTAGACTGTCAAATTATCTTCCAAGGAAAACCTTTGCAGTCACAGAAAGTGTTTATACTCATTCCAGGTTCTTAATCACAGGTGGCATCTCTAGGGGTAGGAGCAGCCCTCATGGGAAAATCACACTACAAAGCACAAAGTCCTCCACACACTATGGAATACGAATGTTAACAAATGTATATCTGACCCCATTTCCCTTCTATTCTCATGAGCTTGTCTCTGGCTGTAAGGCAACTGGCTGCCCTTCCACTTAAAGGTCATCTATAACCAGGATGAAGGATTGTAAACCCAGCACGCTGACATACTGGTGTGTGCCCATCTGGCAGGATCTGCTCTTCTTTTAGCTTCTTATGCCCTGGGTTTTGGAAAAAAAAGGCTTTAAAAATTATGCTTATAAGGCTATATTCACACTGCCGTTGCCCGCCCGTACCGTACCATAGCGGGCAACGGCAGTGTACGGGGAGAGGAGGAGGAGGTGAGCACAGCTCACCCCCGCCCCTCTCCATAGGAATTAATGGCGCACGGCGCCGTACTACGGAGAAAGATAGGACAGGTCCTATCTTTTTCCGGGTACGGAGCGGTACGGTGCCGCACGTGTGCTGCACCGTACCGCTCCCGTAGGGCGCCATGCGCCCATTGACGTCTATGGAGGACGTATATCGGCCGTATATACGTCCTCCATATGTCAGTGTGAATGTAGCCTTAGCCTGAGGGGCTCCAGACTCCATAAGTGTTAATCGAGCCTTGAGCCCCTCAGGCTAAATTTGCATACATTTAAAGCCTTTTTTTTCTGGAAAACAAGGGAATGTGAAGCTAAAGGAATAGTGGATCCTGCAAGAGGGGGCACAAAACTACATGTCTCTGTGTTTGGTTTACAATCCACGAACCTGGTGGTAGATTTCCTTTAATGGGGTTTTCCCACGAAACAAGTTAGGCCCTATCCATAGAGATGAATGGAGAAGAACGGACATGTGCGGTCATCTGCTCCGCTCATCTCGCGGAGAGGGGTACAACAGAAGTACCTCAAACTCATCGGACCCCCAGTTCTCGTGATCTGTGGGGATCTCATCACTCTCTATGGAGATGAAGTAGATTGGTGAATTCCGTGCTTGGCAATTTCCGTCAGCTCTATAGAGATTAATGGAGCAGAACGGTCATGAGCGGCCGTCTGCTCCATTATTCTGACGGACCCCTGGTTTTTGCGATCTGTGGGGGTCTCAGCACTGAGACCCCCACTGATCAGCAAGTTAGGCCCTACCCCAGTCCTAGTTCGTGGGAAAACCCCTTTAACATTCTCATACCCCACCCTTTCAGCAATTTTTTAGTGCATTAACAAAAATTCTGACTTGGTTATAAGGGGTTGCAAATTCAATAAGTGCCTCCACGGCTTCCATTTCTCTTATGATAAACCCAGCAGGAAATGACAGGAACCCCCAAACTAACTAAATATGTAGAAACAGAGCTGGTGTCAAAAAAACCACTGAAATATTTGAAATATAAAAGCTTAATTTTTTATTGATATACTCTAAAACACACTTAAAAAACACACCCCTGTGTGTTATATCTCTCCATTGACTATAATAAAGTCACATGGTTTCCTATCAGCTGCCGCAGGGTAAGGCTATTTGTAAACATGGATTGGCAAAGTGCAAACAAATGTGCAAATATCAAAACAGATTATTGTAGCAAATAAGCCCCAACTTATCGTATCATGTGGTACACAATATATGAGTAATTGGGATGCATATCACCATTTTTCCATGTGGCTGATAGGATCTGACCCCACGCGTATTGCTGTTCCTTCACAGCTTCCTCAGGGGATATTGTATATCACAAAGTAATAGACTTATATATCCTTCAGAATGGCTCAGTGTCTGATGTCACTTCCCCCCGCACCGGAATCCAGCACCCGTCCCGCCCCCCGAAGCACCACGCACGCGTGGCGCCACCGCACCTCCACCTCCATTGCTGCGACACCGCGCATGCGCGCACGACCCGTAGAGCAGACGGGGCCGGACCCCGGATGGAGGCCATGGGCTGAAAAGCTCCAGTTCCCTCCCCCCTGGTAAGTATCCCTGGATTGTCCCATTGACCTCCCCTTCATCCATGTCCGCATCTTCTGTGGGAGTTTGTCTTCTGTGTCATAGGTTCTTGATAGTGTCCATATTCTGAGACAGGGTGACCCATGTCACCGTCTTGATCCCTATTGTTTCTGGACCAAGTATGTTAACTGTGTTCCCTCTTGCCTTCTTGTGTTCGCTGGCATCCGGATAATGGATTTGTGGTACTGGTTGCCTTGTATTATGTTGAGTCGAGGATACAGATCATCACCCAAGATTATCAGTGAGGTCATCATTGATAAGGTCATCACTTCTATATTGCCATATCAGGTTTGGTTTTTCTGCTCAAAATAAGAATAAAATGTTGTGAACATTCAATCACAGATATTGGTAACTCAGCTACTAATAAACCTGAATAAAAACCCATTTATGTGAAAAAATCATCATTATTGACATTGCTGTATTACGGTATTACTGTATTAAGTGAAATAAACTTAACTTCACTTAATACAGTAATACCGTAATACAGCAATGTCAATAATGATGATTTTTTCACATAAACGGGTCGTGCGCGCATGCGCGGTGTCGCAGCAATGGAGGTGGAGGCGCGGTGGCGCCGCGCGTGCGCGGTGCTCCGGGGGGCGGGACGGGTGCTGGATGCCGGTGCGGGGGGAAGTGACATCAGACGCTGAGCCATTCTGAAGGATATATAAGTCTATTACTTTGTGATATACAATATCCCCTGAGGAAGCTGTGAAGGAACAGCAATACGCGTGGGGTCAGATCCTATCAGCCACATGGAAAAATGGTGATATGCATCCCAATTACTATATTGTGTACCACATGATACGATAAGTTGGGGCTTATTTGCTACAATAATCTGTTTTGATATTTGCACATTTGTTTGCACTTTGCCAATCCATGTTTACAAATAGCCTTACCCTGCGGCAGCTGATAGGAGACCATGTGACTTTATTATAGTCAATGGAGAGATATAACACACAGGGGTGTGTTTTTTAAGTGTGTTTTAGAGTATATCAATAAAAAATTAAGCTTTTATATTTCAAATATTTCAGTGGTTTTTTGACACCAGCTCTGGTTCTACATATTGGGGGTCATTTACTAAGGGCCTGATTCGCGTTTTCCTGACGTGTTACCCGAATATTTCCGATTTGCGCCGATTTCCCCTGAATTGCCCCGGGATTTTGGCGATCGGATTGTGGCGCATCGGCGTGGCCGAACGAAAACCCGACGGATTCGGAAAAACCGCCTCATTTAAAACAAAAAATCTGTCGCGGAGCTTGCACTTACCTTCACTCAGCCCGGCTCGGTGAACTCCAGCACGTTCCGATGCTTTTCAGCGCAGCAGCGCCACCTGGTGGACGGCGGAGGAACTACCTTAATGAATCCCGGCCGGACCCGAATCCACCGCAGAGAACACGCCGCTGGATCGCGAATGGACCGGGTAAGTAAATCTGCCCCATTGTGATTACATGTATACTGGTGTTGGCCCATCTATATGGGATTAGTCGATGGACTCGCTAACATAGCCTAAACTAACTAAAGCCACATAGTAATGTTTAGTGATGCATGGTAGTATTATTTAGGGTTGCATCGCGGTATTAGGGGAATTCCCTACAATAACGGGGTCCCACCTCTCATATTCTCCATTTTTCACATCAAAAGTGACATCCAGGGAGTTAACAAATCATTGCCCTCACTCCTGATCACTTGGTATTTACATACTCCATGCTCTATATTATGTGGCCTATGCATGGCAATATATGGCAGCATTAAAGGGGTTGTTCAACAGCTCCACATCTGACCATGGTTGGTGCTGGTATTGCGGCTCAGCTGTATAGAGATGGATGGTACTTAGTTGCAATACCACACACCACCCATGGTCAGGAGAGGAGCTGTTTTTGGAAGAAAGTAAACATGTTTATCAACCCCAGACAATCCCTTTAAGTGGGAATAATGACTAATGGCCCCTGATTCTCTCTACATCCACTGCCATGACTGAGAAACCCTGCGGAGTGACTTATCCCCTGGTACTTCTGTGTTTAGGGCTCTTCATTCAATGCTCTTATGTAACGAAGGGCCTAATTATTATATAATGCAAAGTTATACAACTTTCTCCTACACTATAGAGATTATGCCAGTAATACTCATCTCTAATCTCTAGTGTCTGTCAGTGAATGGACATATTGTTATCCATCAGAGGCCGAAAACCGCTCCTGACCTAGCCCTAGTGACACAGATGAGGGATTGTTACACTGCATCAGCTCCTGACCCAGGATTTAGGACAGGAAAGAAAAGGCCAGCTCCCTGATACAATACAGCAAACCCTCAGCTGTGAGCAGTAAGCTGTCGCAGGATGAGTCTGTGTACGTTTTTATGACTCCATATTTATACTTACCATTTACTTAAAGGAGACCCTACAGATTAGATTATCCTTTGTAGAATTCCCTCTATGTGAAATCTCACCAGTTTATAAGTCTTATATGCAAATGAGCTAAGAAGAGTCACTGTTTTGTTGAAGATGAGTCACTTTTAGAGGCTGCAGGGAGAGTCACTTCTTATGCCCATATTTTGCACTATGAGGATGTCCCAGTATCCCATTATTACCCTTTCCCACCCCAATCAGATTGACAGTGGTGGGATCCAACCGAGACAAAGCCTTGCCCCGGGCCACATCCCACCTTTCAGTTTTGGCAGTGGAGCACAGGGACTTTCAGCACCCTGCTCTGCTACTCTCCATCTCAGAGGCCTCCATCTCTGCAGCCTGAGAGACGGAGGAGATGTGGAGCAGATAATGTGTGATGACTGGTCAAAACTGGTGATGCCTGTAGATGACCCTCATCTGGCATTGGCAGAGGCATCATCACATGTCGCCTGTGCCATGTCTGCTGGAGCACTCGGACTTGGCTACTGTAGGGGCAATGGGACTTGGCTACTGTGGGGGAACTGTCTACTAGCTACTGTGGGAGGGACTTGGCTTCTGTGGGGAACACTGGGACTTGGCTACTGTGGGGGACACTGGGACTTGGCTACTGGGGGAGTGGTGGAACTTGGCTACTGTGGGTGACACTAGGACTTGGCTACTGTGGGGGCACTGGAACTTGGCTACTCTGTGGGACACTGGAACTTGGCTACTGTGGAGGACTCAGAGGCTTGGCTATTGGGTGAGCAGTGTAACTTGGCTACTGTAGGGTCCCTGTGACTATATTGCTGCTGTTGAGGAACTGTAACTACACTGACTACTGTGGTGGCACTGTAACTATATTGGCTACTGTAAGTCCAATGTTACTATATTGACCATTTTGGAGGCACCCTTCTTATACTTGCTACTGTGAGCGGAATAGTATCAAGTTTGAGTTATGAAGTTGCTAAAATTTTTGAAATGAAAAGGAGAAATTTATAGTAATTTCAGGTCTTAGGGCAAGGGCAGTGTTTACAGTATTGCACTACAAAACGGTATATATTGAGTACTATTTCTACTGTCTACCTTCAGGAACTAAGAGTTCTCCTTATGGAGACTTTGCCAATTAAGGCCGCCTTGTAAACGTCTGGAGACTTATAGCCATTGATGCTCATTTGGGGGGATTCTACCTTTAACAAGGTGAGGAGAGAAGCAGTAAGAGAGAGGGAGGAAGTACTATCTGTGCCTAGTGGACTCTGAGAGATGTGGACTTATTGTTGGGCTCATTTGTTTGGATCTTAGATGGTAAAATAATGTGGATTTTTTTGGGCAGACAATGGGATCAATAATAGGAAAGTGTGAGTTTTTAAAAAAATATTTTTATGTAGTCAATATTAAGGCAGTTTCAGACAGCCGTGGTTGGTCCATGAGTTCTGAAGAGTGCTGGGACCTCAGGGACGTGAGCTGGTCGCAAAAACGTCAGTTCGCCCAAGGCCACCATTGAGGTCTATCTGTGCCACAAAAGATAGAGCAGACATGAGGGTCCACTACCAGGGTGATGTCATATTTTAGAGTGGGTGCAGTGTCATGCTCTGCGACCCCGTCCTGGATGGATTTCTGCCCTATGATTAATGGTCGCATCTGAAAACCACATAAACAACACTGTACACACTGTGCGAGACCAAACCATGTGAAAATCCAGCTGTGGGGAAGGAAAGAAAACATGCAGCACATAGGTCACCCTCCGGTCAGCACCACCCCGGTCATATATCATGGGGATGTTATACCCAGCCCTGTATACAGTAGATGTAGTAGTATGAGAAGGTATACAACACATTTACATAAATCCTTACTACAAAACCTCAACTATCCTTGTGTGTAAAGAAGTTTTCCACTGATAAAATATTGATGACTTATTTATAGATGACACCCATTACTCACCATTTAGCATTCAGTTGAGCCTTCTGACCACCAAGCACAGCACCATACGTAGTGTAGTGGTAATGCTTGGTATTGCAACTTAGACCCATTCAGGCCATGTGACTGATGGACGTGACTTCACAGCTGAGTTTTCCCAAAAAAAGCTGATTGTATCAGCAGACTATCGGGGAATCCGTTCTCTCTAATGGAATGAAGCGTCCAGTCTAGCATATGTACTGCCACTCCGTTTATTACCATGGAAGTGACGAAAATCGCTGCATACAACAATTTCCGCCCCTTCCATTCACTGTCTATGAGAGTGGGAGACCTGTGTCCCGTGCTAGACAATTTTCAATTCTCCTACAGTATTGAATGGAGCAGCTGGACACATGCTCAACCAGACTTGCTTCATTCAGTTAGGGAAGACCCCCATTCTCGTGACATGTGGTAGTTCAAGCAGTTGCTATCCTGTGTACCCTGTTAAATTATATTTAAAGTGAACCTGTTACCAAGAATAGAATTTTTTGCTGGTGACAGGTTCCAATAGCCTATGTCAGTGATGGCGAACCTTTTAGCTATCGAGTGCCCAAACTGCAAGCCAAAACCCACTTGTCTATCGCAAAGTGCCAACATGCTAATTTAGAGCAATATTACCTATATAAGGGCCAAATAATACTGCCACATGTATACCACCACTATTAGTATGCATAACACAGGCATATACAGTACACACGTATATACAGTATGCATAACACAGCGAAGGTCTGTGTACATGGATGTGTGGGAGAGATGAATGTGACTCAACCAGAACCATTGGCAAAAATTCTCTACCATCTGAGGAAATCGATTGCTAGGCCCTGCCCACATCCTGTACTGCCAGTTAAAAGAAGTGAAGAAGATTCCGAAGAATACAATTAACCTCTTCACGACTGCCATGCGGCTATTTACGTCCTATTTGCACATGACCTGTAGAGAAAGGACGTTTATAAACAACATGACAGTGACCTTCTTCAAACGGCCATATCCTCTGAACAATTCTGATGTCATATTAAAATGGAGAATCTCCCATTTAATATATCGTTTTATTTTTATATACAATTTCTATTTCCAAGATGTAACTTTAAGAGTGGATAGCTCCAGGTCTATGAAGCATCCATACAAAATTAAAGGAGAGACTCCCCTGTTTAATATAACACCAGAATTGTGTTTGTAGGTGCCAGGGTTTGAAGATACAGGCGTTGGAAATGAGCCCCTGCTAGGCCTGTCAGCTGGAGGAAGAATATAGAAAAGCTGCAGGGAAAACTTATCTTACAGTTTGCAGAATTTTAGAACTACATGTGCAACATCCCACATCAGGGCCTAGCCTTTTTCAGTGGCTAGAGCGGCCTAGGGCACAGTGATCATCACTTAGTATCAGGAGTGGAGGTCTCGTCCATGGCCTGGCAGGTCTCCAGCAGATGGTTTGCGAAAGAAAATGGAGGGAAAGGCTGACAGTGTAGGTTTCTCCCTGGGGAAACCCAAATGTGTTGATAAGGATCCCTGGTGTTGGTGAGAACATGTCCTTGATGGTAAACATAAAGCATAACTTACAGTCCTTTATAGGAACCGGGCAACATCCACAACAGCAGTAAATTTCAGCTTGGTAGAGTCGGCTGGTTGAAGTGTGTAGTTTCCCTAATGGGGTAATTTATGATTCTTTTTATTACTTAGGTCTCTTATAGTCACTTGAAAGTTAAGCAAGTCCCTCTAAATACAGGTCTTGGCGATTCTTCAAAACATGTGAAAAAGGGCATTGAAATTATAAGCCTCATAACATTCTAGTAAAATGTGTGGGATCTTAACAAACCATCCAACATAAAGCAGGCATTTGGGAATTGTGAGTTATGAATTAATTTGGGCGCTATGACTAACTGCTTCAAAAGTAGAGAATTTAGAACTTTGAAAGGCAAGATTTAAAAAAAAAAAATTGCCAAATTTCCATTTTTTTCAGAACTTAACACAAAAGATATCATCCAAATTTTTTAACTGATTAGAAGTACAATGGGGGTCATTTACTAAGGGTCCGATTCGCGTTTTCCCGACGTGTTACCCGAATATTTCCGATTTGCGCCGATTTCCCCTGAATTGCCCCGGGATTTTGGCGCACGCGATCGGATTGTGGCGCATCGGCGCTGGCATGCACGCGACGGAAATCGGGGGGCGTGGCCAAACGAAAACCCGACGGATTCGGAAAAACCGCCGCATTTAAAACAAAAAAATGTGTCGCGGAGCTTGCACTTACCTTCACTCAGCCCGGCTCGGTGTATTCCAGTGCGTTCTAGGGAACTTCAGCGCAGCAGCCACCTGGTGGACGTCGGAGGAACTGCCTTAATAAATCCCAGCCGGACCCGAATCCAGCGCAGAGAACGCGCCGATGGGTCGCGAATGGACCGGGTAAGTAAATCAGCCCCAATGTGTCACATCTGGCTCCAGTTTTCCAAAGATCACCTCTGCCCGGAACACATCCTCCAGTTATGTCCAGTGCGTCCTCAGCGTCTAGGAATAATACCTGCAGCTGCGGTGGTGGTTTTGGGAGCTATTTGTACGGTTGGTAGGCACCTATGCATATAACGCCTTTTCTGGGCAAAATTACTGTTGGGTTCCGGTATACATATATATATTTATCTTGTGCTCTCAAGATTTATCTCTATACCTATTGAGGCGAATACGTTATTCATTGACCACCACCGCTTTTGTGTGTTTGTTGTTGTGTATTTTAAGTGATGATTTTAAATAGTTTTGTCCTTTTTGATTGCCTTGTGGAAATAAAGATTGAAGATTTTATTCTATTGTTTCATGTATTTTGACTTGATTACTGTGGTCCTGTATGCTATTATTGGTATTCATTTCGTGGATAGTATAGGGACTGGTTATTTTGTAGTGGTTATCTCTTTTGGTATTCACTCTCTCTCTCAGGGGTCCGGTCGCAAGTGCACTTCCTGCGACCGTGATTGTTACACCACTGCACACGGTGGAGGATGATGGCGTGCGTGCCAGCAGAGAGGGCTCTGCGTGCCCTGTCTGGCACGCGTGCCATAGGTTCGCCACCACTGGTCTAGGAAGTCATTCACACCTAGGGTTCCTATGAGGAGAGTCCCTAGGTGAGAGTAAAGCTTCCTCACACCTGCATTTTCCAGTTCTGCTCAGCTTTGGAACGAGTGATCTTGTTCCAGTCTTGGCCTCTCTGGACTCTGGTTCTGCAGCGAATTTCGTGGATGCTGCTCTGGTCTCCTGCCATCATTTCCCTGTGGTTCATCTGGAGGAGCCTCTAGTCATTTCGTCCGGCAGTGAGCAGATCCTCTGTGACCCAGTCCAGTATTGCACCAAACCCCTATACCTGCAATTTGGTGCCTTGCATAGAGAGACTTTTTTCCTACGCACACAGTGCCATAAGTTAGCCATCACTGGGCTAGGGTATCCCCTCAAGCTCATTAATATCATTTTAAAAGTTTCATTTAGAAGCAAGGAGGACACGGATAAAAAATATATGAAGATCACCACGGTCACGGTCATACTGCAGAAAATGGGCCTAAGAGAGATGCTCGCTGCCCACTGTGTCTAGCAGATGGAGTTGATGACATGCACATGTCCTGGGAATGGTCAGCATTGGGTTCTTAGTGTGATAAGGTGATCAGATTGATACTTTAAGTATTTGGGGTAAAAATACTACCAGGTAATCCGAAGGTCTGTGTACATGGATGTGTGGGAGAGATGAATGTGACTCAAATCTGCATAAAAGTGTGATGGCTTAGCTAAGTCATACATAAAAATATCACTAAAGTCTCATATCCAAATTTATAGGGTTTAAACATTGACAGATTTATTTTACCCCCCACATTTCGGGGGCTTTGGTCCCAGTACAAATAATTTCTCCCTTTAGACCCTGATGAAAAAGCTCCATTGACTACACTGAGAAGAAAAGAAATGTATGAGTGCGGCCCAAGCAGATGGTATATGTAAATGAATGGAAGGAGTAGAACAAATAATTGTGCACAACTGAATAAGAAACTGTGTGCGGCTCTAGGCCCGAGGCACCGAGACGCAGAGACCTCATTCCCGGCACATGACAGACTTGGCCGGAGCGACTTCTCATCAGTAAGGAGAAATAGTAGTAATGCCGGATTGTGTTACACTCCTGTGATTGACTACCAAGACATTCCTGAAGATCAAAGTCTGGATTCTAGAACGCGAGGGATCAATTCCCTATCTATCACAATAGTGAGTGTGAACGAGGCTCATGTCCCACTTTCATCTCATCCTAATGCTGATGTCTCTCTTCCATCTGGCCAACACATCTTGGTTTTCCAACAATAAAGTCTCATTCACACAATGCAGATTTATGGAGTATAAACTCCTAGCAGGAGAGCAAAGAGCAAAATTGTTCTAATTGCTTATGGCAACCAGTCAGAGTTCGGCTTTCATTTTCCCACAGCAGTTTATAAAATGAAAGCTGAGCTCTGATTGGTTGCCATTGGCCACTACAACAGTTTTGCTCTCAGACACTTCTGATTAATTCCTACCCTAGGCTTTAAAATACTGATGGAAAATACTGACCTATGTGTGAATAAAGCCTAATACCACTCCGCCACAGCCTTATATATATATATATATATATATATATATATATATATATTCACCACAATTGCTAACGTTCAGAAGGTGTCAAACTTGATGAAATTTCATGAAATCATAGACATGACAGCCCAATTTTCTAAAATGGGTAATGTACATTACAGTTATGGCCATTTTTCAGATATTCCTGACATATAGGGGCTTATTTACTAAGGGTCGCACTACTTACTTTTTGCCGTTTTCACGAATTGCGCAGCTGTGACAGGTATTTAACAGGTGTCTGCGCTGGCTTTCATACGACAGAAATTAGGGGGCGAGCTGTCGGACGATTCGACTGATTTGTACTGAGCGCGGGATTTTACTTTCAAATTGTGTCGCAAGACAATGTACTTACATGCACCAGGAAGAAGATGGTGAACTCCGGCGGACCTGAGCGGGGAAGCGACACATGCAGGATATCGGGCGCACGCTAATGATCCTGAAGGGCTCTGATGGGCCCTCTCAGTGCTGTAGCTTCACAGGCTGTTACAACGAGCAGAGCAAGTCTCCCCTCCCCTGCACGTCATTCAGTTGCTAGATTGTAGAGATAGAGGGAGGGGGAGAGCAGGGGGTTGGATGTGACATGTTCTGCTCATTGTTACAGCCAGTAAATCTGCAGAATTGAGGGGTTCTGGTAACGCCCCCAGAGCCCTTCAGACTCATTAACATCATTTTAAAGTTGATTTTTGAAGGAAGGAGGTCATGGATAACAAATATAACAAGATTAGCACAGTCACAGTACCTGGATCTTGGTTTATCATGTTTGGTTTTGATGGTAGATTTCCTTTGACACCAAAACAATGCCTTTAGCATACCTCCCAACATTTGTGAAAGGGAAAGAGGGACAAAATGGCGGCACGCGTAGCGGCGATCCCCCTAAGCCACACCCCCAATCACTCCCTGGCCACGCCCCAAATTTTAGCCGTATTATAATAATAAAAATGATCTCAATAAAAAAAAAATATATATTATCCTCATTGGGATTAGAACCCAGAACCTGCAGTGTCCATGTATAATAATGTCACAGCGCCTCAACCAACTGAGCTATAACCTCTGTGATTATCTAGGTGTAGAATTTTGGTAACTAAGAACTATGACTACTGTTACACTGTGACACAGATTTACTGCCTTGGTATATAGGGAGGTATCTTCTCAGAGATTATTGTAATTATTGAGACTATTATTATTATTATGGAGATTATTATTATTATTATTGAGATGATTATTATTATTTTTACTATTATTAATAATCATCTCCATAATAATAAAAATAATAAAATTTATAATAATAATAATAATAATAATAGTCTCAAAAATGACAATAATAATCTCTGGAGATCCCTCTCTATATATCAGTGCATTAGTCTGTGTACAGGTGACATTAGCAGATAACACTTCTTAGTTCCAGAAATCACTCAGCCTGTATCACGGGCTTAGCTCAGTTAGTTAAGCTCCTGTCTATGGTGCAGGTCGAATCTCAGCTGGCCAAAACTTTATGTAATTTAATTATATAAAGAGCTTGTGTCGGGGAAGCCCTGGAGACCATATATGGACAGATGCTGATCTGACCTGATGACGTGGTCCCTGCTTCTCTCAGCTGAGCCGACACCTTCTCTGAAAGGATTCCCGGCCCGATGTCTGCTCTGTGGGAACCCTAGGAGATGCAGTGACCATATATGGACAGATACTGATGACTGACCTGATGACGTGGTCCCTGCTCTCTCCGCTAAGCCCCACACTTCTCTGAAAAGGATTCCCTCCCGATGTCTGCTCTGGGGAACCCTAGGAGATGCAGGACCATAAAGGACAGATGCTGATCTGACCTGATGACGTGGTCCCTGCTCTCCGCTAAGCCACACTTCTCTGAAAGATTCCCGCCCGATGTCTCTCTGGGAACCCTAGGAGATGCAGTGACCATATATGGACAGATGCTGATCGGACCTGATGACGTGGTCCCTGCTCTTCTCTAAGCGACACTTCTCTGAAAAGGATTCCCTGCCCGATTCTGCTCTGGGGAACCTATGAGATGCATGACCATATATGGACAGATGCTGATCTGAAGCTGATGACGTGGTCCCTGCTCTCCGCTAAGCACGACACTTCTGAAAAGGATTCCCTGCCCGATGTCTGCTCTGGGGAACCCTAGGAATGCAGTGACCATATATGACAGATGCTGATCTGACCTGATGACGTGGTCCCTGCTCTCTCCGCTAAGCCCGACACTTTCTTGAAAAGGATTCCCTCCGATGTCTGCTCTGGGGAACCCTAGGAGATGCAGTGACCATATATGGACAGATGCTGATCTGACCTGATGACGTGGTCCCTGCTCTCTCCGCTAAGCCCGACACTTCTCTGAAAAGGATTCCCTCCCGATGTCTGTAGAAGCCATTCTGTACTGTGAGTTCAGGCTTTCAAAGTATTTAGTCTGCGGACACAGCGCCGGGACACAGCGGGACCTGGGGGGAAAATCCGTGACAATCTCATAGCTGCCCGTGACGCGGGGCAGAGATACGAAAAACGGGAAAGTCCCGTCAAAATCGGGACGGTTGGGAGCTATGCCTTTAGGTATATGAGTTTATTTCTCAAAAATTATTTTGGAGCAAATCAGGTCCATGTAAAAGAACAGAACACCCTCTTAGTAGAGATATTAAATGGCCATTGAAGTAGATGTGGTACAATACATCAGCTTCAAGGAGTTTAGGAAGTTTAGGACCCATCTTTCTGAGACCCCTGAATGGCCCCCTTTAGTATCCAGGGATATAATTTGTGGTAAAGTCCTGGAAGTTGAAAGCTACCAATCTATAAATCTTCACCACTGATATTTTTCTTCCTCTGTATCTCCTGTAGCCGAATCCCCAGTATATACTCCAGCAAAGGAAATGAAGGGTCTGAGAGGAATGCCTGGTGGAGGCCCGGCCTCTCTTCACAGGCTTCATTCATCGAGGTGCTATATAACGCCATGGAGGAAACACTCATGGCTCTGTAAGACTTCAAAGCCAAGGTCAGGAGAAGTGGAGACAAGTGAGGTGCTAGTGTATGCGGGGCCTCGAGCCCTTTACATGCCGCGTCGATTTTATGGAGATATAAACAAAGGGGAGATTGAAAATATGTTAAATAGTATTTAAACAGCAATAAAAAGTGCAGATCTGCAGAGCAACACGGTAATATATACTACAGTAACAAACACTGGAAATACAGCAAACCGCTGGGATACAGTCATGGGTATAGTAGCAGTATTGGCCCATTTACTATATAGACGTGTGTTATATATATTTTATAAATTCATATACACCATTAACCAAATATAATACCGCTATATAATGCCAAATAAACCTACCCATACAGATGAAACAATCCAATATTTCAGTTCATAACAGTACTGCCATATAATCCCTATATAATACTCATATACAATATACACATAGGGGCTATTTTGCTTATCCGGTCCTGTCACGATCCCGCAGCATGTTGTCCGACGAGGATCCCGCTCATGCGTCCAACTTCCTCCAGGTGTCGCTTCTGCGTCGAGGTCCGGTGGAGTTCACCTTCTTCTTCCTGGTGCATGTGAGTGCTTGATTTTGCGACACACTTCGTTTTTTAAATTCCGTGTTTTTTCCGAATTGGGTTGTCCGACGACCACGCTCCTCGAATTCTGTCACGCGACCTCTTTCTGCCCATGCAGTGTAAACATCGAACCCGCTTAAGCGCGCTTTACTGCAAAGCGCCTTAAATTTATGTTGATCAGGAGCTGAGCCTGCACCGTCATCAGTTGCTGTCATTACATGCAGCTGCGACCGAGTACAAGCTACTGTCATTTTTTTGCCCTTGTAAACCCTTAGATGCCAAGGTAAATAGCAACCGCAGCATATTTGGGGGCAGTAAGAGAGAGGTTACTCCCTTTATTAACTATTCTTACCATTTTCTTGCTACATGTCTGTGGGATGTCAATGTGGTTTCATGGAAACTCACTGGGGGATATTTATCATACGCCGGCGCTCGTGCGCCAGCGTATGATAGCCCCGCTGCTACAAATTCGCAGCCCGATACATGAAGAGGCTTCTGCCTCTTGATGTATCGGGCTGCCAGTTGCGCAGCGTTTTAGGGCCTGGCGTAGAAAAACCCGCAACCGGCGACTTTTTACGTATGAAAAGTCGCCAGCAGCAGTGAGTGCGCAGGCGCGGGGACAGTAACGCCCCCCCTTCTGGCGTGAAGGTAGCGGATTGGGGAAAATAATTGCAAAAGCTAGCAATAAGCTAGCATTTGCGATTATTTCAGGGCCTCTGCGCCACTGGCGGTGCGCAGAGGTCCTGATAAATATGCCCCACTATCTCTATACTGACAGGATGTACTAATAAGATGACTGTCAGCGTTACACTGACAAGCACCATGTGCTGCTTTATAAAAGCATTGCAATATGTATAATATGAATGACCATATTATCCTACGGCATAATTCCCTAATGGGGTACATAAAAACTGCTAAATAAAATAAAAAATATTTTAGGAAAATGTGGGGGAACTTATCACAATCCCACTTTGGGGTACAATCAGTGTTGTGCTGGGGTTCCTTGGGCCCAGCAGGTAAAATTATTGTGGGGAATGAACCTCAATCAGACTCTAATAGAGGACCCTTAATTTGGTTGTCTTCTTCTGGACCACAGAGGCCATTATGATGTTAGATCCTTGGAGGATCCTCTGGTTCTCTGGTTTTCCAGTATGACTCTAGCTTTGGTTGGCCAACATTTTTTCCTCCATTAGTCTACATCAGTCTCCAACAGGGCCGGCGCTAAGGGGCAGCAAACTGGGCATTTGCCCAGGCCCCACTGTCCTGTCCAGGGCCCCTCCTGATATACTGTACTGAATGTGACTGTTCATAAAAGTTTTATTTTGGGGCCCCACTTTTAGTTTTGCCCAGGGCCCCACTTTGTCTAAAACCGGCCCTGGTCTCCAATGTGCCAGTTGATCTTAATCAATTGAGTTCTTACTCAGGATTTTATTATGCAGACATAATTATCTCTGAAGCTTCTCATAATCTTATGTCAATTTTCATCAGTTTTATCCCATAAGTGAAAACAATGTTGTGTGAACAATGTGTAGCCTGAATCAATAGACCTCTATATTCATGATTGACATGTAAGATTTCTATTGGTCTACAGTAAACAGCTACGAGGTATGAGGCATTGTCTCTAACCCCCCTCCAGGCAATCCTTCCCTCTCACCATTGCAGTAATAGGACAGTGCAGCAGGATACAGAGACTTTATGAGACTGGAACTTGTTTGCTTTCCTCATTTTCATAACGTCTACTAAGGTGCCATTAAATCACGTCTAAAATTTACATGCTACGTAGTATGAGAATTATTTTTAGCATTTTGGTACTTTGGGGACCTTTGCCAGTAGTGGTTTATAATACGGGCGGTTTGGGTAGCAGCCTGGGGTCCAGGGCTCGTAGGGGGCCCATTACCTTCAAAACCACCCACCTAGTTTAATTATGCCCTGAAAATATAATATAGAGCTAGAAATCTAGCTCTCAAGAAGAAGCCTTCCTGGACCTTTGAAGGTACTCCAAAGGTCCTGCTTTGGGGATGTGGTTTAAGTGGTTTAGAAATTACATCAACAAAATCCATACCTTATCCTGGGGCCTAAAAGGGGTTGTACCTTAGTCAAGAAAAAGAAGATAAATCAACACAGCTCACCCTTCCCACATGTCTTACTCCACTTGCCTGGTAGATATAATATAGAGCTAGAATTCAAGCTCTCAACAAGAAACCTTCCTGGACCTTTGAAGGTCCTCCAAAGGTCCTGCTTTGGGGATGTGGTCTAAAAATGACATTAACCAAAGTCCATACCTTATCCTGGAGCCTAAAAGGGGTAGTATGCTAGTTAAATCAACAATCAAGCTAATCTTTCCCAAATGTTTTACTTTGCTTGGCCACCACTATGCTGTGGGAGGAGCCTGATTGGATTGCAAGAATTATTTCCAGGACAAAATGAGGAGTCTTTTCACACTGTGTTCAAAACTTCAAACTTTATTGCAAATGGTTAAGATGGCGGGTCTAACCGGACAAAATAACACAACTGATGTGTTTCGGCATCAGGTAGCCCTTAGTATCCTAAAAGAAATTTTGCTCACATCTCTTCGACCACCCACTGTGGGGTTGAGTTAAGATGACCCCACCCCCCCTTTCATTATGAAGTTCTTGTGTTCAGTACCAAATCTACAACCAAGTATAAAGTAGTAGTTGTTTGGACTAAAACAAACACACATCGAAAACATGTTTTTGATTTTTTTTTGCTGATTTCTGAGCCGAAGCCAGGAGTGGATTCGACAAGGAAGTGCAGTAAAAGTCCAGCCTTTACATTTCTAATTCCTTTGAAATCTATTACCGGATTTGGCTCAAGCAACTGCTGCAAAATATGCATAAAAAAGGAACAAAAACCCCATGGGGAAGATTTATCAGAAGAGCTTGAGAGCAAAACTGTTCTAGCTGCTCATGGCAACCAATCAGAGCTCAGCTTTCATTTGATAAACTGCTCTGGAAAAATGAAAGCCGAGATCTGATTTCCATTTTGCGCTGCTGGGACAAGGATTTAAAAGGGGTTTTTAGTGCACGGGATCGGATTTTGGCGCACACAATTGCACACAGCTGCGGTAGGTGGGTGGGCGGGTGGACGTCCCGCCCACAAACAAGGTGGGCAGGCAGGCGGAGATTAAGTGTGAGGGCGCTATTGCTAGTGCCTGGGGGCCACTGTAAGCAGGGATGGAGGGGCTTGGGAGAACGTCTGTTGTTATGCCACTGCCAAGAGCAGAGCAGTTTGAGGCATACCCCCATTTCACTTGGAGAAGCTTAATTACTGAGATAAGATATTATAGGCTACTTGTGAGTCATTCAATCAGACCGAGGCCAAAAGTCATGTCAAATGGGGATTTTGTACGATATTGCACCAAAGCCTGGACACAATGGTGTAACCACTGTGCCCAACTAGCTCACAACAGTCCACAGATCCTGAATATATATATATATATATATATATATATATATGTATGTATTCATACATACATGATACCCTATAGGAGCTAACAAATCATCTCTACCACTGTATCCTTGATATAACATATGGTCTGATATTACTATGTGATGGACTGAGCTTGTGTTTGGATACAGACTACATGGATATATACGGTATTTGTGTAAATCTGGCAAGAAGACTTTTCTAATTGCCTAGTGAAATTTGACCAAATGACACGTGTGCCCCCTCCTTTCCCCCCCTAATCTTTCCCCTTCTTCCAAATTAGTGTAAAGTACACTAGCATCCTATGAATAATGAGGAAGACTGGTTAAGATCGGGCTAAATAAGTTGCCTAATCCTTAGAGAAAAGTAACCCGAACCTTCAAAGCAGAGAAGGCCGCGGCCATTGCCGAGCAGTCAGGACGTACAGCTGTGCCTCCATTGTGTAGAATAAAATCCATTATCCCGAGGTGTGTAATAAGGAACCGAGGCTGAATGGAGCCAAACATGTTAAGTCTATGTGTATGGGGAGGATATGTTAATGTTTACCATGCTCCAGGCCGATTTCTCCGACCGCATTCCACTAATCCTTCATTTATTTACTCGTGGTCAAGTTAAATTAAATATAGTTAGTGACATCATGCCCAAAACTGATACTAACCCCCCTACTACACCCCCCTACTCTTCTCACCTCTGCTGCCCCTAGCAGATAATTATTTTGGCAAAACTCCTTGTTGACAACGAAGTAGTAATTGTGCAAAGCAAAGCCGATGACTGACCAGAGCCGGGGCGAGGGATCTGGGGAACATTATAGAGATCTGATTACACCAAGATCTCCGTCATCTGCTTCTCTTCTCAACACGACCATCTGCCTCTAAAGAAACAAGAGTAGGACTGAAGGGGGAAAGAAAATCATAGAGGAAAGTCTCGCTTTTTTGGGGGTCTTTTGTGTCGGTGGTTTGTGCGGTTAAGACATGCAAGAATGCCGCTTAAGATAATGGCAAGGCCCCGGAAAAAAAAGAGAGAGAGAAAGACGCGGCAGCTGCTCCGGGCGCCCCCTCACTGAATTTAATGCGTTCCCATGCAATTTATCTAATGGGACTATGAAGATATATGTTTATGGAGAAGAGGGTGCAGAAGGGTTTTCTTGGTGGAATACCGTCACAGAGACTGTGACAAACCTCAGTTAATGGGCGGCTTGAAACATCTCCATTGTTCAACTTGTCAGTCGGGATAAGACGTTGGATAAGATGCTGCTGCCTGCTGTGTGTGAAGGCCTATTCACATGGAGCGTTTTAATTCTAGGGGGATAATGATCCTTCCTAATGATAATTGTGTCCCATGTAAATGAGCAGAGTCCCAGTCGGAAAGATTCAATAGCGCCGTAGAATGAATATAGACTTCACAGACATCTTTACATTGTGAGAAGTTAATACTTTTAGTGATTCCAGCTCGGAGTGAGTATGATATGTAAGTCAGCACCTATAGCAGCTGATTATATGCAATATATTTTACTCAGTTCTTGCTCATTGCCTGCTTTTTCCTCATCTTCAAGTTTACAGCTATGATCTGTGACTACAGATTAGTTACACAACCTAAAGAGGGTATATTGTAGTCTAAGGAACACCCCCTGCCACATTATTGGTTCAGGCTGCTGCTCTCTTCCCTCCCTCTTCAGTCTCACCACTTCCCATTGGCTGATGTGTTTAAATACAGGTCTATAATAGATTCACCCTCAAGGTAGTATAAAAGTATGATACAGTATAGGTTAGACAGTGATGGCAAACCTTGTAGATCCTGAGTGCCCAAACTTCAACCAAAAGCCACTTATTTATGGCATAGTAGGCAGTAATTTATTGCTCCCTCTTCTTTCACAACTTACAATCGTATCAGCCTCCCGAGGACACCAACGCAGTTGAAAGGAGGAGGGAAAATTTGAACTATCATTGGAGCTTCTCTCCACGGTCGCTGTGTACAGGAAGAATCGTTGGGCCAGCATGAGAACCGCCAAAGATAATCGGCCCTGTAAACACCTTTCCGCTCTTCTTGCAGGCTCAAGCAGCAATGATATTTAACTTTAAAATGGCGCTGAGATCTGCATCTCTTAAGTTGCCAGGGACTGCAGGAAGATTCTTTGAGACCTGTCTGGTGAACTATGTTGTGGGTTGAAGACCTGGTTGCCCAGAGAGAGGGCCCAAAATGCTGCCTCCGGCACAAGTGATTCTTATTATGGGGGAGGCCAGGGGGTTGATTTAATTCTCCTTTCTTCTGGTTTATAAATGTGAAATAAATGTTTGATTAGACAAAATAAACCTAATAGATACAATAATTGGAGCGGACTACTCTTGGATCCCTCTCGATAAATAGAGACCATGAGTGGTCCATTGTTCTCCATGTTAAAACCTATCCCTATCTCAGCCCTCCTCATCCAGACACACTAGCCACCCTCTGCTTTGGTGATTTGGATTAGTCTCAATCAGAAGACCCTACAAATTCCATAATAGGGTATTTGATAATTATTTTGTAACAAGACAACTGCTTTAATGGAGGCACATCCCTAGCCAACACAAGATGGTATAGATTCTGTTCCAATGTGACCAATAAATTTCTTGTGCAAAATACTCCCTTCCTGTCGCCATCATGATGGTCAAAGAGCAACAAGGCATCTTCTCAAAAGTAAGAATCAGAAAGAGTTAAGAAACTAGACCATGGCATCAATATAAACAGAGAAACTACCCATGATGATGTCATCATTACCTGCTAGTTGCTTTGACATCATGATGAACTGTGCTAAAGATTAGTGACAAGAGATGAATCCAGAAGAGGCAACATCAAAGCATGGAGGGGAACACAGATAAGGAAGATGTCAATAACCAACAAGTTGACAGACTTAAGATGTTAGACCTTCCTTTGCCCTTTATTTCCATTAAATATATGGCCTCCCCTCAGTAGCCTTGGCTAAAAGCATGTATAGTGGGGAAAATATTTTTTGATACACTGCTGAATTTGGAAGTTTTGTTTGTTGACCACCTGGATGATCCAGAGAAGTGAAGGAAGAAGGTCATGTATTACGATAAGCCTGAAATCTTAAGGGTCTGAAGAAGAACTTTATGGAGGAGTGCTCCAAAATCCCTGCTGCATTGTATGCAAAGTACAAGAACTACAGGAAACAATCAGCAGTGTATTAAATACTTATGGTACCTCACTGTATAATTACTGAAGACTAGTACTAGGAAAGACCACGTAAGGTCAAGCTCCCAGTTGAGATGTGCACAGGCTGCTACTTACCATCAAGCCATAACCACCTAAACTAAATACAAACCTGAATAATTAATACCTTCCCCCTTCAGGACACTGAATGACATCTACAGTATATAACAATGTAGTCATACAAAACATAACGCTGTAGGGCCTCCAACAACAGCAAGTGTCTATTACAAGCCATGGAATTTATAATGACATCTTCAATAATTCAATATTCCATGTTTAGGTGATTGTTTATATATATTGGACGTGAGTCCACCTCGAAGGAGTTCATGTCTTTGTACACGTTCTGTATTCAGTGTAACAGGTTGGTTTCTACAGTGTAACAGGTCAAACAAATTTCACCAGGCCGTGGAAGAGGTCATTCTTGAGGTGTGGGTTCTAAAGATGTGACACGTATTTGTCATGACCTTATGATTTATCCTGTAATGTACATGAGAATATCCCTTTAATCATGAATTTTACAGGCAAAAATACACATTATTACGCTCTTGTTGTCGTCTTGACCTTGCCGGAAGAAGAGGGTCATGGAAGTAAAAGCCTACAACGCGCGAAGACATCACATGGTGGTCATTGGATCTAATTGTTGTTGAGTCTCTGGCTGTTAAGTAGGGTGTAACAGTATAATTTATTTCCTTTAATGGTTTATGATTTATTGAGTTAGTGTTAGCTATCTTTTCTTGCCATTGACAGATAGGACGGGCATTCGATGAGCCAAAAATAAGACCAAGAATGAAACTAAGTCAAGACTCGAAAATCCAGTTGAGGTTGTCTAGTATTGCGGGCTAGGATGGTTGAGTAGTAACCTAAAGCTTCTGCAGAGGGAGAAAGGTGAGATACTTTCTACTACAACTGGTATGTATGTTATCTTCTGGTACAGTAGCCATAAATATATCTCACCGAGCACCTCCACACCACACCTACTGTGAAAACACATTGTTATATGTCCTACATCTGTAGGTGACTTCTAGCTTCAGACTAAAACCCTTTTACGGCTCTCTAGCTCAACAAGCTACAAACCCAGAGAGCGCTGGGATGGTAAAACAAGGCTGAGAAATTACAATGCTTCGCATTTTACAAGGTGTTTCATATGAAACCTTAGAACCTCATTCTAAAATATCTGCTAAAAATCAACATGAGAACATGGGAACGAGCCAAAATCTACTTTTATAGTAAAAGAAGAAAATAGTTTCAGCAAGTTCTGAACCATTGCAGTGGTTTACGTGAAGACCATGACCAGGGGCGTAACAAGGGGCGACTGGGCCCCATCATATACACATATATACAGCATATACACATCAAATACACACACATATTCACACGTAAAGCATACACAAACACATGCACACATGCAGCAGATACACACACACATGCAGCATATAAACACACACAGTACAACACATATACAGAATACACACATATAGCATATACACACATACAGGCAATACATACACACACATACAGCATATAAACACACACAGTACAACACATATACAGAATACACACATATAAAGCATATACACACATACAGGCGATACATACACACACACATACAGCATATACACAGCGTACACACACGCAACATATACAAACATACAACATATACAATCACATACATTTATACACTCTTACACACATATATACTCACTGTCAGGCAATCTTTTTATCTCAGGAGGGGTGTCAGAGGCCACAGATCTGAATCCATGCAGCAATATTTCTTCCCCAACATTTGCCGGCTCAGCTGTGTACTGTGGAATATGTGCACTGTTATATACAGTTATCATGTTATGTACAATGTGCAGCATAATATGTATATAATGGTGCACATCCTCCATTCTTTAGTGCAGCAGGTCGGGTGGCCAGGCCCTCTGACACTGCGGACCTCGTAGAAGCTGCTATGGCTCCTACCCCTGTAGGTACACCCCTGACCATGGCTACACTGGTGGCATATTAGGATGGATCGATTTTGTACATTTTTAGTCCTGTCAAAGATTTTTTTTCCCATGTTATTACACCATTGACTTCATTTGCAACGGTATATAACAGAAACAAGCCAAGATTACTATCAGATCCTGTCAAATTCTTGTCATATGGCTCTAAAAATAACTTTATTTTGCTGCACTACCCGCATGGACATCGGCCTCTCTGCAGCACTGCAGGTTTGTAATCACAATCGAGACAATAGCTCTCGGTTTATGGCTCAGGTTGAGCTGACCAATATTAATGACTGAGAATACGTCCAGGGATTATTTTAGCATTGGATTTTACCATTTTTATAATTTTATTATGTTTATTATATTATATTTCTATATTAGTAAAAGTGAGATGGCTTGTTTAGACCATCAGTTGAACCAGCTGAGTTTATTTCTTACTAAGTGGCAGGATTGCCTTCTAGTTATTGATAGGTTTCAGAAGGTGTCATGACTTTCCATGGCTTTTTGCACCTCTCTTCAAGTGTGTCATTTCTCATTATTACACACAACTTAATTTCAAAAATATAACAATTTTCCATTCTGGAAGTAGCAGAATGCCTTACACAGAATAACCCTAGAGCGGACAATTAAAAAAATCATTAGCTTATAAATGGGTGTTGTTCGAGTTCTATTGTTCTTTTGGACTAGTGCCCCGTGCTGTGCTTTTTTTTTGCCAAAATTGATGGAAAACTTTAAAAATTTTCTAAACAAAATCCTAAACTTCTATGGAAGCTTAATCTAAATGAAGGGCACATGAACACTTCATGTATAAAAATACTGCATCTTGTCACGGGTGCTCCCGCGATCTCGGATCGCGGGCGCACCCGTGTCCCTATGTGTGTCCCTGCACCGACTGAAGGTCCGAGCTCACCTGTCCTGGCTCCTGCTCCCAGTGGACTGCCTCCTTGGGCGCACACGCGCCAGCTGTCGAAAATTTAACGGCCCAGCGCACAGCTGATTGCTGCATTGGCTGAACACCTCCACCTTATAATCCGGCACCTCCATTCCTGCCTCGCCGGATCTTTGTGCCTCACAGCCTTAGAAAAAGCTCCCCAGCGATATTCCTGTGTTCCTGTGTCTCCAGCGTTCCTGTCTGTTCCCGCATTCCTGTTAGTTCCCATATATCCTGTGTTCCTTCTCCCAGGTATTCCTGCTCCCATGTGTTCCTGCTTTCCTGTGTTCCCGTTCCCATCTGCCTGGACCTCCCGTGGCTGACCCTGAATTGGACTTTGACGTTGCATCTCTGCTGCCTGCCCTGACCCTGTGCTTGGACCTGACCACTAGACTGTCTTCTGCTACCTCGGCTGCCACCGCGGGCTAGTCGCACCTGTGGAATGACCTGGTGGTACCCTGCCGCAGCAAGACCAACCCGCTTTGCGGCCGCCTCTGGTGAAGACCAGGTGCCGGCTAGTACCACCTCACGGTCCACAGGATTCACGCATCCCGAATCCTGACACATCTATTAAAGTCTATGGAGTTCCATTTTTCAGATGTGTCTATGTTCAGATCAAAAATATATACGTACAGAAGGCAGTCCCCCGGGTTACATACAAGATAGGGACTGTAGGTTTGTTCTTAATTGAATTTGTATGTAATCGAAACTGTATAGTTTATCATTGTATTCCCGACATTTTTTTTTTTTTGCCCCAGTGACAATTGGAGTTTCACAATTTTTTGCTGTAATAGGACCAAAATTATCACAAGCTTCATTGCAGACAATTTTAAGCTGATTATTGCATCCTGGGACTATTTTAAGCATCAGAGAGCTCTCACCAGAGGTCACGTGGGGCAGAGGGGTCTGTCTGTAACTATGGGTTGTCTGTAAGTCGGGTGTCCTTAGTAGGGGACCGCCTGTATTGCTTATTTTTTTAAAGGGTTGTAAATGGATACATTGGGGGGAATTTATCATATGCTGGTGCTAGGTGCACCATTGTAAGACAAAATCCCTTCCCCTGCGGGTTCCTGCGAGAAATAGCGTTGTACCTCAGGGGTGGGGCTTTAAGTCAGGTGCTTTGTCCTTGTGAGGTCCCTGCCCTTGTATATGGTGCTTTTACCTTTGAGGCCAAATTGTCGCCGCTTATAGCTAATGCACAGCATGCGCGGACAGAAACCCTGAATCGGCCCACTCAGCCATCGGGCTATCCCAAGAAATAATCGCAATTCCTGGAATTCAGGCCTTGTCCACCAGAAAACTGGCATACAAACTCTGATAAATTTCCCCCAACTTAAGCCAACTTAAAGGTGAATGCCTCCTTTTAAGTTGCTGAATGTACAGTATACAAGAAAATATCAACCACTTTACGGTAGAGTGATTTATACCAGGCCACTTAATTTCTCATTCTGTTTTATGTTCTGCATATTTGGAGACTCAGCTTGATCTATCAGTACATTGCAAGGTGGAATTTCCCTTTAAACAAGCGACTGATTATTGTATTTGTATAGGGAGAAACCTGAGCGGTGGCCTAATATATGCTGAATCAACAAGAGCTTATTAATGGCAATAGCAAGGGGGGGTGGGTGGATATTTCACTTCTTGCCTTTCATCGCCGCCTGTTATGTTCTTGTAAAAGGGAGTCAGACATAACTTACAATGTGTTTTTAGGACTTTTGTGAGGGCTGTCATAGAAACCCCTTTAACAATGTGAAGCCACACAAAGTGCTCCGTTTTTTCTTCTCACTTTTACACTCATGGTCACATATATTGGTCTTTTCAAAACGTTTCCTCTTTCTACTTTTCTGCTATAAAATAATGGTATCTGTGCCTCTTTCTCTATTGGCTCCTCCCACTTGTATAACATTAGTTGAGGTCTATGGGTGAGATTTATTACAAGTCTCTGAGGTAAAGCTGTTCTAGTTGCACATGGAAACCGATCAGAGCTCAGCTTTAATTTTATACACAGCTGGGGGAAAATGAAAGCTGGATTGGTTGCCATGGGCAGAGAGGCCCCAGTGCAAAGTCTGTGCCAGGCCCCCGACTATAATGTATGGTTTATAGTAATAGTCTTCTCATTTGGGAAACTGACACCATAAGGGCCCCCTAAACCTCTTGGGCCCTGGTGCGACCTCAACCTCTGCACCCCCTCAAGTTACGCCCCTGCATGGGCATCTAGAGAAGTTCTGCTCTCAGACACTTCTGATGAACGCCCCCTTTAATTCAATCATTCTATCAAAACCCCTTCAACGTTGCAGGCGCGTTCATCAGAAGTGTCTGAGAGCAGAACTTTCTCTAGATGCCCCATGCAGGGCGTAACTTGAGGGGGTGCAGAGGTTGAGGTCGCACCAGGGCCCAAAGTTTAGGGTGGGGCCCTTATGGTGTCAGTTTCCCAATGAGAAGACTATACTATAAACCATACTATATCATGATAGTCGGGGCCTGGCACAGACTTTGCACTGGGGCCCTCTCTGCCATGGCAACCAATCCAGCTTTCTTTTTTCCCCCAGCTGTGTATAAAATTAAAGCTGAGCTCTGATCGGTTTCCTGTGCACTAAATAAACAGCTTTACTCAGACCGAGACTTGTAATAAATCTCACCCTAGACACTACCAATAATTAGTTATACACAGTGGGAGGAGCAATAAGAAAGAGGCACAGATACCATTATTTTAATAGCAGAAAAGTAGAAAGAGGAAACGTTTTGAAAAGACCTAATATAGTGACGCGATGTGATTAAAAGTGAGAAGAAAAACGGAGCACACTGTTGTGTGGGCTTCACATTGTTAAAGGGGTTTCTATGACCCTCACAAAAGTCCTAAAAACACATTGTAAGTTATGTCTGACCCTCTTTACGAAACATAACAGGCGGCGATTGAAAGGCAGAAGTGAAATATCCACCCACCCCCCCTTGCTATTGCCATTAATAAGCTCTTGTTGATTCAGCATATATTCTCAGCTTTCGTCACCATCCACATCTGGCCAGAGGTATGAGAGTGGAAAGATTTTGCTTTGTCGAAGGTCTGTGTACATGGATGTGTGGGAGAGATGAATGTGACTCAACCAGAACCATTGGCAAAAATTCTCTACCATCTGAGGAAATCGATTGCTAGGCCCTGCCCACATCCTGTACTGCCAGTTAAAAGAAGTGAAGAAGATTCCGAAGAATACAATTAACCTCTTCACGACTGCCATGCGGCTATTTACGTCCTATTTGCACATGACCTGTAGAGAAAGGACGTTTATAAACAACATGACAGTGACCTTCTTCAAACGGCCATATCCTCTGAACAATTCTGATGTCATATTAAAATGGAGAATCTCCCATTTAATATATCGTTTTATTTTTATATACAATTTCTATTTCCAAGATGTAACTTTAAGAGTGGATAGCTCCAGGTCTATGAAGCATCCATACAAAATTAAAGGAGAGACTCCCCTGTTTAATATAACACCAGAATTGTGTTTGTAGGTGCCAGGGTTTGAAGATACAGGCGTTGGAAATGAGCCCCTGCTAGGCCTGTCAGCTGGAGGAAGAATATAGAAAAGCTGCAGGGAAAACTTATCTTACAGTTTGCAGAATTTTAGAACTACATGTGCAACATCCCACATCAGGGCCTAGCCTTTTTCAGTGGCTAGAGCGGCCTAGGGCACAGTGATCATCACTTAGTATCAGGAGTGGAGGTCTCGTCCATGGCCTGGCAGGTCTCCAGCAGATGGTTTGCGAAAGAAAATGGAGGGAAAGGCTGACAGTGTAGGTTTCTCCCTGGGGAAACCCAAATGTGTTGATAAGGATCCCTGGTGTTGGTGAGAACATGTCCTTGATGGTAAACATAAAGCATAACTTACAGTCCTTTATAGGAACCGGGCAACATCCACAACAGCAGTAAATTTCAGCTTGGTAGAGTCGGCTGGTTGAAGTGTGTAGTTTCCCTAATGGGGTAATTTATGATTCTTTTTATTACTTAGGTCTCTTATAGTCACTTGAAAGTTAAGCAAGTCCCTCTAAATACAGGTCTTGGCGATTCTTCAAAACATGTGAAAAAGGGCATTGAAATTATAAGCCTCATAACATTCTAGTAAAATGTGTGGGATCTTAACAAACCATCCAACATAAAGCAGGCATTTGGGAATTGTGAGTTATGAATTAATTTGGGCGCTATGACTAACTGCTTCAAAAGTAGAGAATTTAGAACTTTGAAAGGCAAGATTTAAAAAAAAAAAATTGCCAAATTTCCATTTTTTTCAGAACTTAACACAAAAGATATCATCCAAATTTTTTAACTGATTAGAAGTACAATGGGGGTCATTTACTAAGGGTCCGATTCGCGTTTTCCCGACGTGTTACCCGAATATTTCCGATTTGCGCCGATTTCCCCTGAATTGCCCCGGGATTTTGGCGCACGCGATCGGATTGTGGCGCATCGGCGCTGGCATGCACGCGACGGAAATCGGGGGGCGTGGCCAAACGAAAACCCGACGGATTCGGAAAAACCGCCGCATTTAAAACAAAAAAATGTGTCGCGGAGCTTGCACTTACCTTCACTCAGCCCGGCTCGGTGTATTCCAGTGCGTTCTAGGGAACTTCAGCGCAGCAGCCACCTGGTGGACGTCGGAGGAACTGCCTTAATAAATCCCAGCCGGACCCGAATCCAGCGCAGAGAACGCGCCGATGGGTCGCGAATGGACCGGGTAAGTAAATCAGCCCCAATGTGTCACATCTGGCTCCAGTTTTCCAAAGATCACCTCTGCCCGGAACACATCCTCCAGTTATGTCCAGTGCGTCCTCAGCGTCTAGGAATAATACCTGCAGCTGCGGTGGTGGTTTTGGGAGCTATTTGTACGGTTGGTAGGCACCTATGCATATAACGCCTTTTCTGGGCAAAATTACTGTTGGGTTCCGGTATACATATATATATTTATCTTGTGCTCTCAAGATTTATCTCTATACCTATTGAGGCGAATACGTTATTCATTGACCACCACCGCTTTTGTGTGTTTGTTGTTGTGTATTTTAAGTGATGATTTTAAATAGTTTTGTCCTTTTTGATTGCCTTGTGGAAATAAAGATTGAAGATTTTATTCTATTGTTTCATGTATTTTGACTTGATTACTGTGGTCCTGTATGCTATTATTGGTATTCATTTCGTGGATAGTATAGGGACTGGTTATTTTGTAGTGGTTATCTCTTTTGGTATTCACTCTCTCTCTCAGGGGTCCGGTCGCAAGTGCACTTCCTGCGACCGTGATTGTTACACCACTGCACACGGTGGAGGATGATGGCGTGCGTGCCAGCAGAGAGGGCTCTGCGTGCCCTGTCTGGCACGCGTGCCATAGGTTCGCCACCACTGGTCTAGGAAGTCATTCACACCTAGGGTTCCTATGAGGAGAGTCCCTAGGTGAGAGTAAAGCTTCCTCACACCTGCATTTTCCAGTTCTGCTCAGCTTTGGAACGAGTGATCTTGTTCCAGTCTTGGCCTCTCTGGACTCTGGTTCTGCAGCGAATTTCGTGGATGCTGCTCTGGTCTCCTGCCATCATTTCCCTGTGGTTCATCTGGAGGAGCCTCTAGTCATTTCGTCCGGCAGTGAGCAGATCCTCTGTGACCCAGTCCAGTATTGCACCAAACCCCTATACCTGCAATTTGGTGCCTTGCATAGAGAGACTTTTTTCCTACGCACACAGTGCCATAAGTTAGCCATCACTGGGCTAGGGTATCCCCTCAAGCTCATTAATATCATTTTAAAAGTTTCATTTAGAAGCAAGGAGGACACGGATAAAAAATATATGAAGATCACCACGGTCACGGTCATACTGCAGAAAATGGGCCTAAGAGAGATGCTCGCTGCCCACTGTGTCTAGCAGATGGAGTTGATGACATGCACATGTCCTGGGAATGGTCAGCATTGGGTTCTTAGTGTGATAAGGTGATCAGATTGATACTTTAAGTATTTGGGGTAAAAATACTACCAGGTAATCCGAAGGTCTGTGTACATGGATGTGTGGGAGAGATGAATGTGACTCAAAACGCCCCCTTTAATTCAATCATTCTATCAAAACCCCTTCAACGTTGAACCAATATTCCACCATATTAAAGAAATTTCTTTACTCTTACTTGAGATGACAATGTCGACATTATAGATTGTCACTACAAAAATCTCTATAACAATCAATTCGACTAATTTTGCTTTCTGGGGTTTGATCTACTGCATCTACTACATCAGTCAGACATTCCTGGCCATAAAATGGCCGCAGATGGTGGGTCATGTGATCTCTATCTGTCTATGAGCAATCATCCTGCCAGGACCTTATGATAGTATTCATGAATATAAGATTAAGGTCCTGTCCGGGCGATTGTCCATGGACAGATAGAGATCACATGACCCTCTATCTGCGGCCATTTTATGGACAGGAATGTCCGGCTGATGAGGTTAACGACAGGAGGCTTCACTTTATATATCAAGAAATCATGAGGTAAAAGTTGTCACTTTACATATCAAGAAATCATGAGGTAAAAGGCTTCACTTTACACATGAGGAAAGCAGAGCAGAACTAGTAATAGATGTATATATAAAATATTGGTACATATCCGGCCCCCTCACACTTACACACATTACAAAAACATGAGGTAAAGTGGCCAACCCCTTTAATGTAAAGATTCGCACCTGTGGAATGACCTGGTGGTACCCTGCTGCAGCAAGACCAACCCGCTTTGCGGCCGCCTCTGGTGAAGACCAGGTGCCGGCTAGTACCACCTCACGGTCCACAGGATTCACGCATCCCGAATCCTGGCACATCTATTAAAGTCTATGGAGTTCATACTTTTCAGATGTTCTATGTTCAGATCAAAAATATATACAGTATTGCTTATTTTTTTAAAGGGTTGTAAATGGATACAGTGGGGGGGAATTTATGATATGCTGGTGCTAGGTGCACCATTGTAAGACAAAATCCCTTCCCCTGCGGGTTCCTGCGAGAAATAGCATTGTACCTCAGGGGTGGGGCTTGAAGTCAGGTGCTTTGTCCTTGTGAGGTCCCTGCCCTTGTATAATGGTGCTTTTACCTTTGAGGCCAAAATTGTCGCCGCTTATAGCTAATGCACAGCAGGCGCGGGACAAGAAAACCCTGAATCGGCCCGCTCAGCCATCGGGCTATCCCAAGAAATAATCGCAATTCCTGGAATTCAGGAAAATGTAAAGATTCTCCCTTACGTCGGACCTTTTCCAGACTTATCGACATGTTGCGGAGATCAAATATACAGTAGCTCAGATCTTTGTATCAGGATAATTGGGTAAGTTTCTGCGCCTCCTGTTGCTACTACTTCTACTCAAGTGTATAAGCAGAACCAGGATCAAGGGAGTGGTAGTAATATTTAAAATCAATCTCTTTATTAAATCACAATAAAACAACGTGCACTGCAAGTCAGTGCGACAAACAACATAAAGCAATGGTAATCAATCTATGTTACAAAGACATGTAAACTGCGGAAAACACATGTTCTCTAAGAAATATAATGCTGTTAGCATAACCCCGATACGTCCTACCGTGGTTCAGATGCACTTAGGTCACAGGTACAAGCGGGAGTATGGGACACGGTAGTGGTATCTCTCCCTAATCGGTCCCCAATTTTAACTCCCGCTCTTACAAGAGCAGTCCCAAGCTATCCCTGTAGACCTTACTTTTCCTCATCCAGATCCGCCTCCCTGACGCGTTTCATCATTATAGGAATCTTCAGAGGGATAAACGTTTTGAGGTAGTTATGAAAAAAATTGCACTTATTTTTGTAGTCAAGTGCTTTAAATCGTGCAGGGCTTGCTGTATGCCTAGCCCTTTAAGAGCCCGCTAGTGCCGCGTCCTAATGGTGGATCGCGGGACTCTCTCTCAGCGGTGTGGCAGTAGGTTGGCGCCAGTTAAGTGTACTTCCGCCCTTTTAAATCTTAAGACTCCGCCCCCGACACACTCTATTGGTCGGTGCCACTCAGGTCCGTAAGTGGGTGGCGCTACGAACGCCGCGGACCACAGTGGCAACCGGCCTGCTGTCAGCCGAATAGTAGTGCGCATGCTCGTGTTCGGGTTATGGGAATCGTATGGACGCGTCTCCTAGGAGACGTCTGTTTCAGCGTTGCCGATGGAGAAGACCACTAATGTATGACGAGGAATCCGCATCCGGTACAGATCAAATCCAAAGGACCTCCAGAGGTTTGTCACTCGATTTACATTCATAATAATACAGTTAGTTTCGCCAGATATAGGTAATTAAGACAATATGTAGCAGATTTTAACCTTACTTACATTGTGACATAGCATATAAATTGGGTGTTAATACACAGGTCGGTGTGGGGAGGGAAGGGAAAAAAGGGGAACGATAGATTTTTCGTCTATGTTATATTACAAGAAGGGCGTAAAGGTGAGTTGCTCATTTAACCCTTTCGGCGCAACTGTATCTAGGATGTATATCCACCTCGCCTCTTTTTGCAAAATGAGTCTATCCCAATCTCCCCCTCTCTCTGGGTATGGAATTCGGTCTATTCCCATGAAACGTATGGCTGCGGTATCACCATTATGGTGCATCCAGATGTGGTTGGAGAGCGGTTTGTCCCTCTTGTGTGTTATGTCACCTAGGTGATCACCAACTCTTCTTCTAAGTTCTCTGTAGGTTTTACCCACATACTCCAAACCGCATCTGCACGTAGCTTTATAAATGACGCCTACACTTTTACAGTTCATGTAATCCTTTATCGTATACGTTCTCCCTGTCACATTACTCAGGAATGTCTTCCCCACTTGTATGTAGGGGCATGCCACACATCCCCCACATTTAAAGCAGCCCTTCACGCTCCTATCCAACCATGTACCTTTTGGTATGGGGGGTCTGAAATGGCTGTTAACCAGCCGATCCCTAATGGACCTAGTTTTTCGGTATGTGATGAGGGGACGGGGACCGATTATCTCTCTCATATCTTTGTCCATTTGTAGTATGGGCCAATATTTTTCGAGAATTTGTTTGGCCTCATTTGCCCCGTTATCATATGTAGCTATAATCCTCATCTCTTTGTCCTCTCTCACCGTTTTAGGTTCATTTGGAGGGTTTTGTAGAAGCTCGCCTCTGTTTTTCTTACAACAATTTTGGTAGGCCTCCCTGAGGATCCTGTCCGGGTAGCCCCGTTCATGGAACCTAGTTCTCAAGTAATCAGCCTGATGACGAAAACTCTACTCAAATATAACCGGCCTGTGGAAAATGAGCCGAGGTCCCGGGCCTCCTGTGGGACATTCCACCTTCTGGTGGTCTGTTTGTATTTGAGCAAATGATGATAAATCTGTAGTGTAGAATATTGCTTAATGATCCATGATAAACCGGAGCAAAGAACACAGACTTAGTGACATTAACAATCCGGAATATTCCCCCCACACCCTCCATTACATTCCTTAAACGGCGGCTATTAAAGTCAACAGTAAGGTAAATTATCGGAGATATATTGTCCGTCGTCGGTGGGTGAGAGAACGTCTAATGTACACAGATAGGGAGCTTGTAATGTAAACAGGCGGGTGAGTGACAGCTCATGGACGAGTTGTTATAAGTGAGGGGATGAAAGGAAGATGAGACCACTAAAAGTAACCACTGGTGAAATATTTATTTTTAGTGTAATTGAGGTTCTTCAAGCCGTGATGGGACCAGGGGACTTATCAGCAGACGATAGATGAGCTGCGAGGAAGAACAAGGAACGACAACTACATTTTATCAGGTGGCGCAAAGTGTGAAATAGGCCTTTATAGCCTTTCATCTGCTAAGTGGTTACTGAGTTTCAAACAAACCTACTATAACAAGTGACTATAAGAGACTTTGTAACACATCTTTATCAGGCTTTTTCCCTCCTTCTAAACTGATTTATACTGA
Organism: Engystomops pustulosus; assembly: GCA_019512145.1. Lineage (NCBI taxonomy): Eukaryota > Metazoa > Chordata > Amphibia > Anura > Leptodactylidae > Engystomops > Engystomops pustulosus. The sequence goes on from CM033641.1 coordinate 16,394,687, forward strand.
AATCCATTCTTGGCCTATGGACATTGGAAGGGGGAAAGATGGAGCACGTGGTGAATAAGACAGGGGAGACACAGGCACAGATTGAAGCAATCGTAGCTAATAGTAAATTTCTATCTCACCCCAAGTGTTTAGTAAGATTTTTCACTTTGCTAAAATGACCCTTATGAGCCTTCAGATAATTCTGATTGCAAGAGGAATAGCAGAGGCTCATACAGAGGCTGCTGGAGCTGCACAGTAAGTGTTCTATCATACCTTAAAGCAAACCAGTGATGTCATTTTTATCTGGTGACAAGTTTGTATAGACTATGTCAGTGATGGCGAACCTTTTAGCAGCCGAGTGCCCAAAAAGCGACCCAAAACCCCCCTTATTTATGGTGAGGTGCCAACCAAAAATTAAAGCAGTAACCTACTGCTCCCTGTTCTTCAACAACTTTCAATCATATTGGCCTCCTGAGGACAGCAACACAGTAGAAAGATGGAAGATTTTAGCCTCTTTCCAGTGTCCCTCTGTGCACAGAGAATCATGGGGCCAGCAGAAGGTCCTCCAAAGATAATTCGGCCCTGTCTATTCATTCTCCCTCTTCCTTACAGTCCCAAGTAGCGAAGTAAGTATAAAAATATGACCGAAAGCAGCATCTTTTAAGTTGCTTGGTACTTCAGGAAGATTCGTTGGGTCTTGTCTGGTGTTCTGGGGCGCACAGAAAGGTCTCTGAGTGCCACCTCTGGCACCCGTGCCATAGGTTCGCCACCACTGGACTATGTTATGCCGATTTTGAAAATGTTTTTGTCAGCATTCTGAATACTTTCAATACGTTATACCACTATATATCACATCACCAGTCTCTGGAGAAAACGGGAGGACCAACAGCTCGAAAACATGGGCTACTCCAGCATGACATAAGACATCTTAGATATATTTCATCCATGATCAATCATCTTAACTAACTCCAACTGTAGGAGTTATTAATTAATCTGTGAGCGTACTATTAAAGATTAATGATTACCCGCCAGAGAGCCATTCCTTCATTATACTCGTTATCAGAGAGGCCTCCAGAAGACAGCTGGCAGGCTGAATCATAAAATCACGAGAAGTATCACTAGAAACTTTGACTTTTCTATGTTGGGAAATATCTTAGTGAATAATAAGTAATTCTATCATGGATTGCCCCTACAACAGCTGTGGGACGGCCCGGGGACAGATGTTTTCATAGTATGTGTTCAATGACTTCTGGCAAAGTTTGGAGTGGAGAGAACATAGAACATCAACCAAATAGATTATTTAGGTCTCTAAACAGGATGATGATTTTAAAAATGAGTCTATTTGGTCTGAAGTTAGTAGATTAGTGAATTTGGCCAAGATTATAAAAACATGGCCGCCATCTACAAAAACGAGCGCCACATCGGCCCATGTGCTATAAAAATGTAGCTAATTTCAATGGAAGTATATAGAACCTAATTTAGTCCTTATGGACCTGTGGTTTAGGAATCAGGCCCGTATGTTGGTCTCACCCCACGGACTACGCAAAGGGAGTCCTTTCATTATACCAAAGTATGATGCAAAGACTTCCCATCTGCTGGCCAAACTGCAGCGTGTGAACTGTACTAATTGTTACAGTTCAGCCAGCAAACGGGAAAATGTATACTGATAGGATGATAGGACTCTCGTCCTTGTGTAGTCCGTGATATCGGGCCAACATACATGCCATGCCTTAGTGTCCCAAATTATTGCCCTATAACACTTGCCCTATAATAATGGCCAATATCAAAGATAAATAAATATTTATTCTTACCTAAAGATGAGTTCCAAAAAAGGCACATTGGATTAATATCTGGTGCTCCCAACGCTCTCGCATTTCGGATGTCGGCTTCATAGCGCATGTATTGTACCTGTGACGTGGGATCGTACCACGTCGGTTTTACTTAATGACTGCACCGGTGCCACAAGCTCCAAATCAAGATAAATTTTAAGCTTATTTCATAAACTGTACATATTTTAAAGCACAGAATAAATGTAAATGAGAAAATTGTAAAAGACACTGATCAAAATTAGAAAACACTTTCAGATACCTGCAGGTTATTGGTGTTAATCTGGCATCTTGTGCTAATTTTCTTAATTATCTGAAAACCACTATATAACTGGTGCCTAACTTAGCTGTTTTCACTGACGTTACAAAAATGTTGTGCTGTTCCGAAGTGACTGAACCCCTCCCGACAGCAGATTGTCTAGATGAAGGCTAAAGGGGTGACTCTATCAGTCATAGAAAAAGAAGTAGCTTGTTCCAGGTCTGTTTTCTAGAACATGGCATCTTTACAACATCAAAAACTCATTAAAGTCCCCTAAGAAGACTGGTCGCCCTTGAAAGACAAATGCAAAAGAGGACAGGATAATGTGGAGAATCTCCATGAGTAATTGTTTCAACAACGCAGCTGGAATTGCTTGCCAATAGAGATGAGGGGACCGGATGTTCAAGTTCAGGTTTGGCATTTCGTTTTAGCCGCCTCATCCAGACATCTTCGCTGGAAATCTGACAAATGGACGTCCCTAACAACTAACCATGGCTATGATTGGCCAGTCCCTGCCCATCTAATTCTGGGGCTGGCCCTGAAAACAATGGATCACAAAGAGCATTGACTATATTAAACCATGTTTATGCACATGCAGAAATAAACTAATCCCCTTCCACTCACAGTGCAGATTATAATTTCGGAGTTTTGGGTGTCAAAGGCCCTAAGGCTTCTAGAGGCCGATGGACACCTAAACCACCCACCAAGATTAATACTGCCCTGTAGAAATGATAAAGAGCGGGACCTTCAGTCCTGAAATGGTTCTGGACACATATGTGTACAAGAGCCTATTCAGAATCTTTGAAGGTCCCTAAACTGCAGAACTGAAAGCCAACAGAAGGGACCCTCCTCTTCCCACGAAGCTTGGTTTCTCATACCTTATGTAGGCAGTAACTGTAAAATCATTAAAAATATTTAGACTTATAGGGGCCCACAATTTTCATACAGCCCATGACTATTCTTGATCCACCCCTGTTCCTCTATCCTATTTGCCTTAGATTTCTGCCTGCTCGGCCTTCCCTACTTGAGCTGATTAGTCAAATGTACAAATTGACAAAGGTTTCTTAATAGGGCAAAAACTTTTAAATAGACCTTTGTGTAAGAGTCTTGTAATGCACCCCCAATCTTTCCTGTCATGTCACCAAGTAGACAAATCAGACCTAGCGCTCTACTTATATTAGCATCATTGATTCCGTTTCATATGGACCGTGACAGATCCTCACAGACTCTAATAACTTATAATTAAGGTTGTTAGACTACTAGGATTCCTGAATTTTTGGCAGCAGGAATAGGGCTGCAGACTTTGTTATTCTTGACCTAAATATAACCAGAGACTTAAAAAACCAAAAACACAGATGGGAAGGTAACCAATGATATGGTATGGTTACTCTTTTTGCTATGTTTGCATTGTTGTCACCGCATGGACATATGATGAATATTTTTGGTTTTTACTATGTTGGCTTTTAGTGTAATTTACTCTTTTTCCTATTCAACAAGATGTTGATCTACGCTTCTTTCTATTCTTAGTCCATGAAGGTAACAGGACTCCGGTGGAGTTTACATCCTCATGACGATAATTGCTTTGACCAAAGAAGCTCAGTACTTTGTTATTCTTCCAGTTTCCTCAAATCTACTCTCTCCCCGACCACATACGATTAATCACTCCATGTTTGCAGGCATGCTAAATAACCAGATTACATGTAGGCATAAACTGGAAACGTGATCCCTGCACTCTAAATAACAGACTTACATTTCGGCCCCATAACGTCTTGTTTGGGTGGTCCTACAGCTACAAAGATTCCTGTTCTCGACAGAACACAAAGGACTCCTGCCCTGAAAAAAACCTTATTGTGTCTGATACTTGTATATATAGGATAAAAAGGGTAAGCGGTAGAATTCCCAGGGGGCAGGATTGTATTCCGGAGTGGGGGGATTCAAAAAGAAGTGGTGGAATAGGAACTTTAATACTTTACAAGGACCATACAAAGAAGTGGAAACCCAGAGAGAAAATTACAAGTAAAGGGAAGGACAAATATTTGGGGATAAAACACTTAGAAACAAGTTTCTAAGAAGTTCTTCCCGTTTTGCAATTCACGTTGTCCCTGTGACTCTTAAACCCTTATTTTTTTCAATGATAGGACATGTTTCTCTGTTAATGGCACCAGTTTTTCTCATTTAAAACTAATTTTAATCTAACGATTTTACTAGATTTTTTTGGCCTAATCATGGGACTGGTACCTAAAACTTTTACATTGGGTTTTCCAAAATATATCCTTTCCCTTCTAATGACTGTTGGATATTATGGTACCTTTCGCATTGGTTAATTTTAGAGCACAGATCTGCTCCAAGTTCCTACAGTACCCAGGTAGACAACCAGCAGAAGGAGATCTACTCGTAAACCTGTAACGGTCCTAAGGAGATCATCCATTGTGTTAGACCTCCATCTTTTAATTCTGACGTGTTTCTTTCTGGAACATGTTAAATATATGCAGGGTTACAATATCTATGTAGAATTTATTCCAAAAAAAAAAAAAATCACTTGAAACTTTTTTGAACTTTTTGAGCAATTACTTGTAACCGCTAGAAAAACAAGTATGGTACTTCTTGATCATCACAGTAGATTTCAACCTCACCAAGGATTTCTACCCCATACAATACAATAAAACTTTATTAATCCTGGATGAAATTCTACTGTACAATAGGTCTGGCATTGGGAACAAAAAATTGGGTGGCACGGTGGCTGAGTGAGTAGCACATCTGCCTTGCAGCACTGGGGTCCTGAGTTCAAATCCCACCCAGGTCAACATCTGCAAAGAGTTTGTATGTTCTCTCCGTGTTTGCGTGGGTTTCCTCTGGGTACTCCGGTTTCCTCCCACACTTCAAAACATACTGTTAGATTGTGAGCCCCAAGGGGACAGGGACCAATTTAATATGCTTGTGCAGCGCTGCGTAATCTGTGTGCGCTATATAAATAAAGAATTATTATTATAACGGATATTGACAGAAAAATGATCGGATGGGATAGGACTCAGGAGAATATAGGAAGGAAGTGATAGGGTTGAGGTTACACCTTGGTTGGCTTTCCGCTCCCTATATCCACTTATTATAGAGCTCTACTTATTTTGTCATTTTGAAGGAGTTGTGGAGCCTCGTCCTTCGGAAACCAACCTGCCGGTGCCGGTCACTTATTGTGCTCTATTGTTGGGGTAATAATCACTGCATCGGGTGCAATTCTTTTTGTGCAATCGACATGAATTTGACATCATTCAATGAGAGATGACCATGCAATAGAATGGTCTTAGGGTTCATGGCTGTATTATACAATATTTGTATTCATTTGTTTCTCGCTTATTATGGGCCAATATTATGCAAATTTCTTCTTAAGCTATAATAAAACAGGAAGCATAGGATGGGGCGGCACGGTGGCTGAGTGAGTAGCGCTTCTGCCTTGCAGCACTGGGGTCCTAGGTTCAAATCCGACCAAGGTCAACATCTGCAAAGAGTTTGTATGTTCTCTCTGTGTTTGCGTGGGTTTCCTCCGGGTACTCCGGTTTCCTCCCACACTCCAAAAACATACTGTTAGGTTGATTAGATTGTGAGCCCCATGGGGACAGGGACCAATTTGACATGCTTTGTGCAGCGCTGCGTAATCTGTGTGCGCTATATAAATAAAGAATTATTATTATTATTAATGCAGAACTACTGATCTACGTTTTTTCATCATGACTATGGTGTTGCCGAAACATCGACTTCAACAGTTCTCCATTCTTTTATGCTCCCTTAGTTTTTATACAATAAAGAATCCACTCCGAGTCCTCCCCCCCTGAGGTCTTGGTAAAACCAAGGATTATGGGTTGGATTTCTTTCGACTTTTGCTATCATAACGAGAAAATATTCAGGGTACTGTCCTATCCCTATGACCATAGTCCCTGGTCAAAGTAAGGGGGATTTTTGGTACCTTTTTCATGGACACGTGCCCTATCTAAAGCTCATAGTTCGACACCTCCTACCATGGCCACATCGTACCCTACAGAAATTCAGGTTCTATATACAGGCGGTTTGTTCTTAAGTTGGATTTTTTTGTAAGTCAAAAATGTATATTTTATAATTGTAGCTCCAGACTATTTTTTTTTTTTGTCTCAGTGAAAATTGGATTTTCCAAATTGTGGGCTATCATGGGAACAATTATTATTACTAAAACTTCATTACAGACACCTCACAGCTGATCATTGCAGACGGGGGCTATAGTAAAGCATCCAGAGGTCACAGTGGGCAGAGAGGTCCATCTGTAAGTAGAGGTTGTCTGTAAGTCGGTTGTCCTAAATTTGGGGGCCACCAGTGTGCCTTTAATGTAATATGGTAATGTTTGCTAAGTGTAATATGTTCTACATAACTTATCATACATTATATGTTGACAAGTTGTGAGAGTCCAGTTCTACCTTCCCAGAACGTGTAATGGCACCCATGTAGGATTCATAGAAATAATCAGTTCTGAGAAGACATGTTTTTACTACCCGGTATTCACACCCTAATGCTACAACTAGTAGTATACAGGGAGTTGTGCAATTAGAAAAGAAAATATCTTCCCTTTCATTATGTCTTAATATGTTTTCTGTGTGATCGCGATCATCCGTGAAGTAACTTACACTCTAGGAGCTTTGAGAACTAGACCATACACTATCCTGTCCTAGGCCGAGAACTGTAATGACTATATTGGCCAGATGTAAGAACCAGGACACTTCTTTATATACATTTACCTACCCCTAGAACTCTTAAAGTTATTATAGATCATCCGACCCAACAGCAAAGATGATCCAACCTACCAGGGCTGAGCCGGGTCAAAATCAGTCCCATAGTCTTAAGTGTGTGGCCAACGTTATATCTAATCTGCCTGTCCCACCAAGCCAACAGGGCTTTAAGGTTAACAAAGACCTGGATTGTCTACCAGAATACAGGCAGTCCCTGGGTTACGCACAAGATAGGTTCTGTAGGTTTGTTCTTAAGTTGAATTTGTATGTAAGTCAGAACTGTATACCTTATAATTGTAACCCCAGTCAAAAATTTTTGGGTCTCAATTGGATTTTGAAAATGTTCGGTTGTCATAAGAACCAGGATTAACAATAAAGCTTATTTGCGGACACATTGGGTAACTGTTATGGCTGTTTATTGTAGCCTAGGGCTAAAGTTCAGTAAGTAGGAAAATCTGGATCGTCTGTAAATCGGGTGTTCTTAAGTAGGGGACCGCCTGTATTACATTTCAATAAAACATTTTTAGAATTTTTGGGGAGTTTATATTTTTATTGTTTACAGTATTTAAACATTTTTTTTTGTTTTGTTTTTTCTTTACAATTTTAGATTATTGTATTCAGAAAAAACACATTTTTTGTTTAAATGTGTTGCCGATTTTTGTTAGATCCTTTTTTTTTTTTGCAGAGATAGAAGGTGGTCGAAAAATGTTTCTGAACATGAGTAATCATGGAGGTCTGCAGAACAATGCAAACTCAAACCATATGTTCAGTAGGGTTGGTAATATGTATGAGAGAGTTGGCTCCAGACTACTGGCACTGCCATATGAAAATGTAAACCTGGCAAAAGATAAACGTTTACTGCATAACTGAGAGGTATCCATTACCGGCAACACAAAATAAACACAGAGATCAATGAAAAAGGATCACAACTCACCCTGATGAAGCTAAATCAGTGAGGTAGTGATCGGCTTAGCCCAATTTTTAAGATTTGAAATTATATTATATCTAAAAAAAAAATTCCTTTTTTTTAATCGTAATTTTCTAACATAATTCATCTTTGGGATATCCAAGATTATCAGAATTATTTATCCCAGTCAAGTTTCTCAGTAGGGGCGTAACTAGAGGGGTACCAGCCATACCAGCTCCTATGGGGGCCGCAGTGTCAGGGGGCCCCGGCATGTGCAGTATTGGGTGTGAATATACTGTATGTGTATATGTGTTTATGTATATATTGTATTTGCATGTGTGTGCATATGCTGTATATGGTATTGTATGTATGTGTGTGTTTGCTGTAAATGACGTGTATATGCTGTATGTCTGTGTATTTGATGCATTGGTGCATATGATATTGCATGTATGTATGTGTATATGCTGTATGTGTGTATAAAGGCTCTTTATATACTGTGTATGATTGCAAACAAATATATGTATATTTTTTAATATATTTTTTATATTTTGGGGGGATAAGAGGGCCCCATTCATAACTACCCCTGTAGTAACTATCCCGCAGGGGCGTAACTACAGGGTAGCAACCATAGCAGCTCATATGGGCCCACGTGTCCGGGGCCCCCGGCATGTGCATTGTGGGTGTGAATATACTGTATTGTATATGTGTTTATGTATATATTGTATGTGCATGTTGTGTGCATATGGGTATATGGTATGTATGTATGTGTGTATTTGCTGTAAATGATGTGTATATGCTGTATGTCTGTGTATTTGATGCATGGGTGTATATAATACTGCATGTTTGTATGTGTATATGCTGTATGTGTGTATAATGCTCTGTATATACTTGTGTATCATTGTACAAATATGTATATTTTTTAAATTTTTAATATTTTTGGGGTGTAAGGGGCCCCATTCATAACTCTCCTATATAGACCCCTTCCTCTCCTAGGTACCCATCACATCCATTTGCATCCTATTCTGACTTCCAACAGCAAACCATCATCTACCCATAGTAAGCTCTCCATGGGCAACCAAAACAGTTCTGCTCTCAACACTTCTGATAAATCTCCCCCAAATAGTCGAGAACAAAGAGAATAAACAATAGAATTGGCACAAACTCCACATTTTCACACCATGCAGGGCGTAGAATTTGATGAAAATTATTCACTTAACCTCCTAGTAATGACAAATTTACATATCATAATTTCCTTCCCAGAATCGAGTAGCCTGTTGATCTCCAATTCTGGGCCGGTTGGACACCAGTTTTTTACATTTTTTCTTCGAGGGTCCAGGTTCGTTCTATTTAATAGAAACTTCAGTCTAACACTCAGAATTGGGTTATAGATAGTACCAAAGATGGGGGGGGGGGGGGGGGCGCGACTTATTGATAATAATAAAATTATAATCCCCACACTTGAATCTGATGAAGTTTAAATTGCTGGGTACCTTAAGACATTTTAATAAATCTGCCACAGAGTGAGGATCCTAGTATTAAATATTTTGAGACAGAAGCACAGAACGTGAGCATCTGTGACAGTATTGCAGTAAGCGACTTAAATGTGACTCCACCCCTCTATCTGTATGTGCTGACCGATAACGTGAAATATGTATTACCAAAAAAACACAAAAAAGTCAAAAAAACTCAAAATCACATCATATATGATATCCAGATATTGTGCTAATTCCTCTCATATCTGGCAGAGAGGTTGTTCCTGGGGACGTCACCCGTCACTTCCCGAAGACTTCTAAAATACTATCAATTTTGAATGAAAAACCTTATTTAGATTTCCAGAAGTCATCTCCTCTCCATTGTGACTCACAACTTTCGCTTTCAAGTCAGGTCACAGCCTCTTAATTCTTCCTTGGATTGAAGGTTGAGATAAACTTTAACTTCAAGGTGGAAGACACCTGGGAACAATTTAATAAGTATGTGTTTCCACCACCCGGTGATTACTAGCAATGCTGCAGTTATAACAAGCCTGGGACTGTACCCATGACAATGGATATAATCTGATAAATGTTCAACCTAAATATTATTAGCTAGATGAGGCCCCATAGATAATGTCATGGGATAGGGATCACTGATAACTTGACTTTTTGGTAATTTTTTTTGCCATGATGGCTCGATCCCCTATTGTATATAGACTCATCAAGGCCTGGATGGCCTACAGCCAAAACTAATGGCTAACAGCCAAACTACCTATCTTTATGAACATATACAATTGTATACATAAGGATCCATATGGATCAGCTGTGAATAGCTGTGACCGAAACGGTCCACACACCATGACTATCAAGGTGGAGACCCCTGACTCGCTAAAGCCAACCTTCTCAAGGCTCTCCCCACCTCACCACACAACCTTGACCTACACTCTCAAGGGGAGTCATCGTAACTTACTCACTTCTTCTACAAATGATTCTTTAAACCTTAATAATGATCCTCCAGGACACCAGTGGTGGTTATCGAGAATTTAGATAAGCAAAAGGCTTCCCAAATTCAAAGAAGAGTCCACATCTTGCCCTGATATACTTGACTTGACTTACACAGTCGAGGGAGTCATCATAACTTTAACTCCTTCTTCTACAAATGATTCCTTAAAACCTTCAATAAGATCCTCCAGGACACACAGTGGTGGTTATTCGAGGATTTGGATAAGCAGAAGGCTTATCCCAAGAAAATCCACATCTTGCCCTGATATACTTGACTTGACTTACACAAGTCGAAGGGAGTCATCATAACTTTACTCACTTCTTCTACAAATGATTCCTAAAACCTTCAATAAGATCCTCCAGGACACCAGTCTATGATATCGAGGATTAGATAGCAGAGGCTCCCTAAAGTTTTCTCAAGAAGAGTCCAACATCTTGCCCTGATAGACTTGACTTGACCTACACATTCGAAGGGAGTCACATAACTTTACTCACTTCTTCTACAAATGACTCCTTAAAACCTTAATAAGATCCTCCAGGACACCAGTGGTGATTATCGAGGATTTAGATAAGCAGAAGGCTTCCCAAAGTTTCCCAAGAAAAGTCCAACATCTTGCCCTGATATACTTGACTTGACTTACACAAGTCGAAGGGAGTCATCATAACTTTACTCACTTCTTCTACAAATGACTCCTTAAAACCTTTAATAAGATCCTCCAGGACACCAGTGGTGTTATCGAGGATTTAGGAAAGCAAGGCTTATCCCACGAAAAAGTCCAACATCTTGCCCTGATAACTTGACTTACACAAGTCGAAGGGAGTCATCATAACTTTACTCACTTCTTCTACAAATGATTCCTTAAACCTTCATAAGATCCTCCAGGACACCAGTGGTGATTATCGAGGATTTAGATAAAAGAAGCTCCCTAAAGTAGAGTCCAACATCTTGACTTGACTTACACAAGTCGAAGGGAGTCATCATAACTTTACTCACTTCTTCTACAAATGATTCCTTAAGATCCTCCCGGACACCAGTGGTGATTATCGAGATTTACAGTGATAAGCAATCCGCTTTCCTAAAGTTTTCCCAAGAAGAGGCCACATACTTACCTGGAAATTTGCTAGTCGCACCACTGTTATAGTGCCGTGTAGATGTGGTACCGCTGCCACACCAAAACAGGTTCTCCAAATTTGTGCTTAGAATTATGTTTAGGCGAGAGGCTATGTAGAATAGGCCTTCTACTTTATCTTACTAAGGTCACGTTTTGTTTGGGGTGTTAAGTCCACAACAAAGATAATTAATCTATATCATGGATACCTTCTTAGACTTCTATGTTGTAGATATTAATTTTACTATTTGCTAAAAGGAACCAAACATGAAAATGATAGTAGTCTTGGACAGACAGATGTTTGGTGTGTGGTGTATTGTGGCAGGTCACGCAATTGCTAAGGAGCCCAGAAGATGGGTTAATCTTCTTCCACAAGTAAACATTTTTGACTTGAGAATCTTGGCTGAGGTGAAAGGTCTCCTAGGGCAAGACCCTGTCCTGTCTGTTATCCAACACCACACCGCCCTAGCAAAACTCATGACAAGCTGTTGGCTCCATCTTGATTTTGTTATATGGTCTTTCCTCTATTTTTCTTATTATAGCTAACCCTTAAACCCTTTGAGAGGTTTTCCAGGAAGCTTCTTGTACAGTACATACTGAGATCTTCCAATTGTTTTTGATGTCCAATTTTGTGTCACTTCATGTCCTTTTCGAATTTGGAAGTGAAAAACTTTTAAAAAATCTTGACCTTCAATATAAAGAAGTTGAGAGAAGATGACTTGTAGCTGGTAATATATCTGCACAGGCAGCTGTACACAACATTATCTGTGCTTCTTTCTAACATCACAAGTCCTCCAAGATAATGGTATCTTTCATCATGGTCATGCTAGAGCCTTCTCACACACCGCCACCCGAGCGATAATATACTTTACACTTGGTTATAACTGTAAGATTCTCAGCTGACTTTCTGTTTTTCTTTTCTCTCGGAGAACTTTTTATGTCAAGATTTGAGATTTTCTCACATAAGTGTTATTGTAAAATACAGAATATTTTTGATGAAAAAAAGTTGAAAAAAGTGAGTATTGCTTTATTTATATACAACATGGTTAAAACGGATATTCATGATGGAGGGAAGACATAAGACATCACAAAATGGCAAGGAAGCGACAGCTGTTTTCACGCTTGTGGCTTCATCTGGTTTACTCATCTAACAACATGTACCTGGCACAGGCTATTTAAACCACCCGTAAGGACCTTCTCTTCTTTCTACAAGCACTCGTTTGGTGCTACCGTTAGGTACGTGAAGCTATTGGCTCTTTTTTGTGTCCACGCCTGACTGACACGTATGTGCACCTATAGAAGGTAAAGAACTCCCGTGTGAACTGTATGGTCGCGTCTCTGTTGTCTCCTATCCAACCTGGTGCCGGTGGAAGTGGCAATGCCAGACTTCTGCCAACTCCAGATGGTATGTCCAGAGCGTACGGCACCAGCTGTCCCACCCCGTCTCTCGAGGGTGTGGCGTTCGCATATGTCCATCATCCTTTGACGACAACATGGGGGAGTAATATTTTTTGATGCTAAAAGAAGCAGATCCTGCCAGAGGGGGCACAACCAGTATGTCAGTGCTTGGTTTACAATCCTTCATCCTGGTGGTAGATTCCATTCTCCATATGAAGTCTTTGGGCACATTTACTTACCCGGTCCTGTCGTGATCCCCGATCCGACTGTCCGACGAGGATGAAGTCCGCGCGATCACCCAGATCGTGCGTCCGATATCCTGCATGTGTCGCTCCCCCCCGCTGAGGCCTGCAGAGTTCACCTTCTTCTTCCCGGTGTTGTGAGTGATTGTCTTTCAACACATTTGATTTTTAAATTCCAGTGCTTAGTCCGAATCAGTCGGTTTTTTTCCGACGACCATGAAATCGCCGCCAAAATTCGATCACGTGTGCCAAAAACCTCGTTAATGCGGAAATCGTAAATAGTCTGGGAAACCCTACAGAAATGCGGTTCGCGACCCTTACTAATGTGCCCCTCTGTGTCGGGCTCCAGACAGTGCGGATGGAATCAAGAACCCGGTGCTCCGTAACTGGATCCTACTTTGGTAGAAGCCATCGCGTTGGCATTGTTTTTAAACTACGTGTAACATTGCCACTGTCACAATTGTATGCCTGTTTAATCTATGTTGTAAACAAAAAAAAAGGGTAGAAAATTCCACAAATGATGATACTTACCAATAACATAAAAAGAAGTAGAAAAACATCTTGTGGTGTAATCCAGAATATCCTGTGGTTAATCAGATACACGCATGCAGTGTGGCGGTGCAGAGTTTTCACCAGTATGAATGACGACAGCAGCTAATTTGTCCGGTGATGATTAAGTCTCTCCGCCATATGACAGACGACTTCTAAAAAGGCATGAAGGAGGGAGGAAAGCCGTACACAGCAGAGCTGTCACCAGGTGGAATGCTTATGGTAATCCTCATCTACAGACACATATTGAGCATAGTGGAATTGGTCCCGGAAGATCCCCAATATGTTGGCTGCTTGTCTGTTCCACTCTTTGACCAGACGGTACTCCTCCTGCTCAAGGATTCTCTGTCCCCAGACATCAACTCAGAATATATTTACATTGGGGATGAGTAGTTATAAAGCAAATATAAAGACTTCTCCAGTACCTCTGGTATTCTGATGCCTGAATTGAGAAGTGGTTTGTCGAAAAATTCTAATAGTTTGGTAATATTTGTTTGTGTTTGTTCGATGCGTCATGTCCATTAATGGCCAAAGTTGGACTCAGATGCATTTATGGGAGGTGAAGGACTGGGAGTGAGGAAGCTTGTTGGTCATATGGCTTGTAAATTGTTAAATTGAAGTTGCGGTAAAGTATTTGGCATAATGTTATAGTCACACAAAGGCAAGATTAGTATGGCTTGGCCTAAGGGAACAAGTGGATGACAGGAGGAGTCCTTACCATATTTATAATTAATTCCTTTATTTATATAGCGCACACCGTTTACGCAGCGCTGCACAGAGTTTTGCCAAATCAGTCCCTGTCCCCATAGGGCTCACAATCTAATCAACCTACCAGTAATTTTGGTGTCGGGAGGAAACTTGATTACCCGAGGAAACCCACGCAACATGGAACATACAACTCTTAGTAGATTTGGACCCTGGAAACTGAACCCAGGTCCCCAGTGCTGCGGCTGTAATTGCTAACCAATAAGCCACCGTGCTTCCCCGGAGATAGTACTGTTTTTTTTCGATACCTTTCGAGTAGTATGGTTGCATTATCATACATATTTACGTCCCATCAATTTGACGAGAAGATCTCTCAAGATGGGAGAAAGCAATCTCAACACTTCATAATCCTCCCCAATTGTGCAGCATAAAAAAAAAAAGTTTTTCAGTGTTCAGTGTCCTAAATCACTATCTATCCTCTCAGCACATTATCCTTAAAATCTACATATTGTAGATACAAATAAGATATTTAAAGTAACCAAAAAAGGTGACCCCGGGTGACTCTTTTGCACATTTTAGTCCAACTTTTGAACTAAGCTTACACTAGTTTACTACCTAGGTCACAACACACTGTGCTTCCTGGTGGTGCCCGGTACTCCACCAAATATTGGTCTCCTTAAGAAACATTCTAAGAGGGACCGTAGTCCCTGGTCTAAATTTCCTGTTTTAAAGACCGGTTTTATAAGAACTGTTTAAAAAACCTACAATGTTTTCTGGAGTGTTGGAACCAACAAATGTCCAAGATAACATAGATCACATCTTGGTGGGGTTTGAACCTTGATGGCAATTCATAACTTTAAGTGGGGAGGGGGGTCCTTGTATAGGTTTTAGCATTGAGACCCCTAGGGCAATTCAAGGAGTTTTGGGAAACCTCTTGGGGGCAGGGGTAGTAAAAATTAAAGTGTACTTACCATAGCCGCATCCTGTTCCCCACACACAAGGGGCAAATTTACTTACCCGGCCCATCTCGCGATCCAGCGGCGCGTTCTCTGCTCTGGATCGGGTCCGGCCGGGATTTAAGAAGTAGTTCCTCTCGCCATCCACCAGGTGGCGCGTGTGCGCTGAAAGTCATTTCCATCGTGGGCCGGAATGCACCACCGTGGACCAGGTGAGTAAGCCGCTTTGCAAGCGACACTTTTTTCGGTTTTTTAAATGCGGCGGTTTTTTCCTCCATACGTCGGGTTTTCGTTCGTTTCCACCCCCCCGATTTCCGTCGCGCGCATGCCGGGCGCCGATGCGCCTCCAATCCGATCGGCGTGCGCCACAATCCCGAGGCAATTTAGGTACAATCGGCGCAAATCAGAAATATTCGGGTAACCGTCGGAACGCGAATCGAGCCCTTAGTAAATGACCCCCAATGTGTTTCCATTCTTATGCTGCTGCTTGTGGATGGAAGGGCCAGGGGGTCATTGGACCTGATTGGATGAGTTCCGTCACTTCCTCTTCACCATGTCAACATTTTAACAATGCATTGCTTTCCCTGTGAAACCAGCAAAAGAGCGTGCACTAAGCTTGCGTCTATACCCTGTGGCCCTTGTGCCCTCTTAAGTCAGAGAAGATTAAGATGCACTGCACGCAATCATGGTGACAAAGTTTCTACCTAACCCTGCACGCCACCCACAGAGGAATAAGCATTACACAGCTGCCATCGAAATAAGTACTGTCCATGTGAGCATAGACAACCAGATCCTCCAAGAGATAACGGGGCACTTTTACTAGAAGTGTGAACAGTGCAAGTTGTACTATATGCATTTACCTGTGTATGTGCAGGGGGGGGGGGGGCAAATTCAGGGATTTTGTGCGCCAGTTCTTCATGAATTGGTGGGGGGGGGAGGGGGCGTTTTTTTTTTTTTTTTCTTTTTTTTTTGGGGGGGGTTTTTTTTCCCGGGGGGGCCCCGCTTGGGGGGGAGCTTCCTTACTGCTCTCGGGGTTGGGGATGCCCATTACAGAGAAACATACGTCCTATCATTGAAAAAAATAAGGGTTTAAGAGTCACAGGGACAACGTGAATTGCAAAACGGGAAGAATCTTAGAAAACTGTGTTTTAAGGTTTTATCCCCAAATATTTGTCCTTTCCTTTACTTGTATTTTCTCTCTGGGTTCCACTTTTGTATGGTCCTGTAAAGGATTAAGTCCTATTCCACCACTTCTTTTTGATCCCCCACTCCGGAATTAAATCCTGCCCCTGGGAATTCTACCGCTTACCCTTTTTGATCTAGATATACAAGTATCAGACACAATAAGGGTTTTTTCAGGGCAGGAGTCCTTTGTGTTTGTCGAGAACAGGAATTTGTAGCTGTAGGACCACCCAAACAAGACGTTATGGGGCCGAAAATGTAAGTCTGTGATTTAGAGTGCAGGGATCACGTTTCCGTTATGCCTACATGTAATCTGGGTATTTAGCATGGCCTGCAAACATGGAGTGATTAATCGTATGTGGTCGGGGAGAGAGTAGATTTGAGGAAATGGAAGAAAAACAAAGTACTGAGCTTTTGGTCAAGCAATTATCGTCATGAGGATGTAAACTCCACCGGAGTCCTGTTACCTTCATGGACTAAAAGATAGAAAGAAGCGAGATCAACATCTTGTTGAATAGGAAAAAGAGTGAAAATACACTAAAAGCCAACATAGTAAAAACAAAAATATTCATCATAGTCCATGCGGTAACAACAATGCAAACATAGCAAAAAGAGTAACATACATATCATTGGTTACCTTACCCATCTGTGTTTTTGGTGTTTTAAGTCTCTGGTTATATTTAGGTCACGAATAACAAAGTTGCAGCCCTATTCTCGCTGCCAAAAATTCAGGAATCCTAGTAGTCTAACAACCTTAATTATAAGTTATTAGAGTATGTGAGGATCTGTACACGGTCCATATGAAACGGAATCAATGATGCTAATATAAGTAGAGCGCAGGTCTGATTTGTCTACTTGGTGACATGACAGGAAAGATATGGGGGTGCTACAAGACTCTTACACAAAGGTCTATGTAACAGTTTTTGCCCTATAGAAACCTGTGTCAATTGTACATTTGACTAATCAGCTTCAAGTAGGGAAGGCCGAGCAGGCAGAAAACTAGGCAAATAGGATAGAGGAACAGGGGTGGATCAAGAATAGTCATGGGCGTATGAAAATTGTGGGCCCTATAAGTCTAAATATTTTAATGATTTTACAGTTACTCCTACATAAGGTATGAGAAACCAAAGCTTCGTGGGGAAGAGGAGGGTCCCTTCTGTGGCTTTCAGTTCTGCAGTTTAGGGGACCTTCAAAGATCTGAATAGGGGCTCTTTAACACTATGTGTCCAGAACCTTTCAGGACTGAAGGTCCCGCTCTTTATCATTTCTACAGGGCAGTATAATCTTGGTGGGTGGTTTAGGTGTCCCGGCCTCTAGAAGCCTTAGGGCCTTTGACACCCAAAACTCCGAAATTATAATCGCTGTGAGTGGAAGGGGATGGGATTTTCTGCATGTGCATAAACATGGTTAATATAGTCAATGCTCTTTGTGATCCATTGTTTCAGGGCCAGCCCAGAATAGATGGGCAGGGGAATGGCCAATCATAGCCATGGTTAGTTGTTAGGGACGTCAATTTGTCAGATTCCAGCGAAGATGTCGGATGAGGCGGCCTAAAACGAAATGCCAACCTGAACTTGAACATCCGGTACCCTCATCTCTATTGGCAGCAATTCCAGCCCTGCGTTGTGGAAACAATAACTCATGAGATTCTCCAATTATCCTGTCTCTTTTGCATTTGTCTTTCAAGGGGACCAGTCTTCTTAGGGGACTTTAATGAGTTTTGATGTTGTAAAGATGCCATGTTCTAGAAAACAGACCGGAAAAGATACTTCTTTTCTATGACTGATAGAGCACCCTTTAGCTTCATCTAGACAATCTGTGTCGGGGGGTTCAGTCACTTCGGAACAGCACAAACATTTTTGTAACGTCCAGTGAAAACAGCTAAGTTAGGCACCAGTTAATAGTGGTTTCAGAAATATCGCACAATCAGCACAAGATGCCGATAACACCAATAACCTGCAGGTATCTGAAAGTGTTTTCTAAATTTGATCAGGGAGTTCTTTCAATTTCTCATTTACATTTATTCTGTGCTTTAAAATATGTACAGTTTATGAAATAAGCTTAAAATTATCTTGATTTGGAGCTTGTGGACACCGGTGCACGTCATTAAGAAAACCGACGTGGTACGATCCCACGTCACAGGTACAATAATGCGCTATGAAGCCGACATCCGAAAATGCGATAGAGCGTTGGGAGCACCAATATTAATCCAATGCTGCCTTTTGGAACTCATCTTTAGGTAAGAATAAATATTATTTATCTGATATTGGCCATTATTATAGGGCAAGTGTGTAGGGCCAATAATTTGGGACACTAAGGCATGGCATGTATGTTGGCCCGGATATCACGGACTACACAAGGACGAGAGTCCTATAATCCTATCAAGTAACATTTTTCCCGTTTTGCTGCTGAACTGTAACAATTAGTACAGTTCACACGCGCAGTTGGCCAGCAGATGGGAAGTCTTTGCACATACTTTGGATAATGAAGGACTCCCTTGGTAGTCCGTGGGGTTAGAGACCAACATACGGGCCTGATTCTAAACCCACAGGTACCATACAAGGACTAAATGTAGGTTCTATATACTTCCATGAAATAGCTACATTTTTAGCACATGGGCCGATGTGGCGTCGTTTTTGTAGATGGCGGCCATGTTTTTATAAATCTTGGCCAAATTCACTAATCTACTAACTTCAGACCAAATAGGACTCATTTTTAAAATCATCATCTGTTAGAGACCTAAATAAATCTATTTGGTTGATGTTTATGTCTCTCCCCTCCAAACTTTGCCAGAAGTCATTGAAACACATACTATGAAAAATCTGTCCCCGGGCCGTCCCACAGATGTTGTAGGGGCAATCCATGATAGAATTACTTATTATCACTAAGATATTTCCCAACATAGAAAAGTCAAAGTTTCTAGTGATACTCTCGTGATTTTATGATTCAGCCTGCCAGCTGTCTGGAGGCCTCTCTGATAACGAGTATAATGAAGGAATGGCTCTCGGCGGGTAATCATTAATCTTTAATAGTACGCTCACCGATTAATTAATAACTCCTACAGTTGGAGTTAGTTACGTGATTGATCATGGATGAAATATATCTAAGATGTCTATGTACTGTGGGTAGCCATGTTTTCGAGGTTGCGTCCTCCCGTTTTCTCCAGAGACTGGTGACTGTGATATGTAGTGTATAAAGTATTGAAAGTATTCAGAATGCTGACAAAAAATTTTCAAAATCGGCATAACATAGTCCAGTGGTGGCGAACCTATGGCACGGGTGCCAGACGGTGGCCACTCAGAGACCTTTCTGTGCGCCCAGAACACCAGACAGACCCAAGAATCTTCTTGAAGTACCAAGCAACTTAAAAGATGCTGCTTTCGTGTCATATTTTTATTACTTACTCGCTATTGGACTGTAAGGAAGAGGGAGAATGAATAGACAGGGCCGAATTATCTTTGGAGGACCTTCTGCTGGCCCCATGATTCTCTGGCACAGAGGGACACTGGAAAAGGGCTAAAATTTTCCATCTTTCTACTGTGTGCTGTCATCAGGAGGCCAATTATGATTGAAAGTGTTGAGAACAGGGACGCAGTAGGTTACTGCTTTAATTTTGTGGTTGGCAACTCACCATAAATAAGGGGGGTTTTGGGTCGCTTTTTGGGCACTCGGCTGCTAAAAGGTTCGCCGTCATGACATAGTCTATACAAACTTGTCACCAGATAAAAATGACATCACTGGTTTGCTTTAAGGTATGATAGAACACTTACTATGCAGCTCCAGCAGCCTCTGTAGTGAGCCCTGCTATTCTCTTGCAATCAGAATTATCTGAAGGCTCATAAGGGCATTTAGGAAAATGAAAAATCTTACTAACACTGGGGTGAGATAGAAATTTACTATAGCCATGATTGGGGGGTTGTTCAATCTGTGCCTGTGTCTCCCGTCTTATTCAACCACGTGCTCCATCTTTCCCCTTCCAATGTCCAATAGGCCAAGAATGGATTCAGTATAATCAGTTTAGAAGGGAGGAAAAAGCTGATAAAGATGTGTTACAAAGTCTCTTATAGTCACTTGTTATAGTAGGTTTGTTGAAACTCAGTAACCACTTAGCAGATGAAAGGCTATAAAGGCCTATTTCACACTTTGCGCCACCTGATAAAATGTAGTTGCGTTCCTTGTTCTCCTCGCAGCTCATTATCTCTGCTGATAAGTCCCCTGGTCCCATCACGGCTTGAAGAACCTCAATACACTAAAAATAAAATATTTCACAGTGGTTACTTTTAGTGGTCTCATCTTCCTTTCATCCCTCACTTATAACAACCGTCCATGAGCTGTCACTCACCCGCCTGTTACATTACAAGCTCCACATCTGTGAATTAGACGTTCTCTCACCACCGACGACGGACAATATATCTCGATAATTACCTTACTGTTGACTTTAATAGCCGCCGTTTAAGGATAGTAATGGAGGGTGTGGGGGGAATATTCGATGGTTAATGTCACTAAGTCTGTGTTCTTTGCTCGGTTTATCATGGATATTAAGCATATCTACACTACAGATTATCATCATTTGCTCAAATACAAACAGACCACCAGAAGGGGAAGTCCCACAGGAGGCCGGGACCTCGGCTCATTTTCCACAGGCCGGTTATATTTGAGTAGAGTTTTCGTATCAGGCTGATTACTTGAGAACTAGGTTCCATGAACGGGGCTACCCGGACAGGTCCTCAGGGAGGCCTACCAAAATTGTTGTAAGAAAAAACAGAGGCGAGCTTCTACAAAAACCCTCCAAATGAACCTAAAAGAGTGAGAGAAGGACAAAGAGAGTGAGGATTATAGCTACATATGATAACGGGGCAAATGAGGCCAAACAAATCTCGAAAAATTTGGCCCATACTACAATGGACAAAGATATGAGAGAGATAATCGGTCCCGTCCCTCATCACATACCGAAAAACTGGTCCATTAGGGATCGGCTGGTTAACAGCCATTTCAGACCCCCCATACCAAAAGGTACATGGTGGTAGGAGCGTGAAGGGGCTGCTTTAAATGTGGGGGGAGGTGTGGCCTGCCCCTACATACAGGTGGGGAAGACATTCCTGAGTATGTGACAGGGAGAACGTATACGATAAAGATCATGAACTGTAAAAGTGTAGGGCTCATATAAAAGCTACGGGCAGATGCGGTTTGGGTAGTGGGTAAAACCTACAGGAACTTAGAGAAGAGTTGGTGATCACTAGGTGACATAACACACAAGAGGGAAACACGCTCTCCAACCACATCTGGATGCCCATTAATGTGACCGCAGCCATAAGTTTCTGGGAAAGACCGAATTCCATACCCAGAGAGAGGGGGAATTGGGATAGACTCATTTTGCAAAAAGAGGCGAGGTGGATATACATCCTAGATACAGTTGCGCCGAAAGGGTTAAATGAGCAACTCACCTTTACGCCCTTTGTAATATAACATAGACGAAAAATCATCGTTCCCCTTTTTTCCCTTCCCTCCCACACCGACCTGTGTATTAACACCCAATTTATATGTTGTCACATGTAAGTAAGGTTAAAATCTGCGCCATATTGTCTTATTACCTATTATTGGCGAAACTAACTGTATTATTATGAATGTAAATCGAGTGACAAACCTCTGGAGGTCCTTTGGATTTGATCTGTACCGGATGCGGATTCCTCGTCATACATTGGGTCTTCTCCATCGGCAACGCTGAAACAGACGCTCCTAGGAGAAGCGTCCATACGATTCCCATAACCCGAACACGAGCATGCGCACTACTATCGGCTGACAGCAGGCGGTTGCCACTGGGTCCGCGGCGTTCGTAGCGCACCCACTACGGACCTGAGTGGCACCGACCATAGAGTGTGTCGGGGGCGGAGTCTTAAGATAAAAGGGCGGAAGTACTTAACTGGCGCCAACCTACTGCCACACCGCTGAGAGAGAGTCCGCGATCCACCATTAGGACGCGGCACTAGCGGGCTCTTAAAGGGCTAGGCATACAGCAAGCCCTGCACGATTTAAAGCACTTGACTACAAAAATAAGTGCAATTTTTTTCATAACTACCTCAAAACGTTTATCCCTCTGAAGATTCCTATAATGATGAAACGCGTCAGGGAGGCGGATCTGGATGAGGAAAAGTAAGGTCTACAGGGATAGCTTGGGACTGCTCTTGTAAGAGCGGGAGTTAAAATTGGGGACCGATTAGGGAGAGATACCACTACCGTGTCCCATACTCCCGCTTGTACCTGTGACCTAAGTGCATCTGAACCAGGTAGGACGTATTCGGGGTTATGCTAACAGCATATATTTCTTAGAGAACATGTGTTTTCCGCAGTTTACATGTCTTTGTAACAATAGATTGATTACCATGCTTTAGTTGTTTGTCGCCCTGACTTGCAGTGCACGTTGTTTTATTGTGATTTATAAAGAGATTGATTTTAAATATTACTACCACTCCTGATCCTGGTTCTGCTTATCACTTGAGTAGAAGTAGTAGCAACAGGAGGCGCAGAAACTTACCCAATTATCCTGATACAAAGATCTGAGCTACTGTATATTTGATCTCCGCAAATGTCGATAAGTCTGGAAAAGTCCGACGTAGGGAGAATCTTTACATTTTCCTGAATTCCAGGATTGCGATTATTCTTGGGATAGCCCGATGGCTGAGCGGGCCGATTCAGGGTTTTCTGTCCCGCGCCTGCTGTGCATAGCTATAAGCGGCGACAATTGTGGCTCAAAGGTAAAAGCACCATTATACAAGGGCAGGGACCTCACAAGGACAAAGCACCTGACTTCAAGCCCACCCTGAGGTACAATGCTATTTCTCGCAGGAACCGCAGGGGAAGGGATTTTGTCTTACATGGTGCACCTAGCACCAGCATATCATAAATTCCCCCCCACTGTGATCCATTTACAACCCTTTAAAAAAATAGCAATACTGTATATATTTTTGATCTGAACATAGAACATCTGAAAAGTATGAACTCCATAGACTTAATAGATGGTTGCCAGGATTCGGGATGGTGAATCCTGTGGAACGTGAGGTGGTACTAGCGGCACCTGGTCTTCACCAGAGGCGGCCGCAAAGGGGTTGGTCTTGCTGAGCAGGGTACCACCAGGTCATTCCCAAGGTGCGAATTTACATTAAAGGGGGTTGGCCACTTTACCATGTTTTGTTTTAGTGTAAGTGTGAGGGGGCCGGATATGTACCAATATTTATATAACATCTATTACTGTTCTGCTCTGCTTTCCTCATGTGTAAAGTGAAGCCTTTACCTCATGATTTCTTGATATGTAAAGTGAACTTACCTATGATTTCTTGATATATAAAGTGAAGCCTCCGTCGTTAACCTCATCAGCCGGACATTCCTGTCCATAAAATGGCGCAGATAGAGGGTCATGTGATCTCTATCTGTCCATGGAATCGCCGGAAAGGACCTTAATCTTATATTCATGAATACTATCATAAGGTCCTGGCAGGATGATTGCTCATAGACAGATAGAGATCACATGACCCACCATCTGCGGCCATTTTATGGCCAGGAATGTCTGACTGATGTAGTAGATGCAGTAGAATCAAACCCCAGAAGCAAAATTAGTCGAATTGATTGTTATAGAGATTTTGTAGTGACAATCTATAATGTCGACATTGTCATCTCAAGTAGAGTAAAGAATTCTTTAACTAGGTGGACTATTGGTTAACGCCCCCTTTAATTCAATCATTCTATCAAAACCCCTTCAACGTTGAACCAATATTCCACCATATTAAAGAAATTTCTTTACTCTTACTTGAGATGACAATGTCGACATTATAGATTGTCACTACAAAAATCTCTATAACAATCAATTCGACTAATTTTGCTTTCTGGGGTTTGATCTACTGCATCTACTACATCAGTCAGACATTCCTGGCCATAAAATGGCCGCAGATGGTGGGTCATGTGATCTCTATCTGTCTATGAGCAATCATCCTGCCAGGACCTTATGATAGTATTCATGAATATAAGATTAAGGTCCTGTCCGGGCGATTGTCCATGGACAGATAGAGATCACATGACCCTCTATCTGCGGCCATTTTATGGACAGGAATGTCCGGCTGATGAGGTTAACGACAGGAGGCTTCACTTTATATATCAAGAAATCATGAGGTAAAAGTTGTCACTTTACATATCAAGAAATCATGAGGTAAAAGGCTTCACTTTACACATGAGGAAAGCAGAGCAGAACTAGTAATAGATGTATATATAAAATATTGGTACATATCCGGCCCCCTCACACTTACACACATTACAAAAACATGAGGTAAAGTGGCCAACCCCTTTAATGTAAAGATTCGCACCTGTGGAATGACCTGGTGGTACCCTGCTGCAGCAAGACCAACCCGCTTTGCGGCCGCCTCTGGTGAAGACCAGGTGCAGCAAGACCAACCCGCTTTGCGGCCGCCTCTGGTGAAGACCAGGTGCCGGCTAAAACCACCTCACGGTCCACAGGATTCACGCATCCCGAATCCTGACACATCTATTAAAGTCTATGGAGTTCATACTTTTCAGATGTGCTATGTTCAGATCAAAAATATATACAGTACAGGCAGTCCCCGGGTTACATACAAGATAGGGACTGTAGGTTTGTTCTTAAGTTGAATTTGTATGTAAGTCGAAACTGTATATTTTATCATTGTAGTTCCCGACAATTTTTTTTTTTGCCCCAGTGACAATTGGAGTTTCAAATTTTTTTGCTGTAATAGGACCAAGAATTATCAATAAAGCTTCATTGCAGACAATTTTAAGCTGATTATTGCAGTCTGGGACTATTTTAAAGCATCCAGAGAGCTTCACCAGAGGTCACAGTGGGCAGAGGGGTCTGTCTGTAACTATGGGTTGTCTGTAAGTCGGGTGTCCTTAAGTAGGGGACCGCCTGTATTGCTTATTTTTTTAAAGGGTTGTAAATGGATACATTGGGGGGGAATTTATCATATGCTGGTGCTAGGTGCACCATTGTAAGACAAAATCCCTTCCCCTGCGGGTTCCTGCGAGAAATAGCGTTGTACCTCAGGGGTGGGGCTTTAAGTCAGGTGCTTTGTCCTTGTGAGGTCCCTGCCCTTGTATAATGGTGCTTTTACCTTTGAGGCCAAAATTGTCGCCGCTTATAGCTAATGCACAGCAGGCGCGGGACAAGAAAACCCTGAATCGGCCCGCTCAGCCATCGGGCTATCCCAAGAAATAATCGCAATTCCTGGAATTCAGGGAGCGGGCGATTCAGGGTTTTCTGTCCCGCGCCGCTGTGCATTAGCTATAAGCGGCGAAATTTGGCTCAAAGTAAAAGCACCATTATACAAGGGCAGGGACCTCACAAGGACAAAGCACCTGACTTCAAGCCCCACCCTGAGGTACAATGCTATTTCTCGCAGGAACCCGCAGGGGAAGGGATTTTGTCTTACATGGTGCACCTAGCACCAGCATATCATAAATTCCCCCCCACTGATCCATTTACAACCCTTTAAAAAAATAAGCAATATGTATATATTTTTGATCTGAACATAGAACATCTGAAAAGTATGAACTCCATAGACTTAATAGAGTTGCCAGGATTCGGGATGGTGAATCCTGTGGACCGTGAGGTGGTACTAGCCGGCACCTGGTCTTCACCAGAGGCGGCCGCAAAGCGGGTTGGTCTTGCTGAGCAGGGTACCACCAGGTCATTCCAAGGTGCGAATTTACATTAAAGGGGGTTGGCCACTTTTACACATGTTTTGTTTTAGTGTAAGTGGAGGGGGCCGGATATGTACCCAATATTTATATAACATCTATTACTGTTCTGCTCTGCTTTCCTCATGTGTAAAGTGAAGCCTTTACCTCATGATTTCTTGATATGTAAAGTGAACTTTTACCTATGATTTCTTGATATATAAAGTGAAGCCTCCGTCGTTAACCTCATCAGCCGGACATTCCTGTCATAAAATGCGCGCGATAGAGGGTCATGTGATCTTATCTGTCCATGGAAATCGCCGGAAAGGACCTTAATCTTATATTCATGAATACTATCATAAGGTCCTGGCAGGATGATTGCTCATAGACAGATAGAGATCACATGACCCACCATCTGCGGCCATTTTATGGCCAGGAATGTCGGACTGATGTAGTAGATGCAGTAGAATCAAACCCCAGAAGCAAAATTAGTCGAATGATTGTTATAGAGATTTTGTAGTGACAATCTATAATGTCGACATTGTCATCTCAAGTAGAGTAAAGAAATTTCTTTAATAGGTGGAATATTGGTTCAACGTTGAAGGGGTTTTGATAGAATGATTGAAATTAAAGGGGGCGTTCATCAGAGTGTCTGGGAGCAGAACTTCTCTAGATGCCCATGCAGGGGCGTAAATTGAGGGGGTGCAGAGGTTGAGGTCGCACCAGGGCCCAAGAGGTTTAGGGGGGCCCTTATGGTGTCAGTTTCCCAAATGAGAAGACTATATACTATAAACCATACATTATAGTCGGGGGGGCCTGGCACAGACTTTGCACTGGGGCCTCTCTGCCCATGGCAACCAATCCAGCTTCATTTTCCCCCGTGTGTATAAAATTAAAGCTGAGCTCTGATCGGTTTCATGTGCAACTAGAACAGCTTTACCTCAGAGACTTGTAATAAATCTCACCATAGACCTCAACTAATGTTATACAAGTGGGAGGAGCAATAGAGAAAGAGGCACAGATACCATTATTTTATAGCAGAAAAGTAGAAAGAGGAAACGTTTTGAAAAGACCAATATAGTGACCATGAGTGTAAAAGTGAGAAGAAAAAACGGAGCACTTTTGTGGCTTCAATTGTTAAAGGGGTTTCTATGAAAGCCCTCACAAAGTCCTAAAACACATTGTAAGTTATGTCTGACTCCCTTTACAAGAACATAACAGGCGGCGATGAAAGGCAAGAAGTGAAATATCCACCCACCCCCCCTTGCTATTGCCATTAATAAGCTCTTGTTGATTCAGCATAATTAGGCCACCGCTCAGGTTTCTCCCTATACAATACAATAATCAGTCGCTTGTTTAAAGGGAAATTCCACCTTGCAATGTATGATAGATCAAGCTGAGTCTCCAAATATGCCGAACATAAAACAGAATGAGAAATTAAGTGGCCTGGATAAATCACTCTACCGTAAAGTGGTGATATTTCTTGTATACTGTACATTCAGCAACTTAAAAGGAGGCATTCACCTTTAAGTTGGCTTAAGTTGGGGGAAATTTATCAGAGTTGTATGCAGTTTTCTGGTGGACAAGGCCTGAATTCCAGGAATTGCGATTATTTCTTGGGATAGCCCGATGGCTGAGCGGGCCGATTCAGGGTTTCTGTCCCGCGCATGCTGGCATTAGCTATAAGCGGCGACAATTTGGCCTCAAAGGTAAAAGCACCATTATACAAGGGCAGGGACCTCACAAGGACAAAGCACCTGACTAAAGCCCCACCCCTGAGGTACAACGCTATTCTCGCAGGAACCGCAGGGGAAGGGATTTTGTCTTACAATGGTGCACCTAGCACCAGCATATGATAAATTCCCCCCCAATGTATCCATTTACAACCCTTTAAAAAAATAAGCAATACAAGGCGGTCCCTACTAAGGACACCCGACTTACAGACAACCCATAGTACAGACAGACCCCTCTGCCCACTGTGACCTCTGGTGAAGCTCTCTGGATGCTTAAAATAGTCCCAGACGCAATAATCAGCTTAAAATTGTCTGCAATGAAGCTTATTGATAATTCTTGGTCCTATTACAGCAAAAAATTTGAAACTCCAATTGTCACTGGGGCAAAAAAAAAAATTGTCGGGAACTACAATGATAAAATATCAGTTTCGACTTACATACAAATTCAACTAAGAACAAACCTACAGTCCCTATCTTGTATGTAACCCGGGGGACTGCCTGTACGTATATATTTTTGATCTGAACATAGACACATCTGAAAAAGTATGAACTCCATAGACTTTAATAGATGTGTCAGGATTCGGGATGAGTGAATCCTGTGGACCGTGATGGTTTTAGCCGGCACCTGGTCTCACCAGAGGCGGCGCAAAGCGGGTTGGTCTTGCTGCGGCAGGGTACCAACAAGGTCATTCCACAGGTGCGACTAGCCCGCGGTGGCAGCCGAGGTAGCAGAAGACTAGTCTAGTGGTCAGGTCAAGCACAGGGTCAGGGCAGGCAGCAGAGATGCAAAGTCCGTCCAATTCGGGGTCAGCACGGGAGGTCCAGGCAGATGGGAACGGGAACACAGGAAAGCGGAACACATGGGAGCAGGAATACCTGGGAGAAGGAACACAGGATATATGGGAACTAACAGGAATGCGGGAACAGACAGGAACGCTGGAGACACAGGAACACAGGAATCGCTGGGGGGGAGTTTTCAAGGCTGTGAGGCACAAAGATCCGGCGAGGCAGGAATGGAGGTGCGGAATAAGGTGGAGGTGTTCAGCCAATGCACAATCAGCTGTGCACTGGGCCGTAAATTTTCGACACCTGGCGCGTGGCGCCCTAGGAGGCAGTCCACTGGGAGCAGGAGCCAGGACAGGTGAGCTCGGACCTTCAGTCGGTGCAGGGGCACACATAGGGACACGGGTGCGCCCGCGATCGAGATCGCGGGAGCACCCGTGACAAGATGCAGTATTTTATACATGAAGTGTTCATGTGCCCTTCATTTAGATTAAGCTTCCATAGAAGTTTAGGATTTGTTTAGAAATTTTAAAGTTTTCCATCAATTTGGCAAAAAAAAAGCACAGCACGGGGCACTAGTCCAAAAGAACAATAGAACTCGAACAACACCATTTATAAGCTAATGATTTTTTTAATGTCCGCTCTAGGGTTATTTGTGTAAGCATTCTGCTACTTCCAGAATGGAAAATTGTTATATTTTTGTGAAATTAAGTTGTGTGTAATATGAGAAATGACACACTTGAAGAGAGGTGCAAAAAGCCATGGAAGTCATGACACTTCTGAACCTAACAATAACTAGAAGGCAATCCTGCCACTTGTAAGAAATAAACTCAGCGGTTCAACAATGATGGTCTAAAAAAGCCATCTCACTTTTACTAATATAGAAATAAATATAATAACAAATAAAATTATAAAAATGGTAAATCAATGCTAAAATAATCCCTGGACGTATTCTCAGTCATTAATATTGGTCAGCTCAACTGGCCATAAAACGAGAGATTGTCTCGATTATGATTACAACCTGCAGTGCTGCAGAGAGGCCAAGTCCATGCGGGTAGTGTCGACGGGAGTCATCATAACTTTCACTCCCTTTTCTACAAATGATTCGTTAAACCTTCAATAAGATCCTCCAGGACACCAGTGGGGTTATTCGAGGATTTGGATAAGCAGAAGGCTTATCCCAAGAAAAGTCCACATCTTGCCCTGATATACTTGACTTGACTTACACAAGTCGAAGGGAGTCATCATAACTTTACTCACTTCTTCTAACAAATGATTCCTAAAACCTTCAATAAGATCCTCCAGGACACCAGTCTATGATATCGAGGATTTTAGATAGCAGAAGGCTCCCTAAAGTTTTCTCAAGAAGAGTCCACAACATCTTGCCCTGATAGACTTGACTTGACCTACACACATCGAAGGAGTCACATAACTTTACTCACTTCTTCTACAAATGACTCCTTAAAACCTTAATAAGATCCTCCAGGACACCAGTGGTGATTATCGAGATTTAGATAAGCCAGAAGGCTTCCCAAGTTTCCAAAAAAGTCCAACCTCTTGCCCTGAATACTTGACTTGACTTACACACAGTCGAAGGGAGTCATCATAACTTACCACTCACTTCTTCTACAAATTCTCCTTAAACCTTTAATAAGATCCTCCAGGACACCAGTGGTGTTATCGAGGATTTAGGATAAGCATAGGCTTATCCCACGAAGAAAGTCCAACATCTTGCCCTGATATACTTGACTTACACAAGTCGAAGGAGTCATCATAACTTTTACTCACTTCTTCTACAAATGATTCCTTAAACCTTCAAATAAGATCCTCCAGGACACCAGTGGTGATTATCGAGGATTTAGATAATAAGAAGGCTCCCAAAGTAGAGTCCAACATCTTGACTTGACTTACACAAGTCGAAGGGAGTCAGCATAACTTTACTCACTTCTTCTACAAATGATTCCTTAAGATCCTCCCGGACACCAGTGGTGATTATCGAGGATTTACGTCGATAAGCAATCCGCTTTCCTAAAGTTTTTCCCAAGAGAGGCCACATACTTACCCTGGAAATTTGCTAGTCGCACCACTGTTATAGTGCCGTGGTAGATGTGGTACCGCTGCCACACCAAAACAGGTTTCCCAAATTTGTGCTTAGAATTAATGTTTAGGCGAGAGGCTATGTAGAATAGGACCTTCTACTTTATCTTACTAAGGTCCGGTTTTGTTTTGGGGTGTTAAGTCCACAACAAAGATAATTAATCTATATTCATGGATACCTTCTTAGACTTCTATGATTGTAGATATTAATTTTACTATTTGCTAAAAGGAACCAATGAAAATGATAGTAGTCTTGGACAACAGATGTTTGGTGTGTGGTGTATTTTTGTGGCAGGTCACGCAATTGCTAAGAGCCCAGAAGATGGGTTAATCTTCTTCCACCAAGTAACATTTTTGACTTGAGAATCTTGGCTGAGGTGAAAGGTCTCCTAGGGCAAGACCCTGTCCTGTCTGTTATCCAACACCACACCGCGCCCTAGCAAAACTCATGACAAGCTGTTGGGCTCCATCTTGATTTTGTTTATATGGTCTTTCCTCTATTTTTCTTTATTATAGCTTAACCCTTAACACCTTTGAGAAGTTTTCCAGGAAGCTTCTTGTACGTACATACTGAGATCTTCCAATTGTTTTTGATGTCCAATTTTGTGTCCACTTCATGTCCTTTTTCGAATTTGGAAGTGAAAAACTTTTTAAAAAATCTTGACCTTCAATATAAAGAAGTTGAGAGAAGATGACTTGTAGCTGGTAATATATCTGCACAGGCAGCTGTACACAACATTATCTGTGCTTCTTTTCTAACATCACAAGTCCTCCAAGATAATGGTATCTTTCATCATGGTCATGCTAGAGCTCTCACACACCCGCCACCGAGCGACTAATATACTTTACACTTGGTTATCAACTGTAAGATTCTCACTGACTTTCTGTTTTCTTTTCTCTCGGAGAACTTTTGATGTCAAGATTTGAGATTTTCTCACATAAGTGTTATTGTAAAATACAGAATATTTTTTGATGAAAAAAAGTTGAAAAAGTGAGTATTGCATTATTTATATACAAACATGGTTAAAAACGGATATTCATGATAGGGAGGGAAGACATAAGACATCACAAAATGGCAAGGAAGCGACAGCTGCTTTTCACGCTTGTGCTTCATCGGTTTACTCATCTAACAACATGTACCTGGCACAGGCTATTTAACCACCCGTAAGGACCTTCTCTTCTTTCTACAGAGGCACTCGTTTGGTGCTACCGTTAGGTACGTGAAGCTATTGGCTCTTTTTTGTGTCCATCGCCTGACTGACACGTATGTGCACCTATAGAAGGTAAAGAACTCCCCTGTGAACTGTATGGGTCGCGTCTCTGTTGTCTCCTATCCAACACTGGTGCCGGTGGAAGTGGCAATGCAGACTTCTGGCCAACTCCAGATGGTATGTCCAGAGGCGTGCGGCACCAGCCTGTCCCACCCCCGTCTCTCGAGGGTGTGGCGTTCGCATATGTCCATCATCCTTTGAAACGACAACATGGGGGAGTAATATTTTTTGATGCTAAAAGAAGCAGATCCTGCCATAGGGGGCACAACCAGTATGTCAGTGCTTGTTTTACAATCCTTCATCCTGGTGGTAATTTCCATTCTCCATATGGAAGTCTTTGGGTCACATTTACTTACCGCTGGTCCTGTCGTGATCCCGCGATCCGGACTGGTCGCGACGAGATGAAGTCCGTCGCGATCCACCAATCGATGCTGCGTCCGATATCCTGCATTGTGTCGCTCCCCCCGCTGAGGCCTGCAAGAGTCACCTTCTTCGTCCTTCACGGTGTATGTGAGTGCATTGTCTTCAACACAATTTATTTTTAAATTCCGTGCTTAGTCCGAATGTCAGTCGGTTTTTCCGACGACCATGAAAGAGTCGCCGCCAAAATTCGATCACGTGTGCCAAAAACCCTGTTAAATGCGGAAATGTAATAGTCGGGAAACCCTACAGAAATGGGTTCGCGACCCTTACTAAATGTCCCCTCGTGTGTCGTGCTCGCAGACGTGCTGATGGAATCCAAGAACAGCCGGTGCTCCGTACTGGATCCTACTTTGGTATGAAGCCAATCGCGTTGGCATTGTTTTTAACTACGGTTAACATTGCCACTCCTCAGGCCAATTGTGTATGCCCTGTTTATGATCTTGTTTAAAACAGAAAAAAAAGGTAGAAAATTCACAAAATGATGATACTTACACAATAACATAAAAAGAAGTAGAATAAACATCTTGTGGTGTATCCAGAAATCCGGTGTTAATCAGAGTACACAAGCATGCAGTGTGCGTGCAGATTTTCACCAGTAATGAAGAGACGACAGCAGCATAATTTGTCCGGTGAATGATTAAGTCTCTCTCCTGCCATATGACAGACGACTTCTAAACAACGCATGAAGGAGGAGGAATAGTGCCTACACAGCAGAGCTTCCACCAGTGGAATTCTATTGGTAATCCTCATCTACAGACACATATTGAGCACTATGGAAATGGTCCCCGGAAGATCCCCAATATGTTGGCTGCCTTTCTGTGTTCCTCACTCTTTGACCAGACGGTACTCCCCTGCTCCCCGCAGGGATTCTCTGTCCCCAGATACTCAACTCAGAGATATATTTACATTGGGATGAGTAGTTATAAGCAAATATAAAGACTTCCCCATACCATCTGGTAATTCTGATGCCTGAATTGAGAAGTGGTTTGTCTCGAAAAATTCTAATGTTGTTGGTAATTTGTTGTGTTTGTTTCTGACTGCGTCAATTGTCCATTATGGCCAAAGTTGGACTCAGATGCATTATGGGAAGGTGATAGGACGGGGAGTGAGAAGCTTTTTGGTCATATGGCTTGTAATTGTTAATTTGAAGGTGCGGTAAAGTATTCATGGCACAATGTTATAGTCACACAAAGGCAAAAGATAGTTATGGCTTGGCCTAAGGGGAACAGTGGATGCACAGGAGGTAGTCCTTAACCATATATTATAATTAATTCCTTTATTTATATAGCGCACACCGTTTACGAGCGCTGCACAGAGTTTGCCATCAGATACCCTGTCCCCATTAGGGCTCACAAATCTAATCACCTACCAGTAATTTTGTTGTCGGGAGTAAACTTGGATTACCCTGGAGGAAACCCACGCAACATGGAACATACAACTCTTTTAGTAGATTTTGGACCCTGGAACAACCCAGGTCCCCAGTGCTGCGGCGTATCTACAACATAAGCCACCGTGCTTCCCGAGATGTAATGTTTTTTCGATACCTTTCCGAGTAGTATGGTGCATTAATCATACAATTTACGTCCACTCACATTTTGACGATGAAATCTCTTCAAATGGAGAAGCAATCTCACACTCATTCCTCCCCAATGTGCAGCATAAAAAAAAAGGTTTCAGTGTTCAGTGTCCTAAATCACTATCTATCCTCTCAGCACATTATCCTTAAAACTACAATTTAATACAAATAAGTATTTTAAAGTAACCAAAAAGGTGACCCCTGGGTTACTCTTTTGCACATTTTAGTCCAACTTTGAACTAAGCTTACACTAGTTTACTACCTGAGGTCCAACACACTGTGCTTCCTGTGGTGCCCGGATACTCCACCAATAATTGGTCTCCTTAAGAAACACTTCTAAAGAGGACCGTATCCTGGTCTAAATTTCCTGTTAATAAAAGACCCGGTTTTATGAAAAGCTGTTTAAACCTACCACATGTTTTCTGGAGTGTTGGAACCAACAAATGTCAAGATAACATAGATCACATCTTGGTGGGTTTGAACCTTTATGCAATTCATAACTTTAGTGGGATGGGGGGTCCTTGTATAGGTTTTAGCATTGAGACCCGCTAGGCATTCAAGGGTTTTGGAAACCTCTTGGGGGCAGGGGTAGTAAAAATTAAAGTTACTTACCATGCCGCATCCTGTTCCCACACACACAGGGGCAAATTTACTTACCCGGCCCATTCCGCATCCAGCGGCCGTTCTCTGCTCTGGATCGGGTCCCGGCCGGGATTTACGAATGTAGTTCCTCGCCATCCCCAGGTGGCGCTGTGCGCTGAAAGGTCATTTCATCGCTGGGGTGCCGGAATGCACACCGTGGACCAGGTGAAGTAAGCGCTTTGCAAGCGACACTTTTTCGGTTTTTTAAATGCGGCGGTTTTTTCCCCATACGTCGGGTTTTCGTTCGTTGGACCACCGCCCCCGATTCCTCGCGCGCATGCCGGCGGCCGATGCGCCACCATCCGACTCGCGCGTGCGCCCACAACCCGAGTCAATTTAGGTACAATCGGCGCAAATCAGAAATATTCGGGTAACGCACGTCGGAACGCGAAATCGGCCCTTATTAAATGAACCCCCAATGTGTTTCCATTCTTATGCTGCTGCTCTGTGGATGGCAAGTGGCCAGGGGTCCATTGGACTGATTGGAGAGTTCCGTCACTCCTCTACACCATGTCAACATGTTAACAAGCATTGCTTCCCTTGAAACCAGGTTCAAAAGAGCGTGCACTAAACTTCGTCTATGACCCAGGTGTGCCACTTGTGCCCTCTTAAGTCAGAGAAGATCAAGATGCACTGCAACGCAATCATGGTGGACAACTAATTTCTACCTACCCTTCATCGCCACCCACAGAGAATAAGCAATACACAGCTGCATCGAACATAAGTCTGTCCATTACGCATAGACAACACCAGATCCCTCTACAAAGAGATAACGGGGCACTTTACTAAGAGTGTGAACAGTGCAAGTGTACTATATGCAAGTTTACCTGTGGTATGTGCAGGGGGGGGGGGGGCAAATTCAGGATTTGTGCGCCAGTTTCTTCATGAATAGTCCAACATCTTGCCCTGATATACTTGACTTGACTTACACAAGTCGAAGGGAGTCATCATAACTTTACTCTCTCACTTCTTCTAACAAATGATTCCTTAAAACCTTCAATAGATCCTCCAGGACACCATCTAGTATCGAGGACTTTTAGCTAGCAGACGGCTCGCCTAAAGTTTTCTCAAGAAGAGTCCACAACATCTGCCCTGATAGACTTGACTTGACCTACACACTTCAGGAGTCACAGTAACCTTTCTCCTTCTTCTACAAATGCTCCTTAAAACCTTTAATAAGATCCTCCAGGACACCAGTGGTGGTTATCGAGATTTAGATAAGCCAAAGGCTTCCCAAGTTTCAAAAAGATCCAACCTCTTGCCCTGATTACTTGACTTGACTTACACAAGTCGAAGGGAGTCATCATAACTTTACACTCACTTCTTCCTACAAATGATCTCCTTAAACCTTTCAATAAGATCCTCCGGACACCAGTGGTGTTATCGAGGATTTGGATAAGCATAGGCTTATCCCAGAAAAAGTCCAACATCTTGCCCTGATATACTTGACTTACACAAGTCGAAGGGAGTCATCATACTTTTACTCACTTCTTCTAAAATGATTCCTTAAACCCTTCATAAGATCCTCCAGGACACCAGTGCTGATATCGAGGATTTAGATAAAGAATAGGCCTCCCAAAGTCAAGAGGTCCAACATCGTGATAGACTTGACTTCACCTACACAAGTCGAAGGGAGTCACATACACTTTCTCACTTCTTCCTACAATGATTACCTTTACAAGATCCTCCGGACACCAGTGGGTGGATTATCGAGGATTTACATCGATATCAGCAAGGTCCCAAGTTTCCTCAAAGTCAATCTTGCCCATAACTGATGACAAAGTCAAGGAGCACATACTTTACCATGGACCATTCTTGCTAGAATCGCTCCAACCTGTTATTAAGTGCACCAGTGTGTAATGGGTTGTACGCGAGCTGATCCCAAGAAAACACGGTATCTTCCCGAAATATTGGACTTAGCAATTATGTTAAGGCAAGTCTATTAGATTAGCCTTCTTTACAAGGATTTTAATCCTTCAAATAAGGTCCTCCATGACACGTTTGGTGTTTATGCGAGGATTTAGTCCAAAACAATCCAATATCCAATTAATACTATCTTCATGAACTTCTAGCAGTCTATGCTTGGAGTCATCATATTTTACTCATTTTCTAAAGGCAAATGGATAAATTGTACGAGTCTCTCGGACACCAGATGTTGGTGTTCGGTGTATTTTTTTTTTTACGTAGCAGATCCGCTTCCTAAAGTTCCCAGAAGAGGGCAATCTTCTTCCACCTGAATGCTATGACACTGTTTTGCCGGTAGACCCTGCAACAAAGTTCAATGTGTTAGATAATTCAGAGCGGGCTAGTGGACCTACTTTACAAGGAGTTGTTGGTGTTAAGTAAACAAGAAAACATTCTGATACCTTCTAGACTTTCTGATGAGTATATTTCGATCAAGAAACCATAAAAGAGTCTTGCGCAGTTTGGTGGTTTGTGCGGTCACGCAATTGCTGACTAGGTTAATCTTCAACAAAACATGCGACTGGGAGTAAATCTCTGTCGACCCTCCTTGATCACCACACGCGCCAGAAACTCATGACAAGCTGTTGGGCTCCATCTTGATTTTGTTTATATGGTCTTTCCTCTATTTTTCTTTATTATAGCTTAACCCTTAACACCTTTGAGAAGTTTTCCAGGAAGCTTCTTGTACGTACATACTGAGATCTTCCAATTGTTTTTGATGTCCAATTTTGTGTCCACTTCATGTCCTTTTTCGAATTTGGAAGTGAAAAACTTTTTAAAAAATCTTGACCTTCAATATAAAGAAGTTGAGAGAAGATGACTTGTAGCTGGTAATATATCTGCACAGGCAGCTGTACACAACATTATCTGTGCTTCTTTTCTAACATCACAAGTCCTCCAAGATAATGGTATCTTTCATCATGGTCATGCTAGAGCTCTCACACACCCGCCACCGAGCGACTAATATACTTTACACTTGGTTATCAACTGTAAGATTCTCACTGACTTTCTGTTTTCTTTTCTCTCGGAGAACTTTTGATGTCAAGATGTTGAGATTTTCTCACATAAGTGTTATTGTAAAATACAGAATATTTTTTGATGAAAAAAAGTTGAAAAAGTGAGTATTGCATTATTTATATACAAACATGGTTAAAAACGGATATTCATGATAGGGAGGGAAGACATAAGACATCACAAAATGGCAAGGAAGCGACAGCTGTTTTCACGCTTGTGCTTCATCGGTTTACTCATCTAACAACATGTACCTGGCACAGGCTATTTAACCACCCGTAAGGACCTTCTCTTCTTTCTACAGAGGCACTCGTTTGGTGCTACCGTTAGGTACGTGAAGCTATTGGCTCTTTTTTGTGTCCATCGCCTGACTGACACGTATGTGCACCTATAGAAGGTAAAGAACTCCCGTGTGAACTGTATGGGTCGCGTCTCTGTTGTCTCCTATCCAACACTGGTGCCGGTGGAAGTGGCAATGCAGACTTCTGGCCAACTCCAGATGGTATGTCCAGAGCGTCGGCACCAGCCTGTCCCACCCCCGTCTCTCGAGGGTGTGGCGTTCGCATATGTCCATCATCCTTTGATACGACAACATGGGGGAGTAATATTTTTTGATGCTAAAAGAAGCAGATCCTGCCATAGGGGGCACAACCAGTATGTCAGTGCTTGTTTTACAATCCTTCATCCTGGTGGTAGATTCCATTCTCCTATGAAGTCTTTGGGCACATTTACTTCCCGGTCCTGTCGTGATCCCCGATCCGGACTGGTCGCGACGAGATGAAAGTCCGTGCGCGATCCCCAATCGTGCTCGTCCGTATCCTGCATTGTGTCGCTCCTCCTCCCGCTGAGGCCTGCAGAGTCACCTTCTTCGTTTCACGGTGTATGTGAGTGATTGTCTTCAACACATTTATTTTTAATTCCGTGCTTAGTCGAATGATCAGTCGGTTTTTTTCCGACGACCATGAAAGAAAGTCGCCGCCAAAAGTTCGATCACGTGTGCCAAAAACCCTGTTAAATGCGGAAATACGTAATAGTCTGGGAAACCCTACGAATGCGCGTTCGCGACCCTTACTAAATGTGCCCCTCGGTGTCGGGCTCCAGACGTGCGTGATGGAATCAAGAACCCGGTGCTCGTATGGATCCTACTTTGGTATGAAGCCACATCTGCGTTGGCATTGTTTTTAACTACGTAACATTGCCACTCTCTCAGCCAATTGTGTATGCCCTGTTTAGATCTATCGTTTTACAAACAGAAAAAAAAGGGTTAGAAAATTCACAAAAATGATGATCTTTAACAATAACATAAAAAAGAGTAGAATACAACATCTTGTGGTGTAATCCCGAAGAATCCGTAGTTAATCAGATACACAGCATGCAGTGTGGCTGTGCAGAGTTTTCACCAGTATGAAGGACGACAGCAGCTATTTGTCCGGTGAATGATTAAGTCTTCCTGCCATATACAGACTGACTTCTTTAAAACAGCATGCAAGGAGGAGGATAGTCCGTACACAGAAGAGCTTTCCACCAGTGGAATGTCCTATGGTAATCCTCATCTACAGACACATTATTGAGCAAGGGAATGTCCCCGGAAGATCCCATATGTTGGCTGCCTTTCTGTTTCCCCACTCTTATGACCAGACGGTACTACCGCCTGCCCCCCGCAAGGGATTTCCTGTCCCCAGACATCAACTCAAGATATATTTACATTAGGGATGAGTAGTTATAAGCAAATATAAAGACTTCCCCATACCATGCTGGTTATTCTGATGCCTGAATTGAGAAGTGGTTTGTTCGAAAAATCTAATTTGTTGGTAATATTTGTTTGTTGTTGTTTCGACTGCGTCAATTGTCTCACTTAATGGCAAAGTTGGACTCAGATGCATTATGGGAGGTGATAGGACTGGGGAGTGAGGAAGCTTTTGGTCATATGGCTGTAAATTGTTAAATTTGAAGGTGCGTAAGTATTATGGCTATAATGTTATATTCACACAAAGGCAAAGATGTTATGGGCTTGGCCTAAGGGGAACAGTGGATGCACGCGAGAGTCCTTTACCATAATTATAATTAATTCCTTTATTTATATCAGCGCACACCGTTTACGCAAGCGCTGCACAGAGTTTGGCCATCAGATACCCTTCCCCATTAGGGGCTCACAATCTAATCAACCTACCAGTAATGTTTGTTGTCGGGAGTGAAACTTGATTACCCCGAGAAACCCACGCAACATGGAACATACAACTCTTCTAGTAGATTTGGACCTGGAACCTATGACCCAGGTCCCCAGTGCTGCCAGGCGTATCTACTCGCAATAAGCCACCGTGCTTACCCGAGATACGTAATAGTTTTCTTTCGATACCTTTCGAGTAGTATGGTGCATTATCCATACATATTACGTCCCACTCAATTTGACGAAAGATTCTATCAATGGGAGATAAGCAATCTTCAACACTTCATACTCCTCCCCAATGTGCAGCATAAAAAAAAAAGTTTTTCGTGTTCAGTGTCCCTAATCACTATCTATCCGTCTCAGCACTTATCCTTAAAACTACATATATGTAATACAATAAGTATTTTTAAAGTAACCAAAAAGGTGACCCTGGGTGACTCTTTTGCACATTTTAAGTCAACTTTGAACTAAGCTTACACTAGTTTACTACCTGAGGTCACAACAGCACTGTGCTTCCTGTGTGGTGCCCGGTACTCCACCAAATATTGTCTCCTTAAAGAAACACCTTCTAAGAGGGTACCGTAGTCCTGGTCTAATTTCCTGTTAGATTAAAAGACCACGGTTTTATAAGAAGCTGTTTAAAACCTATGCAATGTTTTCGGAGTGTTGGAACCAACAAATGTCAAGATAACATAGATCCACATCTTGGTGGGGTTTGAACCTTTGATGGCAATTCATAACTTTGTGGGATGGGGGGTCCTTTGTATAGGTTTTAGCATTGAGACCCCTAGGGCAATTCAAGGTTTTGGAACCTCTTGGGGCAGGGGTAGTAAGAAATTTGAAAGTTACTTACCATCGCCGCATCCTGGTTCCCACACACAATGGGGCAAATTTACTTACCCGGCCCCATCTCCGCGATCCAGCGGCGCGTTCTCTGCTCTGGATTCGGGTCCGGCCGGGATTTAACGAAGTAGTTCCTCCGCCATCCACCAGGTGGCGCGTGTGCGCTAAAGGCATTTCATTCGACTGGCGTGCCGGAATGCACACACCTTGGACCAGGTGATGTAAGCGCTTGCAAGCGACACTTTTTCGGTTTTTTAAATGCGGCGGTTTTTTCCGCCATACGTCGGGTTTTCTTCGTGCCACCGCCCCCGTTTCCTCGCGCGCATGCCGGGCGCCGATGCGCCCCAATGACTCGCGCGTGCGCCCACAATCCCGAGCAATTTAGGTACAATCGGCGCAAATCAGAAAATTTCGGGTAACGCAGTCGTGAACGCGAATCGGCCCTTATTAATGAACCCCCAATGTGTTTCCATTCTTATGCTTAGCTCTGCTGTGGATGGCAAGTGGCCAGGGGTCCATTGGACTGATTGGATGAGTCCGTCACTTGCCGTCTTGACACCATGTCAACATTTTACAATGCATTGCTCTCCCCTTGAAACCAGCAAAAGAGCGTGCACATAAACTTGCGTCTATACCCAGGT
Source organism: Engystomops pustulosus (assembly GCA_019512145.1). Taxonomy (NCBI): domain Eukaryota; kingdom Metazoa; phylum Chordata; class Amphibia; order Anura; family Leptodactylidae; genus Engystomops; species Engystomops pustulosus. The sequence goes on from CM033641.1 coordinate 16,435,869, forward strand.
GTGGCCACTTAGTGCCCTCTTTAAGTCAGAGAAGATAAAGATGCACTGCAACGCAATCATGGTACAATTCATTTCTACCTACCCTTCACGCCACCACAGAGAATAGCAATTACACAGCTGCATCGAAAATAAGTCTGTCCTTGAGCATAGACAACACAGATCCTCACAAAGAGATAACGTGGCACATTTACTAGAAGTGTCAACAGTGCAGTTGTCTATATGCATGTTTACCTGTGGTATGTGCAGGGGGGGGGGGGCAAATTCGGATTTGTGGCGCCAGTTTCTTCATGAATATGATTCCTTAAAACCTTCAATAAGATCCTCCAGGACACCAGTGGTGGTTATCGAGGATTTGGATAAGCAGAAGGCTTATCCCAAGAAAAGTCCAACATCTTGCCCTGATATACTTGACTTGACTTATTGCAAACAAATATATGTATATTTTTTAATATATTTTTTATATTTTCGGGGGATAAGAGGGCCCCATTCATAACTACCCCTGTAGTAACTATGCCGCATAGGCGTAACTACAGGGGTAGCAGCCATAGAAGCTCATATGGGGCCCACAGTGTCAGGGGCCCCCGGCATGTGCAGTATTGGGTGTGAATATACTGTATGTGTATATGTGTTTATGTATATATTGTATGTGCATGTGTGTGCATATGCGGTATATGGTATTGTATGTATGTGTGTATTTGCTGTAAATGATGTGTATATGCTGTATGTCTGTGTATTTGATGCATGGGTGTATATAATACTGCATGTATGTATGTGTATATGCTGTATGTGTGTATAAATGCTCTGTATATACTGTGTATCATTGTAAACAAATATATGTATATTTTTTAAATATTTTAATATTTTTGGGGTGTAAGAGGGCCCCATTCATAACTCTCCTATAGAGCCCTTCCTCTCCTAGGTACCCATCACATCCATTGCATCCTATTCTGACTTCCAACAGCAAACCATCATCTACCCATAGTAAGCTCTCCATGGGCAACCAAAACAGTTCTGCTCTCAGACACTTCTGATAAATCTCCCCCAAATAGTCGAGAACAAAGAGAATAAACAATAGAATTGGCACAAGACTCCACATTTTCACCATGCAGGGCGTAGAATTGATGAAAATTATTCACTTAACCTCCTAGTAATGACAAATTTACATAGTCATAATTTCCCTCCCAGAATTCGAGTAGCCTGTTGATCTCAATTCTGGGCCGGTTGGACACCAGTTTTTTACATTTTTCTTCGAGGGTCCAAGGTTCGTTCTATTTAATAAGAAACTTCAGTCTAACACTCAGAATTGGGTTATAGATAGTACCAAAGATGGGGGGGGTTGACTTATTGATAATAATAAAATTATAATCCCCAGAAGTTTAAACTGCTGGGTACCTTAAGACATTTTAATAAATCTGCCACAGAGTGAGGATCCTAGTATTAAATATTTTGAGCAGAAAGCACAGAACGTGAGCATCTGTGACAGTATTGCAGTAAGCGACTTAAATGTGACTCCACCCCTCTTATCTGTATGGTGCTGACCGATAACGTGAAATATGTATTACCAAAAAAACACAAAAAAGTCAAAAAAACTCAAAATCACATCATATATGATATCCAGATATTGTGCTAATTCCTCTCATATCTGGCAGAGAGGTTGTTCCTGGGAGACGTCACCCGTCACTCCCGAAGACTTCTAAAATACTATCAATTTTGAATGAAAAACCTTATTTAGATGCCAGAAGTCATCTCTCTCCATTGTGACTCACAACTTTCGCTTTCAAGTCAGGTCACAGCCTCTTAATTCTTCCTTGGATTGAAGGTGAGATAAACTTTAACTTCAAGGTGGAAATGACACCTGGGAACAATTTAATAAGTATGTGTTCCACCCGGTGATTACTAGCATATGCTGCAGTTATAACAAGCCTGGGGCTGTACCCATGAACAATGGATATATCTGATAAATGTTCAACCTAAATATTATTAAGCTAGATGAGGCCCCATAGATTAATGTCATGGGAAGTAGGGATCACTGATAACTTGACTTTTGGTAATTTTTTTGCCATGATGGCTCGATCCCCTATTGTATATAGACTCATCAAGGCCTGGATGGCCTACAGCCAAAACTAATGGCTAACAGCCAAACTACCTATCTTTATGAAGACATATACAATTGTATACATAAAGGATCCATATGGATCAGCTGTGGAATAAGCTGTGGAATAGTCTGTGACCGAAACGTCCACACACCATGACTATCAGAGGTGGAGACCCCTGACTCGCTAAAAGCCAACCTTCTCATAGAGCTCTCCCACCTCAACCACACAACCTTGACCTACACATCTCAAGGGGAGTCTCGTAACTTACTCACTTCTTCTACAAATGATTCTTTAAACCTTATAAGATCCTCCAGAACACCAGTGGTGGTTATCGAGAATTTAGATAAGCAAAAGGCTTCCCAAATTCAAAGAAGATCCACACTCTTGCCCTGATATACTTGACTTGAACTTACACAGTCGAAGGGAGTCATCATAACTTTAACTCCCTTTCTTCTACAAAATGATTCCTTACAACCTTCAATAAGATCCTCCAGGACCACCATGGTGTGTTATTCGAGGATTTGGATAAGCAGAAGGCTTATCCCAGAAAAGTCCACATCTTGCCCTGATATACTTGACTTGACTTACACAAGTCGAAGGGAGTCATCATAACTTTACTCACTTCTTCTAACAAATGATTCCTAAAACCTTCAATAAGATCCTCCAGGACACCAGTCTATGATATCGAGGATTTTAGATACGCAGAAGGCTCCCTAAAGTTTTCTCAAGAAGAGTCCACAACATCTTGCCCTGATAGACTTGACTTGACCTACACACGTCGAAGGAGTCACATAACTTTACTCACTTCTTCTACAAATGACTCCTTAAAACCTTAATAAGACCTCCAGGACACCAGTGGTGATTATCCGAGGATTTAGATAAGCCAGAAGGCTTCCCAAACTTTCCCAAGAAAAGTCCAACATCTTGCCCTGATATACTTGACTTGACTTACACAAGTCGAAGGGAGTCATCATAACTTTACACTCACTTCTTCTACAAATTCTCCTTAAACCTTTAATAAGATCCTCCAGGACACCAGTGTGTTATCAGATTTAGATAAGCAAGGCTTATCCCACGAAAAAGTCCAACATCTTGCCCTGATATACTTGACTTACACAAGTCGAAGGAGTCATCATAACTTTACTCACTTCTTCTACAAATGATTCCTTAAACCTTCAAATAAGATCCTCCAGGACACCAGTGGTGATTATCGAGGATTTAGATAATAAGAAGGCTCCCAAAGTAGAGTCCAACATCTTGACTTGACTTACACAAGTCGAAGGGAGTCAGCATAACTTTACTCACTTCTTCTACAAATGATTCCTTAAGATCCTCCCGGACACCAGTGGTGATTATCGAGGATTTACGTCGATAAGCAATCCGCTTTCCTAAAGTTTTTCCCAAGAGAGGCCACATACTTACCCTGGAAATTTGCTAGTCGCACCACTGTTATAGTGCCGTGGTAGATGTGGTACCGCTGCCACACCAAAACAGGTTTCCCAAATTTGTGCTTAGAATTAATGTTTAGGCGAGAGGCTATGTAGAATAGGAACCTTCTACTTTATCTTACTAAGGTCCGGTTTTGTTTTGGGGTGTTAAGTCCACAACAAAGATAATTAATCTATATTCATGGATACCTTCTTAGACTTCTATGATTGTAGATATTAATTTTACTATTTGCTAAAAGGAACCAATGAAAATGATAGTAGTCTTGGACAACAGATGTTTGGTGTGTGGTGTATTTTTGTGGCAGGTCACGCAATTGCTAAGAGCCCAGAAGATGGGTTAATCTTCTTCCACCAAGTAACATTTTTGACTTGAGAATCTTGGCTGAGGTGAAAGGTCTCCTAGGGCAAGACCCTGTCCTGTCTGTTATCCAACACCACACCGCGCCTAGCAAAACTCATGACAAGCTGTTGGGCTCCATCTTGATTTTGTTTATATGGTCTTTCCTCTATTTTTCTTTATTATAGCTTAACCCTTAACACCTTTGAGAAGTTTTCCAGGAAGCTTCTTGTACGTACATACTGAGATCTTCCAATTGTTTTTGATGTCCAATTTTGTGTCCACTTCATGTCCTTTTTCGAATTTGGAAGTGAAAAACTTTTTAAAAAATCTTGACCTTCAATATAAAGAAGTTGAGAGAAGATGACTTGTAGCTGGTAATATATCTGCACAGGCAGCTGTACACAACATTATCTGTGCTTCTTTTCTAACATCACAAGTCCTCCAAGATAATGGTATCTTTCATCATGGTCATGCTAGAGCTCTCACACACCCGCCACCGAGCGACTAATATACTTTACACTTGGTTATCAACTGTAAGATTCTCACTGACTTTCTGTTTTCTTTTCTCTCGGAGAACTTTTATGTCAAGATGTTGAGATTTTCTCACATAAGTGTTATTGTAAAATACAGAATATTTTTTGATGAAAAAAAGTTGAAAAAGTGAGTATTGCATTATTTATATACAAACATGGTTAAAAACGGATATTCATGATAGGGAGGGAAGACATAAGACATCACAAAATGGCAAGGAAGCGACAGCTGCTTTTCACGCTTGTGCTTCATCGGTTTACTCATCTAACAACATGTACCTGGCACAGGCTATTTAACCACCCGTAAGGACCTTCTCTTCTTTCTACAGAGGCACTCGTTTGGTGCTACCGTTAGGTACGTGAAGCTATTGGCTCTTTTTTGTGTCCATCGCCTGACTGACACGTATGTGCACCTATAGAAGGTAAAGAACTCCCGTGTGAACTGTATGGGTCGCGTCTCTGTTGTCTCCTATCCAACACTGGTGCCGGTGGAAGTGGCAATGCAGACTTCTGGCCAACTCCAGATGGTATGTCCAGAGACGTGCGGCACCAGCCTGTCCCACCCCCGTCTCTCGAGGGTGTGGCGTTCGCATATGTCCATCATCCTTTGATACGACAACATGGGGGAGTAATATTTTTTGATGCTAAAAGAAGCAGATCCTGCCATAGGGGGCACAACCAGTATGTCAGTGCTTGTTTTACAATCCTTCATCCTGGTGGTAATTTCCATTCTCCTATGGAAGTCTTTGGGCACATTTACTTACCCTGGTCCTGTCGTGATCCCCGATCCGACTGTCCGACGAGATGAAGTCCGCGCGATCACACCAATCGATGCTGCGTCCGATTCCTGCATGTGTCGCTCCCCCCCGCTGAGGCCTGCAGAGTTCACCTTCTTCTCTTCACGGTGTCATGTGAGTGATTGTCTTCAACACAATTTATTTTTAAATTCCAGTGCTTAGTCGAATATCAGTCGGTTTTTTCCGACGACCATAAAAAGTCGGCCGCCAAAAGTTCGATCACGTGTGCCAAAAACCTCTGTTAAATGCGGAAATGTAAATAGTCGGGAAACCCTACAGAAATGGGTTCGCTGACCCCTTACTAATGTCCCCTCTGTGTCGGCTCGCAGACGTGCGGATGGAATCCAAGAACAAGACCGGTGCTCCGTATGGATCCTACTTTGGTATGAAGCCAAATCCGTTGGCATTGTTTTTAAACTACGGTTTAACATTGCCACTCGTCAAGCCAATTGTTATGCCCTGTTTTAGATCTATAGTTTTAAACAGAAAAAAAAGGTAGAAAATTCACAAAATGATGATACTTTACCAATAACATAAAAAAGAAGTAGAATAAACATCTTGTGGTGTATCCAGAATACCGGTAAGGTTAATCAGATACACACAGCATGCAGTGTGGCGGTGCAGATTTTCACCAGTATGAAGGACGACATCAGCATAATTTGTCCGGTGAATGATTAAGTCTTCTCCTGCCATATACAGACTGACTTCTTTAACACAAGCATGAAGGAGGAGGAATCAGGCCGTACACAGCAAGAGCTTCCACCAGTGGAATCTTATTGGTAATCCTCATCTACAGACACATATTGAGCACATGGAATTGTCCCCGGAAGATCCCAATATGTTTGGCTGCCTTTCTGTGTTCCCACTCTTTGACCAGACGGTACTACCTGCCTGCCCCCCAGGGGATTTCCTGTCCCCGAACTCAACTCAGAATATATTTACATTGGGATGAGTAGTTATACAGCAAATATAAAGACTTCCCATACCTGCTGGTTAATTCTGATGCCTGAATTGAGAAGTGGTTTGTCTCGAAAAATCTAATAGTTGTTGGTAATAATTGTTGGTTTTGTTTCTGACTGCGTCAATGTCCTTATGGCCAAAGTTGGACTCAGATGCATTATGGGAAGGTGATGAGGACGGGAGTGAGAAGCTTGTTGGTCATATGGCTGTAATGTTAAATTGAAGTTGCGGTAAAGTATTATGGTATAATGTTATATCACACAAAGCAAAAGATTAGTTATGGCTTTGGCCTAAGGGGAACAAGTGGGATGACACGAGTAGTCCTTACCATATATTATAATTAATTCCTTTATTTATATGCGCACACCGTTTACGCAGCGCTGCACAGAGTTTGTCCACTCAGAATCCCTTCCCCATAGGGGCTCACAAATCTAATCACCTACCAGTAATGTTTGTGTCGGGAGAAACTTGGATTACCCTCGGAGGAAACCCACGCAAACACTGGAACATACAACTCTCTAGTAGATTTTGGACCTGGAACTATGACCCAGGTCCCCAGTGCTGCAGGCGTAATCTAGCTCGCATAAGCCACCGTGCTTCACCCGGAGATAGTATGTTTTTTTCGATACCTTTCCGAGTAGTATGGTTGCATTATCCATACGATATTTACGTCCCATCACATTTGAGAGAAGATCTCTTATCAAATGAGGAATAGCAATCTCAACACTCATAATCCTCCCCAAAGTGCAGCATAAAAAAAAAGGTTTCGTGTTCAGTGTCCCTAATCACTATCTATCCGCTCAGCACATTATCCTTAAAACTACAATATGTAGATACAAATTAATATTTTTAAAGTAACCAAAAAGGTGACGCCCTGGGTACTCTTTTGCACATTTTAAGTCCAACTTTGAACTAAGCTACACTAGTTTACTACCTGAGGTCCAACAGCACTGTGCTCCTGGTGGTGCCCGGATACTCCACCAATATTGGTCTCCTTAAAGAAACACTTCTAAGAGGGTACCGTATCCCTGGTCTAACATTTCCTGTTGTTAAAAGACCGGTTTTAGAAGAACTGTTTAAAACCTATCACATGTTTTCGGAGTGTTGGAACCAACAAATGTCCAAGATAACATAGATCACATCTTGGTGGGTTTGAACCTTGATGCATTCATAACTTTGTGGGAGGGGGGTCCTTTGTATAGGTTTTAGCATTGAGACCCCTAGGGCATTCAAGTGTTTTGGGAAACCTCTTGGGGCAGGGGTAGTAATGAAATTTAAATGTACTTTACCATCAGCCGCATCCGGTTCCCCACACACAAGGGGCAAATTTACTTACCCGGCCCCATTCGCGATCCAGCGGCGCGTTCTCTGCTCTGGGATCGGGTCCGGCCGGGATTTACGAATGTAGTTCCTCGCCATCCACCAGGTGGCGCGTGCGCTAAAGGCATTTCATTTCGCTGGGGCCGGAATGCACACCGTTGGACCATGGTGAACTGTAAGCGCTTGCAAGCGACCTTTTTTCGGTTTTTTAATGCGGCGGTTTTTTCCGCTATACGTCGGGTTTTGTTCGTGAGCCACGCCCCCGATTTCCTCGCGCGCATGCCGGGCGGCCGATGCGCCACCAATACCGATCCGCGTGCGCCACAACCCGAGTCAATTTAGGTACAATCGGCGCAAATCAGAAAATTCGGGTAACCACGTCGTGAACGCGAAATCGGCCCTTATTAAATGAACCCCCAATGTGTTCCATTCTTATGCTGCTGCTTGTGGATGGCATGGCCAGGGGTCCATTGGACCTGATTGATGAGTTCCGTCACTCCGTCTTGACACCATGTCAACATTTAACAAGCATTGCTGCTTCCCCTGTGAAACCACAAAAGAGCGTGCACATAAACTTGCGTCTAGACCCGTGTGCCCTTAGTGCCCTCTTTAAGTCAGAGAAGATCAAGATGCACTGCACGCAATCATGGTGACCAACTCATTTCTACCTACCCTTCATCGCCACCACAGAGAATAGCAATACACAGCTGCATCGAAAATAAGTCTGTCCTGTACGCATAGACAACACCAGATCCCTCTCAAAGAGATAACGGGCACATTTACTAAAGTGTGCAACAGTGCAAGTGGTACTATATGCATGTTTACCTGTGTATGTGCAGGGGGGGGTGGGGGCAAATTCGGATTTTGTGCGCCAGTTTCTTCATGAATCAGCCAAACTACCTATCTTTATGAAGACATATACAATTGTATACATATAGGATCCATATGGATCAGCTGTGGAATAGCTGTGACCGAAACAGGTCACACCACGACCATCAGAGGTGGAGAACCCCTGACTTGCTAAAGCCAACTTTCTCAGAGCTCTCACACCTCAACCACACAGCCTTGACCTACACATCTCAAGGGGAGTCATCGTAACTTTACTCACTTCTTCTACAAATGATTCTTTAAAACCTTTAATAAGATCCTCCAGGACACCAGTGGTGGTTATCGAGAATTTAGATAAGCAAAAGGCTTCCCAAAGTTTCAAAAGAAGAGTCCAACATCTTGCCCTGATATACTTGACTTGACTTACACAAGTCGAGTCCAACATCTTGCCCTGATATACTTGACTTGACTTACACAAGTCGAAGGGAGTCATCATAACTTTACTCATGATTCCTTAAAACCTTCAATAAGATCCTCCAGGACACCAGTGGTGGTTATCGAGGATTTGGATAAGCAGAAGGCTTATCCCAAGAAAAGTCCAACATCTTGCCCTGATATACTTGACTTGACTTCCAGGACACCAGTGGTGGTTATCGAGGATTTAGATAAGCAGAAGGCTTATCCCAAGAAAAGTCCAACATCTTGCCCTGATATACTTGACTTACACAAGTCGAAGGGAGTCATCATAACTTTACTCACTTACTCACTTCTTCCTACAAATTCTCCTTAAACCTTTAATAGATCCTCCGACACCAGTGGTGTTATCAGATTTAGGAAGCATAGGCTTTATCCCACGAAAAAGTCCAACACTTGCCCTGATATACTTGACTTACACAAGTCGAAGGGAGTCATCATACTTTTACTCACTTCTTCTACAAATGATTCCTTAAACCTTTCAATAAATCCTCCAGGACACCAGTGGTGATTATCGAGGATTTAGATAATAAGAATGCTCCCAAAGTAGAGTCCAACATCGTGACTTGACTTCAACACAAGTCGAAGGAGTCACATACCTTTACTCACTTCTTCTACAAATGATTCCTTAGATCCTCCCGGACACCAGTGGTGATTATAACGAGATTTACAGTAGATAAGCAAATCCGCTTCCTCTAAATTTTTCCCAGAGAGGCCACATACTTACCACTGGAAATTTTGCTAGTCGCACCACTGTTCAATATGCCGTGTAGATGATGTACCGCTGCACAAACCAAAAACGGTTTCCAATTGTGCTTAGTAATATGTTTTAGGCGAGAGGCTAATGTAGATAGGACCTTCCTACTTTAATCTTACTAAGGGTCGAGTTTTGTTTTGGGGTGTTAGTCCACAACAAAGATAACTTAACTCTATATTCATGGATACTTCTTAGACGTTCTATGATTGTAGATATTCAATTTTACTATTTGCTAAAAGGAACCAAGGATGAAATGATAGTAGTCTTGGACACATATGTGTTGGTGTGGTGGTGTATTTTTTTTTTGTGTGCAGGTCACGCAATTGCCTAGACGAATACCCAGAAGATGGGTTAATCTTCTTTCCACAAGAAACATTTTTGACTTGAGAATCTTGCTGCGGTGAAAGTCTCCTAGGGCAAGACCCTGTCCTGTCTGTTATCCAACACCACACCGCGCCCTAGCAAAACTCATGACAAGCTGTTGGGCTCCATCTTGATTTTGTTTATATGGTCTTTCCTCTATTTTTCTTTATTATAGCTTAACCCTTAACACCTTTGAGAAGTTTTCCAGGAAGCTTCTTGTACGTACATACTGAGATCTTCCAATTGTTTTTGATGTCCAATTTTGTGTCCACTTCATGTCCTTTTTCGAATTTGGAAGTGAAAAACTTTTTAAAAAATCTTGACCTTCAATATAAAGAAGTTGAGAGAAGATGACTTGTAGCTGGTAATATATCTGCACAGGCAGCTGTACACAACATTATCTGTGCTTCTTTTCTAACATCACAAGTCCTCCAAGATAATGGTATCTTTCATCATGGTCATGCTAGAGCTCTCACACACCCGCCACCGAGCGACTAATATACTTTACACTTGGTTATCAACTGTAAGATTCTCACTGACTTTCTGTTTTCTTTTCTCTCGGAGAACTTTTTATGTCAAGATCTTGAGATTTTCTCACATAAGTGTTATTGTAAAATACAGAATATTTTTTGATGAAAAAAAGTTGAAAAAGTGAGTATTGCATTATTTATATACAAACATGGTTAAAAACGGATATTCATGATAGGGAGGGAAGACATAAGACATCACAAAATGGCAAGGAAGCGACAGCTGCTTTTCACGCTTGTGCTTCATCGGTTTACTCATCTAACAACATGTACCTGGCACAGGCTATTTAACCACCCGTAAGGACCTTCTCTTCTTTCTACAGAGGCACTCGTTTGGTGCTACCGTTAGGTACGTGAAGCTATTGGCTCTTTTTTGTGTCCATCGCCTGACTGACACGTATGTGCACCTATAGAAGGTAAAGAACTCCCGTGTGAACTGTATGGGTCGCGTCTCTGTTGTCTCCTATCCAACACTGGTGCCGGTGGAAGTGGCAATGCAGACTTCTGGCCAACTCCAGATGGTATGTCCAGAGCGTCGGCACCAGCCTGTCCCACCCCCGTCTCTCGAGGGTGTGGCGTTCGCATATGTCCATCATCCTTTGAAACGACAACATGGGGGAGTAATATTTTTTGATGCTAAAAGAAGCAGATCCTGCCATAGGGGGCACAACCAGTATGTCAGTGCTTGTTTTACAATCCTTCATCCTGGTGGTAATTTCCATTCTCCTATGAAGTCTTTGGGCACATTTACTTCCGCGGTCCTGTCGTGATCCCCGATCCGACTGTCGCGACGAGATGAAGTCCGGCGCGATTCACACCAATCATGCTTGCGTCCGTTCCTGCATTGTGTCGCTCCCCCCGCTGAGGCCTGCAAGAGTCACCTTCTTCGTTCACCGGGTGTTGTGAGTGCATTGTCTTCAACACATTTGATTTTTAAATTCCGTGCTTAGTCGAATGACAGTCGGTTTTTCCGACGACCATAAAGAAAAGTCGCCGCAAAATTCGATCACGTGTGCCAAAAACCCTGTTAATGCGGAAATGTAAATAGTCTGGGAAACCCTACAGAACTGCGGTTCGCTGACCCTTACTAATGTCCCCTCTGTGTCGTGGCTCCAGACGTGCGTGATGGAATCCAAGAACACCGGTGCTCGTATGGATCCTACTTTGGTATGAAGCCAAATCTCGTTGGCATTGTTTTTAAACTACTTAACATTGCCACTCTCAACAATTGTATGCCTGTTTTAATCTATAGTTTAAACAGAAAAAAAAGGGTAGAAAATTCCACAAAAATGATGATCTTTACAATAACATAAAAAGAGTAGAAAAACATCTTGTGGTGTATCCCGAATGATCCGGTAAGTTAATCAGAGTACACACAGCATGCAGTGTGGCTGATGCAGAGTTTTCACCAGTAATGAATGACGACATCAGCCTATTTGTCCGGTGAATGATTAAGTCTTCTCCGCCATATGACAGACACTTCTTTAAATACGGCATGAAGGAGGTGAGGATCAGTCCGTAACACAGCAAGAGCTTCACCAGTGGAATCTCTATTGGTAATCCTCATCTACAGACACATTATTGAGCACAGGAAATGGTCCCCGGAAGATCCCATATGTTTGGCTGCCTTTCTGTGTCCACTCTTATGACCAGACGGTACTACCTGCCTGGCCCCCCCAGGGGATTCTCCTGTCCCCGAACTCAACTCAAGATATATTTACATTAGGGATGAGTAGTTATACAGCAATATAAAGACTTCCCCATACCTCTGGTAATTCTGATGCCTGAATTGAGAAGTGGTTTGTCTCGAAAAATCTAAATAGTTTTTGGTAATAATTGTTGGTGTGTTGTTCTGACTGCGTCATTGTCTCTTATGGCAAAGTTGGACTCAGATGGCATTATGGGAGGTGATGAGGACGGGAGTGAGAAGCTTGTTTGGTCATATGGCTGTAATGTTAAATTGAAGTTGCGTAAGTATTCTGGCTAAATGTTATATTCACACAAAGCAAGATAGTTATGGGCTTGGCCTAAGGGAACAAGTGGATGCACCGAGGTAGTCCTTTACCATAATTATAATTAATTCCTTTATTATATCGCGCACACCGTTTACGCAGCGCTGCACAGAGTTTGGCCATCAGATCCCTGTCCCCATTAGGGGCTCACAATCTAATCACCTACCAGTAATGTTTGTGTCTGGGAGAAACTTGGATTACCCTCGAGGAAACCCCGCAACACTGGAACATACAACTCTTAGTAGATTTGGACCTGGAAACTATACCCAGGTCCCCCCAGTGCTGCCGGCGTAATCTACTAACGAATAAGCCACCGTGCTTCCCGAGATACGTATAGTTTTCTTTCGATACCTTCGAGTAGTATGGTGCATTAATCCATACAATTACGTCCATCAATTTGAGATGAAGATCTCTCAAATGGGAATAGCAATCTCACACTTCATATCCTCCCCAATAGTGCAGCATAAAAAAAAAAGGTTTCAGTGTTCAGTGTCCCTAAATCACTATCTATCCGTCTCAGCACTTATCCTTAAAACTACATATATTAATACAATAAGATATTTAAAGTAACCAAAAAGGTGAGCCCGGGTGACTCTTTTGCACATTTTAAGTCCAACTTTTGAACTAAGCTTACACTAGTTTACTACCTGAGGTCCAACACACTGTGCTCCTTGTGGTGCCCGGTACTCCACCAAATAATTGTCTCCTTAAGAAACACTTCTAAGAGATGGTACCGTATCCTGGTCTAACTTTCCTGTTATTAAAGACCAGGTTTTAGAAAACTGTTTAAAAACCTAGCAAATGTATTTCGGAGTGTTGGAACCAACAAATGTCAAGATAACATAGATCCACATCTTGGTGGGGTTTGAACCTTTATGGCATTCATAACTTTGTGGGAGGGGGGTCCTTTATAGGTTTTAGCATTGAGACCCCTAGGCATTCAAGAGTTTTGGAAACCTCTTGGGGGCAGGGGTAGTAATAAATTTAAAGTTACTTACCATGCCGCATCCTGGGTTCCCACACACAAGGGGCAAATTTACTTACCCGGCCCCATTCGCATCCAGCGGCTCGTTCTCTGCTCTGGGATTCGGGTCCGGCCGGGATTTAAGAATGGTAGTTCCTACGCCATCCCCAGGTGGCGCTGTGCGCTGAAAGTCATTTCATCACTGGGGGTGCCGGAATGCAACACCGTTGGACCAGGTGAGTAAGCGCTTGCAAGCGACCTTTTTCGGTTTTTTAATGCGGCGGTTTTTTCCTCCATACGTCGGGTTTTCTTCGTTGCCACGCCCCCGATTCCTCGCGCGCATGCCGGCGCCGATGCGCCACCAATCCGACTCGGCGTGCGCCACAATCCCAGGCAATTTTAAGGTACAATCGGCGCAAATCAGAAATATTTCGGGTAACGCCGTCGTGAACGCGAAATCGGCCCTTATTAAATGACCCCCAATGTGTTCCATTCTTATGCTGCTGCTGCTGTGGATGGAAGTGGCCAGGGGTCCATTGGACTGATTGGAGAGTTCCGTCACTCCGTCTTCACCATGTCAACATGTTAACAATGCATTGCTCTCCCCTGTGAAACCAGGTCAAAAGAGCGTGCACCTAACTTTCGTCTATGACCCAGTGTGGCCCTTAGTGCCCTCTTAAGTCAGAGAAGATAAAGATGCACTGCAACGCAATCATGGTACAACTAATTTCTACCTACCCTTCACGCCACCACATGAGGAATAGCAATACACGCTGCATCGAACATAAGTCTGTCCATGTAGCATAGACAACAACCAGATCCCTCACAAGAGATAACGGGGCACTTTACTAGAGACGTGTCAACAGTGCAGTGTCTATATGCAGTTTACCTGTGGTATGTGCAGGGGGGGGTGGGGGCAAATTCCGGATTTGTGCGCCAGTTTCTTCATGAATGGGAGTCATCATAACTTTACTCACTTCTTCTACAAATGATTCCTTAAAACCTTCAATAAGATCCTCCAGGACACCAGTACAAATGATTCCTTAAAACCTTCAATAAGATCCTCCAGGACACCAGTCATGATTATCGAGGATTTAGATAAGCAGAAGGCTCCCTAAAGTTTCTCAAGAAGAGTCCAACATCTTGCCCTGATAGACTTGACTTGACCTACACAAGTCGAAGGGAGTCATCATAACTTTACTCACTTCTTCTACAAATGACTCCTTAAAACCTTTAATAAGATCCTCCAGGACACCAGTGGTGGTTATCGAGGATTTAGATAAGCAGAAGGCTCCCTAAAGTTTCCCAAGAAAAGTCCAACATCTTGCCCTGATATACTTGACTCATCATAACTTTACTCACTTCTTCTACAAATGATTCCTTAAAACCTTTATTACGATCCTCCAGGATACCAGTGGTGATTATCGAGGATTTAGATAAGCAGAAGGCTTCCTAAAGTTTCCCAAGAAGAGGCCAACATCTTACCCTGGAAAGTTGCTAGTCGCACCACTGTTATCATGCCGTGTAGATGTGGTACCACTGCCACACCAAAACAGGTTTCCCAAATTTGTGCTTAGAATTAGTGTTTAGGTGGGAGGCCTTGTAGAATAGGACCTTCTACTTTATCTTACTAAGGTCACGTTTTGTTTGGGGTGTTAAGTCCACGACAAAGATAATTTAATCTATATTCATGGAAACCTTCTTAGACTTTCTATGATTGTAGATATTAATTTAACTATTTCCCAAAATAAATTAAACCAATGAAAATGATAGTAGACTTGGACAGACAGATGTGTGGTGTGGTGTGTGGTGTATTTGTGGCAGGTCACGCAATTGCTAAGGAGCTCAGAAGATGGGTTAAATCTTCTTCCAACAAGTAAACATTTTTGACTTGAGAATCTTGGCTGAGGTGAAAGGTCTCATAGGGCAAGACCCTGTCCTGGTTGTTATCCAACACCACACCGCCCTAGAAAAACTCATGACAAGCTGTTGGGCTCCATCTTGATTTTGTTATATGGTCTTTCCTCTTGTTTTCTTATTATAGCTAAATACCCTTTAACCCTTTGAGAAGGTTTTCCAGGAAGCTTCTTGTACAGTACATACTGAGATCTTCCAATTGTTTGATGTCCACTTTTGTGTCCACAAATCTTGACCTTTGATATAAAGAAGTTGAGAGAAGATGACTTTTAGCTGGTAATATATCTGCACAGGCAGCTGTACACAACATTATCTGTGTCTTCTTTCTAACATAACACGTCCTCCAAGATAATGGTATCTTTCATCAGAGTGGTCATGCTAGAGCCTTCTCACACACGCCACCGAGTGATAATATACTTTACACTTGGTTATAAACTGTAAGATTCTCAGCTGACTTTCTGTTTTCTTTCTCTCGGAGAACTTTTTGATGTCAAGATTTGAGATTTTCAAACCACAAAGGGGAACAATATATATAACAAATGCTCCAAATGGGCACATGAAACATTAATACAATAAATCAGAAAGAACCATGTGCTATACCAAGAATACAAATTTTATTAAATGATTCCTTAAAACCTTCAATAAGATCCTCCAGGACACCAGTGGTGATTATCGAGGATTTAGATAAGAAGAAGGCTCCCTAAAGTAGAGTCCAACATCTTGACTTGACTTACACAAGTCGAAGGGAGTCATCATAACTTTACTCGGGAGTCATCATAACTTTACTCACTTCTTCTACAAATGATTCCTTAAGATCCTCCCGGACACCAGTGGTGATTATCGAGGATTTACAGTAGATAAGCAATCCGCTTCCTAAAGTTTCCCAAGAAGAGGCCAACATCTTACCCTGGAAATTTGCTAGTCGCACCACTGTTATAGTGCCGTGTAGATGTGGTACCGCTGCCACACCAAAACAGGTTTCCCAAATTTGTGCTTAGAATTAATGTTTAGGCGAGAGGCTATGTAGAATAGGACCTTCTACTTTATCTTACTAAGGTCACGTTTTGTTTGGGGTGTTAAGTCCACAACAAAGATAAATTAATCTATATTCATGGATACCTTCTTAGACTTTCTATGATTGTAGATATTAATTTTACTATTTGCTAAAAGGAAACCAATGAAAATGATAGTAGTCTTGGACAGACAGATGTGTGGTGTGTGGTGTATTTGTGGCAGGTCACGCAATTGCTAAGGAGCCCAGAAGATGGGTTAAATCTTCTTCCAACAAGTAAACATTTTTGACTTGAGAATCTTGGCTGAGGTGAAAGGTCTCCTAGGGCAAGACCCTGTCCTGTCTGTTATCCAACACCACACCGCCCTAGCAAAACTCATGACAAGCTGTTGGGCTCCATCTTGATTTTGTTATATGGTCTTTCCTCTTATTTTCTTATTATAGCTAAATACCCTTTAACCCTTTGAGAAGGTTTTCCAGGAAGCTTCTTGTACAGTACATACTGAGATCTTCCAATTGTTTGATGTCCAATTTTGTGTCCACTTCATGTCCTTTTCGAATTTGGAAGTGAAAAACTTTTTAAAAAATCTTGACCTTCAATATAAAGAAGTTGAGAGAAGATGACTTGTAGCTGGTAATATATCTGCACAGGCAGCTGTACACAACATTATCTGTGTCTTCTTTCTAACATCACAAGTCCTCCAAGATAATGGTATCTTTCATCAGTGGTCATGCTAGAGCCTTCTCACACACGCCACCGAGCGATAATATACTTTACACTTGGTTATAAACTGTAAGATTCTCAGCTGACTTTCTGTTTTCTTTTCTCTCGGAGAACTTTTTGATGTCAAGATTTGAGATTTTCTCACATAAGTGTTATTGTAAAATACAGAATATTTTTTGATGAAAAAAAGTTGAAAAAAGTGAGTATTGCATTTATTTATATACAAACATGGTTAAAAACGGATATTCATGATAGGGAGGGAAAGACATAAGGACATCACAAAATGGCAAGGGAAGCGACAGCTGTTTCACGCTTGTGCTTCATCTGGTTTACTCATCTAAACACATGTACCTGGCACAGGCTATTTAAACCACCGTAAGGACCTTCTCTTCTTTCTACAAGGCACTCGTTTGGTGCTACCGGTAGGTACGTGAAGCTATTGGCTCTTTTTTGTGTCCATCGCCTGACTGACACGTATGTGCACCTATAGAAGGTAAAGATACTCCCGTGTGAACTGTATGGTCGCGTCTCTGTTGTCTCCTATCCAACACTGGTGCCGGTGGAAGTGGCAATGCAGACTTCTGCCAACTCCAAGATGGTATGTCCAAGAGAGCGTACGGCACCAGCTGTCCCACCCCGTCTCTCGAGGGTGTGGCGTTCGCATATGTCCATCATCCTTTGACGACAACATGGGGGAGTAATATATTTTTGATGCTAAAAGAAGAGCAGATCCTGCCAGAGGGGGCACACACCAGTATGTCAGTGCTTGGTTTACAATCCTTCATCCTGGTGGTAGATTCCATTCTCCATATGAAGTCTTTGGGGCACATTTACTTACCCGGTCCTGTCGTGATCCCCGATCCGGACTGTCCGACGAGGATGAAGTCCGGCGCGATTCACCAAGATCGTGCGTCCGATATCCTGCATGTGTCGCTTCCCCGCTGAGGCCTGCCAGAGTTCACCTTCTTCTTCCCGGTGTATGTGAGTGCATTGTCTTGCAACACAATTTGATTTTTAAATTCCGTGCTTAGTCCGAATCAGTCGGTTTTTCCGACGACCATGAAAGTCGCCGCCAAAATTCGATCACGTGTGCCAAAAACCTCTGTTAAATGCGGAAATCGTAAATAGTCGGGAAACCCTACAGAAATGCGGTTCGCGGACCCTTACTAAATGTGCCCCTCTGTGTCGGGCTCCAGACAGTGCGGATGGAATCAAGAACACCGGTGCTCCGTACTGGATCCTACTTTGGTATGAAGCCAAATCGCGTTGGCATTGTTTTTAAACTACGTGTAACATTGCCACTGGCACAAATTGTATGCCTGTTTATATCTTATGTTGTAAAAACAAAAAAAAAGGGTAGAAAATTCACAAAAATGATGATACTTACAATAACATAAAAAGAAGTAGAAAAAACATCTTGTGGTGTAAATCCAGAAGATCCTGTGGTGTAAATCCAGAGTACACAGCATGCAGTGTGCGGTGCAGAGTTTTCACCAGTAATGAATGACGACAGCAGCTAATTTGTCCGGTGATGATTAAAGTCTCCTGCCATAATGACAGACGACTTCTAAAAGGCATGAAAGGAGGGAGGATAAGCCGTACACAGAAGAGCTGTCCACCAGGTGGAATGCTTATGGTAATCCTCATCTACAGACACATTATTGAGCATATGGAATTGTCCCGGAAGATCCCCAATATGTTGGCTGCTTTCTGTTTCCACTCTTTGACCAGACGGTACTCCTCCTGCTCAAGGATTCTCTGTCCCAAGACATCAACTCAAGATATATTTACATTAGGGATGAGTAGTTATAAGCAAATATAAAGACTTCTCCAAGTACCTCTGGTATTCTGATGCCTGAATTGAGAAGTGGTTTGTCGAAAAATTCTAATAGTTTTGGTTAATTTGTTTGTTGTTGTTCTGAATGCGTCATTGTCCATTAATGGCCAAAGTTGGACTCAGATGCATTATGGGAGGTGAGAGGACTGGGAGTGAGGAAGCTTTTTGGTCATATGGCTTGTAAATTGTTAAATTTGAAGTTGCGGTAAAGTATTATGGCTATATGTTATAGTCACACAAAGGCAAGATTAGTATGGCTTGGCCTAAGGGGAACAAGTTGGATGACAGGAGGAGCCCTTACCTTAATTATAATTAATTCCTTTATTTATATAGCGCACAAAGATTACACAGCGCTGCACAGAGTTTTGACAATCAGTCCCTGTCCCCATGGGGCTCGCAATCTAATCAACCTACCAGTATGTTTTGGAGTCTGGGAGGAAACTGGATTACTCGGAGGAAACCCACGCAAACACGGAGAGAACATACAAACTCTTAGTAGATTTGGACCCTGGAACATGAACCCAGGTCCCCAGTGCTGCAAGGCTGTAATGCTAACCAATAAGCCACCGTGCTTCCCCGGAGATAGTAATGGTTTCTTTCGATACCTTTCGATAGTAATGGTTGCATTATCAATACTTATTTATGTCCCATCAAATTTGGACAAGAAGTTTTATCAAGGCGGAGATAGCAATCTTCAACACTCATATCCTCTCCAAATGTGGCAGCATAAAAAAAAAAGTTTCAGTGTTCAGTGTCCTAAATCACTATCTATCCTCTTAGCAATTATCCTTAAAATCTACAATATGTAGATACAAATAAGATTTTAAAGTAACCAAAAAGGTGACTCTGGGCGGCTCTTTTGCACATTTTAGTCCAACTTTGAACTAAGCTTACAATAGTTTACTACCTAGGTCACAACACACTGTGCTTCCTGGTGGTGCCCGGATACTCCACCAAATAATTGTCTCCTTAAAGAAATACTTCTAAGAGGGTCCCTGGTCTAAATTTCCTGTTTAAAAGACACATGACGATTTTATAACTGTTTAACCTATCAATTTATTTCTGGAGTGTTGGAACCAACAAATGTCCAAGATAACACAGATCACATCTTGGTGGGTTTTGATGGCAATTCATAACTTTAAGTGGGGAAGGGGGGGGAGGGGTCCTTGTATAGGTTTTAGCATTGAGACCCCTAAGGCAATTCCAGGAGTTTTGGAAAACCTCTTGGGGGCAGGGGTAGTAAGAAATTGAAAGTGTACTTACCATAGTCCACATCCTGGTTCCCACGACACAATGTGCTTCCATTCTTATGCTGCTGCTTGTGGATGGAAGGGCCAGGGGGTCATTGGACCTGATTGGATGAGTTCCGTCACTTCCTCTGACACCATGTCAACATGTTAACAATGCATTGCTTCCCCTGTGAAACCAGGCAAAAGATCGTGCACTAGACTTGCGTCTATACCCATGGTGCCCTTGTGCCCTCTTAAGTCAGAGAAGTTAAAGATTCTCTGCACGCAATCATGGTGACAAATTTCTACCTCCCCTGCAGCGCCACCACAGGAGGAATAAAGCATTACACAGCTGCCATCGAAAATAAAGTACTGTCCATGTGAAGCATATACAAACCAGATCCTCCAAAGAGATAACGGGGCACATTTACTAAGAACAGTGCAGTGTGTACTATGTGCAGTTTGCCTGTCTAATGTGCAGGGGGCACCAGATTCAGGATTTCTGGTGAATGTTCTCCATTTATGTGACGCTCCCTGCACTGCTCCGACCACTTTTTTTGGTGCACCTTTAACATTCGGCATGCAATACACTTCTGTTGGACTTTGCATGTTACATCCGATGCACTGCCCGACTGAGCAACGTAACGCCCCCTTCAGTGCAGAAAGACTAGTGCACAAAACGGTTGCATGTGCCACAAATGTGTCTCGGACCCTTCTTTAAAACCTGTGCAAGCAGTTTCCAATAGAACGAATGTGCAAAGTCCAACATAAAACTGGTGCACAGCCCTTAGTAAATGTGCCCCACTGGGCCTAAAAGGGACTAAAAATTTCCTTTAAAAAAGTATATATAATGTGGCTTTTATAACCAGCTGCCATCTCTCAGATAATGGCTCAATTGGTGGCTATATAATATGTATGGCCTCCTTTACACCAAACCATGATGAAAGTACAGTCTTACAGCATATGCAGTGTTCTCACAATATCCATATCATGACGGGTAATAGAGGGTTTGATGTTACTGTGGATTTTTTTTTTTTCATTTTCGGTTTATATAAGAAACACCTGCTGCCCTGTGTCAGTTACATATCTGCCGGTCCTCGGGGGCTGCAGGTGAGCAGTGTTACGTTACATTGATTTCACCTTCAGAGTTACATTTACCAGTGAGCGAGGAACTAGATACAGCAATATCTCACAGCAGATAACGGCTGATCCTTCTCGGACTGCTTCATTAAAAATGCATTAACTCCTACGAGATTTTCAGTAGGTCACAATTTATTGCAAATTCCCAATATTTTATGTACTGTTAAAAGATTGCTAATGCCACAACGTCTATAAACCCAGGGGTGTAACTACAGTGGTAGCAGCCATAGTGGCTGCTTTGGGGCCCACAGTGTCAGGGGGCCCCAACATCTGACCTAACACTAAAGAATGGTGGATGTGCACCATTATATACATATTATGTTGCACACTGTACATCATCATTTATATGTAACAGTGAACACCTTCTACACTACACAGCTGAGGCGGGAGCTATGCTATGCAGTGCCATAGTGGCTGTTATGGGGCCTGCAGTGTAGGGGGCCCCAACATCTGACCTATTATGAAGTTTTAAGATCTTAGCTCTGACTTCTGTTTCTCATCTCGGAGAACTTTTTGATTGTCAAGATGAGATTTTCTCAATACGTGTTATTGTAAATACGCATTTTTTGATGAAAAAAAGTTGAAAAAAGTGAGTTTTGCATTTTTTTATATACAAATGGTTAAAACGGATATTCAGATAGGAGGGAAAAGACATAAGGACACACAAAATGGCAAGGGAAGCGCCAGTCTGTTTCACGCTTGTGACTTAATCTGGTTGGACTCATCTAAACACAGTACTGGCACAGGCTTATTAAACCACCGTAAGGAACTTCTCTTCTTTTCTAAAGGCACTCGGTTGTGCTACCGGTAGGTACGTGAAGCTATTGGCTCTTTTTGTGTCCATCGCGACGACAAACGTATTGTGCCCACTATAGAAGGTTAAATACTCCAGTGTGTTGTGACACTGCTATGGTCGCGTCTTGTTGTCTCCTATCCAACATGGTGCGGGGAAGTGCAATGCAGACTTCTGCCAACTCCAAGATTGGTATGTCCAAGTAGAGCGAGCGTACGGCACCAGCTGTCCCACCCGTTCTCTCGCGGGTGTGGGTTCGATATGTCCATCATCCTTGACGAAACATGGGGGAAGTAATATATTTGATGCATAAAAGAAGAGAAGATCCTGCCAGAGGGGGCACCACACCAGTATGTCAGTGCTTCGTTTACAATCCTTCATCCTGGTGGTAGATTCCATTATCCATAGTGATCTTTGGGGCAATTTACTGACCGTCCCTGTGTGACCCCGATCCGGACTGTCAGACGATGGAATGAAAGTCCGTGCGCGATTCACAAGATCGTGCGTCCGAATTCCTGATGTGGCGCTTCCCCGCTGAGGCCTGCAGAGTTAACCTTCTTCTCCCCGGTGATGATGAGTGCTTGTCTTGCAACACAATTTGATTTTAAATTCGTGCTTAGTTCCGAATAAGCGGTTTTTCCGCCGACCATGAATGAAAGTCGCCGCCAAAATCGCTCACGTGTGCAAAAAAACCTCTGTAATGCGGAATCGTAAATAGTCGGGAAAACCCTTACAGAAATCTGGTTCGGGACCCTTACTAAAAGTGGCCCCTCTGTGTCGGGCCTCCAGACATGTGCGGATTGGATGGAATCCAAGAACACCGGGCTCCGTCCTGGATCCTACTTGGTATGAAGCCAAATCGCGTTGGATGTTTTTAAATACGTGTTGTTTGTTTTTGTAAACATGCCACTGCACAAATTTATGCCTGTTTATATCTTATTGGTGTAAAAAACAAAAAAAAAGGGTAGACCTAGAAAAAATTCACAAAAATGATGATACTTACAATAAAATAAAAGAAGTAGAAAAAAAAATCTTGTGGTTGTAAATCCAGAAGATCCTGTGGTGTAAATCCAGAGTACAAGCATGCCGTGTGCGGTGCAGAGTTTTCACCAGAATTGATGACGACCAGCAGCTAATTTGTCGGTGATGATTAAAAGTCTCCTGCCATAATGACAGACGACTTCTAAGGCATGAAAGGGGGAGGCTAGCCGTACACAGAAAGAGTGTCCCCGGTGGAGATGCTTGGTAATCCTCATCTACAGCAAAGTATTGAGAGAGGGAATTGTCCCGGCAGATCCCAATATGTGGCTGCTTTCTGTCCACTCTGTGACCAGACGGTACTCCTCCTGCTCAAGGATTCTCTGTCCCAGACTCAACCTCAAGATATATTACATAGGGATGAGTAGTTATAAGCAAATATAAAGACTTCTCCAAGTACCTTTGGTATTCTGATGCCTGAATGAGGAAGGAGAAAGGGTTGTCGAAAAATCTAATGTTTTGGTTTAATTTGTTTTGTGTTGTTCTGAATGCGTCATTGTCCATTAAAATGGCCAAAGTTGGACTCGATGCATTTATGGGCGGTGAGAGGACTGGGAGTGAGGAAGATTTTGGTCATCTGGCTTGTAAAATGTTTAAATTTGAAGTGCGGTAAAGTATTATGGCTATAGATTATAGTCACACAAAGGCAAGATTAGTATGGCTTGGCCTAAGGGAACAAGTTGGATGACAGGAGGAGCCTTACCCGATATTATCATTAATCTTTTATATAGCGCCACACCGTTTTTACGCAAGACGCCTGCACAGAGTTTTGCCAAAGCAGTCCTGTCACCATAGGGCTCACAATCTAATGCAACCGACCAGTTGTTTTTGGTGTCGGGAGGAAACTGGATTACCCGGAGGAAACCCCCGCAAAATGGACATACAAACTCTCCCTAGTAGATTGGACCCTGAACATTGAACCCAGGTCTACCGTGCTGCCAGGCGTCTGTAATGCTAACAATAAGCACCGTTGCTGCCCGGGAGATAGTAATGGTTTTCTTTCGAACCTTTCGAGTCGTAAATGGTGCATTATCAATACCATATTTAGTCCCCTCAAATTTGGCCGAGAAGTTTTATCAGGATGATGGATAGCATCTTTCAACATCATATCCTCCCCATGTGGCAGCATTAAAAAAAAAAGTGGTCAGTGTTTCAGTGTCTAAATCATCTCTATCCTCTAAGAGCAGCAATTATCCTTAAAATCTACACTAATGTAAACAAATAAGTTTTAAAGTAAAGTAACAAAAGGTGACCCTGGGTGAATCTTTTGACATTTAGTCCAACTTTGAACTAAGCTTACATAGTTTATACCTAGGTCACAAACACGTGCTTCCTGGTGGGCCGGATACTCCACCAAAGAGTGTCCTCCTTAAAGAAGAAACACTTCTAAGAGGGACGTAGTCCCTGGTCAAATTTCCTGTTAAAAGACACAGGTTTTATAAGAACTGTTTAAACCTATTAAATGAGTTCTGGAGTGTTGGAAACAACAAAATGTCCAAGATAACCGAGATCAATGCTGGTGGGTTGAACTTTGATGGCAAAGTCATAACTTTAAGTGGGGAGGGGGGGTCTCCTGGTATAGGTTTAGAAATTGAAGACCCAAGGCAATTCAAGGAGTTTTGGAAAACTCTTGGGGCAGGGGAGTAAGGAAATTGAAAAGGATACTCTTACCCATATCCGCATCCTGGTTCCCCGACACCAATGCATTTTTTTTGGGAAAATTACTTACCGGCCCATCGCGATCCAGCGGCGCGTTCTCTGCTCTCGGATTCGGGTCCGGCGGGATTTAAGAAGGTAGTTCCTCCGCCATCCACCAGGTGGCGCTGCTGTGCTGAGCTGAAAGTCATTTCATAGTGCCGGAATGCACCACTGGACCAGGTGAAGTAATGCGCTTGAAAGCGACCTTTTTCGGTTTTAAATGCGGCGGTTTTTTCCGAATACGTGGGTCTTTCGCGTAGGCCACGCCCCCGATTTCGTCGCGGCATGCCGGCGCCGATGGTGCGCCACATCCGATCGCTGTGCGCCCCCACAATCCCGAGGCAATTTAGGTACAATCGGGCAAAATCAGAATATTCGGGTAACACGTCGGGAAAAACGCGAATCGAGCTTTAGTAAATGGACCACAAGGTGTTTCCATTTTATGCGCTGCTGTGGATGGAAGGGACAGGGGGTCTGGACTGATGGATGAGTTTCGTTCACGTCACCTCTCCTCTGACAACCATGTCAACATGTTAACAATGGGCATGCTTTCCCCTGTGAAACCAGGAAAAGAGCGTGAACTGACTTGCGTCTATAACATGGTGCTTGTGCCCTTTAAGTCAGAGAAGAAAAGATGCAGCACGCAATCATGGTGGACAAATTTATACCTAAACCCTGCAGCGGCCACCACAGGAGGAATAAAGCATACAACAGCTTGGGCCATCGAAATAAAGTACTGTCCAGTGAAGCAAGACAAACCAGCTCCTCCAAAGAGATAACGGTGCACATTTACTAGAATGTGACAGTGCTGCAGTGTGGACTATATGCAGTTACCTGTGTGAATGTGCGGGGGGGTGGGGGGGGGCAAAAATCAGGATTTGTGGCGCCAGTTCTTCATGAATGTGACACTCCCTGCACTGCTCCAACAGAGTGCACCACTTTTTAACACGCGGCGTGCAATTCACTTCTGTCGGACTTTGCACGTTCACTCACGCACTGTCGACTGAGCACTGAGAACACCCTTCAGCTGCAGAAAGAAATTGAAGACTAGTTGCAAAAACGGGCATGCGCCAAATGTGTAGCGGACCCGTCTTACAAACCTGTGCAAGCAGTTTCCACTAGAACGAATGTGCAAAGGTCCAACAGAAAACTGGTGCACAGCCCTTAGTAAATGTGCCCCAGGGCCTCTTAAAGGGACTAAAAATGTCCTTTAAAAAAGTAAGGCCGTCCCCGGGTACGTACAAGGAAGGGTCAGAGGTTTGTTCTTAAGTTTGAATTTGTAGTAAGTCCGAACCTGTATATTTTATAATTGTAGATCCAGGACAAAAAACAAAAAATTGGCCCCAGTGACAATGGAGTTTCGTTTAAACATTTTTTGCTTTGAATGGATCAAGGATTATCAATAATAAAGCTCATTACAGAACACCTCTTACAGTGTGATGATTGCGTCTGGGGATATAGTAAAGCATTCAGAGAGCTTCACCAGTGGTCAGAGGGGTATGTCTGTAACTATGGTTGTCTGTACGTCTGGTGTCTAAGTAGAGGGACGCCTGTTATATAATGTGGCTTTTATAACAGCTGCCATCGCTCAGTTGCGGCTTATATTTGTTAGGGCCTCTTTACGCCCAACCATGAGAGAGTACAGTCTACGATCTGCCGTGGTTCTCCACAATATCACATCTCATGACGTGGTAATAGAGGGTTTGATGATACTGTGGATGTTTTTTTTCCATTTCGGTTTATATAAAGAAAAACTGCTGCCCTGTGTCAGTAATATCTGCGGGGGGGTTTTTCCCCCCTGGGGCTTGCAGGTGAGCAGTGTACGTTACATTGATTTCACCTTCAGAGTTACATTTACCAGTGAGCAGGAACTAGATACAGCATATCTCACAGCAGATACGGCTGATCCCTAGGACTTGCTTCATTAAAAATGCATTAACTCCTACGAGATTTCAGTAGGTCACAATTTATTGCAAATTCCCAATATTTTTATGTACTGTTGAAAAGATTGGCTATTGCCACAACGTCTATAAACACAGGGGTGTAACTACAGTGGTAGCAGCCATAGTGGCTGCTTTGGGGCACCACCGTGTAAGGGGGCCCCAACATCGACCATAACACTAAAGAATGGTGGTCGTGCACAGTCTTACAATATGTTACACACTTACATATCATTGTATGTAACCGTGAACACCTTCTACAGTACACAGCTGAGGCGGGAGCTATGCTATGCAGTGCCATAATGGCTGTTATGGGGCCTGCAGTGTAGGGGGCCCCAACATCTGACCTAACACTAAAGAATTGAGGATATGCAACATTATATACATATTATGCTACACACTGTACATCATAATACATATATAACAGTGAACACCTTCTACAGTACACAGCTGAGTCGGGAGGCAGTATAGGGGGGAGGAGAGGAGGAATGCTTGCAGTGCCATAGTGGTGTATGGGGGCCATCCGCAGTGTGGTAGGGGCGGGCCCCCACCCCCCAACATCTGACCTAACACTAAAGAATTGAGAATATGCCCCATTATATATACGTATTATGCTACACACTGTACATCATAATACATATATAACAGGGAACATCTTCTACAGTACACAGGAGTACTCAGGAGCTATGCTATGCAATGCGGTCCAACCTATCCTAATTACGCCCCTGTACAAACTGATCACACAGTTGCTAACTGCCACAATCATGGGAGCCTAACAAGTGGAAATATAGATAATTTGTCATTTTTTTTATGTTGCATTATTTACTTCAAATCGAAATCGAAAAAAGGAAAAAATATTATTGTCATAAAAAAAAGAAACATAAAAAAATGTTTTAATTTAGATTCATTTTTTATCTTCCCTCTGCTGCCACCACTAGGGGGAGCTTACATAAGAGATACAGGCAGTCCCCGGGTTACATTCAAGGGTCTGTAGGTTTGTTCTTAAGTTGAATTTGTATGTAAGTCGGAACTGTATATTTTAAAATTGTAACCCCAGACAAAACTTTTTTGGTCTCTGTGACAATTGGATTTTAAAAATGTTGGGTTGTCATAAGAACCAGAATTATCAATAAAGCTTCATTACAGACGCCTGTGATAACTGTTACAGCTGGTTATTGTAGCCTGGGACTAAAGTACAGTAAATTACCAATATCCAGAGGTCATTTGTAACTATGGGTCGTCTGTAAGTAGGGTGTTCTTAAGTAGGGGACCGCCTGTACTGTATTTACATAAAGTTTATAAGCTTTGGTACAGTCTTTAGCTCCTTCTCTATTCTTTATAAGACCTGACATTCCTTCAAATACATTTTACCTACCAACTGTTATTGTTACCCTGGGGCTTATTTTATAGGACTACTTATAGGGTGTATCCCAAAATTCTAAAAACATTCAGGAAACAGCGCCCCCCTCTGTCCACAGGTTGTCTATGGTATTGCAACTAAGCTCAATTCACTTTAATTGACCTAAATTACAACACCAGACCCAAACAGTGAACAGATGCAGTAGAATTTTCCTAATTTGGGATTACTCCTTCAATTATTGCATGGAAATAACTTTATACATCATGATGTGAGGCAGCGGGTGATGGTATGAGGAATGCTGTGGGTGTATGCAGGTATTACTGCAAGAATCAGGCCTGACTGGAGAGATAACATCTTGTCATGAAGAGGAGCCATAATAATCTCTTATGGGGCAGGTTCTACAACTTCTATAGCCTCTTCCACCATCATATGCAATCCTGTAATACTCAGGATACTATATTGTCCTTTTTATCTATTTTTGGTGGTTTCTGTTATGCGATATTATATAATATGTTTTCTAGCCTGCAGCATTAGCTCAACGGCCTGGGGCAAGGCAGAAAATCCAGATGTAAATCGTGTGAAAACATGAAAGACTTGTCTTCCTTACATGACTATCATTGCCGTATTGTATGAGCAGATCATTGGTTTTCATTAAGACGTTGTAATACTTTGTTTTGCCTTGGGAGGCGCTGCAGGAGAACGGAAAACTTAGTTCTCGCACCAATTCTAGCAGATTACTGGTAGATACCTAAAAGGCATTACACTAGTGATTATATTATCAGGCCTTTATAGGGAGAAATGTAGAGGAAGGAAACAGCGACCCTGCCCATGTATAGGATAAATAGGGGATCAAGGTCTTCCCATTACACAAGAAACCGACAACGAGAGGGAATTGTGATCACCAACAGGCGTAACAAAGAAAATGTCTACGTATCACCCATACAGTCAATATAGAGAGGCAATTATCCCATGTCTATATATCCGTCACCCAGATAGATAGAGAGATAGATAGAGAGATAGATAGATAGATATGAGATATATAGATAGATAGATAGATAGATAGATAGATAGATAGATAGATAGATAGATAATAGATAGATATGAGATAGATAGATAGATAGATA